>VXBX01006863.1:101065-163758 GCA_013400415.1 Scytalopus superciliaris
GTTTTTTTTTTTTTTTTTTTGGACAGTGGAAGCATCGTGTAATGTAGCCAGACTATCCTGTGTGTCTAGAAATACATTTATTTTAAATTCATGCGTTTAGACAGGACTCTAGGTAAACTGGAAATGCGTAACTTAAGAAGGCAGGAAATCCCACAAGAGTTCACAGAGCCAGGCTTAGCTGACAGTTCACTTTTTAATGGGTGAAATGAAGCCTTGACATTAATAAGCACAGGCCCCCTGACTTCAGTGGAATTTTGCATCCTTAGACAAGTCAGATTTCAGGCTCAATTGTGTCAGATGGCAATTTATAGTACCTTTCATGTCCCCCTGAAAAGCTACGTGTCCTGTGTAGCCTGGGGACTGTTTCTGACAACAGGGCTGCAGAGCAGAAAATAGTGGGCTGATGACAGACAAGACCCCAAAGTTTTTGTGTGCCTTGAAACATGAGCGGTGTGTCTTGTCCCTGTTGATTTCTGTTAACTTCGAAAGGGCCAAGGGTTTAATATAAGTAGCTGGAATGTGAACTAGCCCATAGCTAGGGCTAGCATTACAGTAAGAACTATCAGAGCAGTGCTCATAGTGGGATAAGGAATCTTCTTGAGCTTCTATGCAAGAGAATAAAATAAGCACTGTTTACTGTTGGTGTTAGTCTTTTTTGCTGTTGTCTTTGGAGAGGACAACAAAAGGGCATGGTGGTGTCAAGTGGATTTGGACCTGTGCTGCCTCACATTGCTTAGAACTGTGTGCTAAAACAAATCTCAGACTGTGTCCAGTTAGATGGAGGTGAGTGTCCATGAACATGCCTGGGGACTCTGACAAAAAAGACAGAGGTAGCTTGGAGCTTCTAGTGCAGTTTTGCTCAAAATAGCCTGCCTCTTAGGTTAGAAGGTGGTGACATATAAAGGGAACCTTAGAGATGCAGCACAACGTTGTGAAGCAAATACCNCAATAGACCTTTCTTTGCTCAACTGTGCTGCAATTCCTTTTGGGAAAAAATTGGGTTTTCATCAAAGACACAGAAGACTATATAAAATTGGAAGCAGATGTGAGGTTGGATTGGATAGCTATATGGCTGTTTCTTTTGTGGAAGCACTTTTGAACAAACCCAGCCTTGTGTGCTCCTTGCTGTCTTGCCCCATTGTAACTCTCTTGCCTGCTTTTTACATTTTCCAGAGAATCAGGAGGTGCAGTGTGACTAACCCATCCAAATGTAAACTTCTCCCCTACCACATCATCTATCTCTTGATTATCCAACGGGTCCTGTATTCTTTGGAAGATCTGTCTAAACAATAACCTCAGTATTTTGCATTGTTAACAAAATAGAAAACAGTGCAAGCAGTGCTCTGCACAAAGAGGCTGAATTTAGTCGTGGTTACCAGCACTTTTCTGGCCTCAGTGAAGTTTATAGCTGGCCCTTGTATGATACCTTAATTTATTGGCATGCTTTAATTTGTTGAAAACAACTCTAGATCTCATTTACTTAAAGAAAGCTCTGTCTTCTAGCATATTGATGGTGTTATTAGTGTAATTGATGAGTACAATTTTCAAGATTATCCTTTTTTTTGGTGCATTTTTACTCAGGGACTTTGGTGCCGCGTGCAATGTGTTGCAATGAGAAGAGGAGCCAAACAACAGGATTTATGATGGTGATGTTTCCTCAGTTCTGATTTACAGCAGGATTTATGATGTTTCAACTCATCCTTGATCCATTTTGCCTTCCCGCTACGCAGCTATGCATGCTTTCTCTTCTTAGGTCTTCACCCAATACTGCCCATTTCATGCTCCCTCCCAAATGTCCTCCACTCATCCAGACTCTTCTGTGTCTTTTATGAGGTCTTCTTCTTTCACAGGCTCAGCCTTCAGTTTGGCTCACTTCTGCTGCTATGCAGAGGTGATGAGACAGGAAGAAAGAAAGAGGCAGGCACTGCTGACTCTGAACATCTCTCCTGCTAAGCTTGGGGCAGCACTGCAGTTTATTTAAACAAGAGAAGGAATTATCATGGCTTTTCTCATGGTAAAATGACCTGTGGAGATATCAGAGTGACTAGTTCAGACCCTGAGATTTAACTGTGGAAAATCACAGGTGGGAGAGCGGAATGACAAATTTTTGATAAAAAAGTTGCTTAAAATATTCCTTATGCAAAGGCAAATCAATATTTTTCCTGGAATAGGCACACCTGAAATGTGAAAAGTAATTGTGTCAAACTAGGATACCAGAACTCAGCCGTTGCAATGAAGAAGGGAAGAGATGCAGCTCAACCCGTGGATGAAGCTGCTTGTGTAAGGCCGAGCCCACCATTGAAAAGGGCACAGTTCATACCAGGTCTTCCCAACTGTGAGGTCACTTCTTGAATCTCCACAGCTCACCAGGTGTAATACACACCCCAGAATGCTGCAGAAGGGATCAGGAGACAGAGTCTGTACCCAACCTCGCCTGCAGTTTCTGTCTGTCTCCATAGAACAGATTAAAAATCGGGGTGCAGATGTACTTTTCCAGAAGTCCAGGGTTACCATGAATCTCTGGCTGTTTTCTGAATGATTAACAGTGAATCACTGTTTTTTACAAGTCTCACTGCATTCACCATATGCCAGGTGTCGCAAGAACATGAGAACAGCTACCAATTTGAAACTGGCTAAACAGCTTCACGCTGGCATCTCTAGTTTGTAGTAGGAGTCTTGAGAAGGAACTACTTGAGTTTAGCGTTCCTAGTATGGATCAGATACTGTCATCATCCTGAGCATAATTATCCACCCCCACCATCTCATCCTTTCTATATTTCTCAGTAGGAGGATCAAAAGAAAGTTAGTTAGTTAACTGCAGCATTCATCAGATAATCCAAAGGAGACATTAATCAGGAAGACAGCATTGCCAAATAATTAAATCAGGGGTTAATTCCATACTTATTTATCTGATTTTTCTTATGATTGTGAGTGTGGCGTTTCTCAGCCTAAATCTCAGTCCAAAAGAGTCCCTGCTTGAGGAGAGTGGTTCTGGAGGGGAACAAAGAGAGGGGAAGGAACTGTGTGTGCCTTCCTTGGGACACTTGCTGGCTACTGATAGGTTTGAATGGAAATTATTATTCTCAACATTTAGATAATACTCGGTGAGTTGCTGAAAAAACAGTAAGCAGAAAAGTAATTACCCTAATTTTGTGTATACACGTATAGTTACTTAAGAGACACTTGTACTGAGGCTTACTTTCCTTACAGTGTCATTTTGACATTTGTTTGCTATTTCCCATGTCATCTCCATCTTTCATTTGTCCCAGGTGCCACTGATAGGTCAGCAGGAAACAATCTGTCTTTTCCTCAGTGCCTTTTCCCCTGTTCTGCCCTGACAGTATCAGTGCCATGGGTGGGCACATACAAAATGCAGACAGGGGAGAAGCACCACGGACTGAAGGTAGTCTGTGAGCAGTGTGGCTAATAAAACGTGGTTTCTGTTGACACGGTGTCCTTTGTCCTTTCCCCTTCGCAGGGCACTCCCTCGACCTTTCTCCATCTCGTTAAGGACATGCAGTTCGTGCCCAGGATTAGCTGGGCGATTGCTGCTGCCAACTGTGGCAGCTGAGCCCTGCCTACTTTTCCCTCAGAGCAATCCCTGGTTTGGGTTGGCCAACAGCTCGGAAGGTTTTCTGTGAGGCAGGTTGGGGGAGAGGGAAGGAGTGGGAAGAAGTAAACAGATGGAAAGAGGCAGATAACACAATCATTTAAGCCTCATTATGTACAAAACTAAGCTGAAGATGGCTGCTGGTGATTACCATTAAGGAAAGTTTATCCAGAATGCAGCAATGGGATGCCAAAGGTGCAACAACACCAGCCATGCATTTGGTGGCTGTGGCAGTGGCCTCTTCCTCCCACTCCCACACTTTAATTACAAGTCCAGTAACTCGCAGTATTTTTCTGTCAACAATCATAATCATTGGCCAAGCTGGACTCACCATCCAAAGTTCATTTCATTCCTTGCAGGAGGCTGAGATTGATGTGTGTTGAATCCCTGCACTCTTTCTGCATCTTTACAAACATGGGCATCATGTGCTTTCCCTGGAAGTGCTTCTTTCTCACAGGCTTCCACAACCCTGTCTGGGAGATGGTTAGAGCAAGAGATGGCATAGTAGTTGTACTCTGGTAGCTAGTTGCTGAACATTTTTCAACTGTCAGTTTTACTTGTAAAAGTATACCTTTTTTATTATTATTTATTTAAAATGGTAAGGTTATCTCTTGTGCGTGGTATCTCAGTGCTGTAGATAGGCTGGGGATACCCACGTGTGAGTTTATTGCCATTCCAGATGTATGCAGATGTATGCTGAAAGCTGAGGCAGGGCTTAGGTGTCTGGAGAGGAAATGGTGCCTCATTACCCCTGGGAACCTTAGCCCAGAATTAAAGTGTATTGTCATTTTGTTGTGATCTATGTTGGAATCTAAGCTGGGACATACTGTGCAGTACAATGGAAGATACTGCATAAACAAGGAGAAATTTCATTCTAGAGAAGGCAACATTTTTAAATAAGTCATACTTCTCTGGGCAACTGGGCACCTGACAGTCACCTCAAGCCAATGGGACCTGCAGGTGCTGCTCCTAGAGGAAAGCTGGCCAGTGGTAGTGACTGGTGTGAAAATAACCTTAAGCACCTACATTCGAAAATGTTGATTAATATTGTTATCCTTTAGCTGGATATTGTTCTAATTCAATATGTTGATCACATATTCAGGAGTTTTGCAAAGCTTGTTTATGTAAGTTTGAAGGAGTTAATTCTGAATGCTGTGGTGGAGACACATTTGTAGAGACATGTCAAATGAAACGCTGTGTTTGCCAGTGTTAGTCAAACCCCAGTGACCTTCATCTCACTTTATGAGGTTGCTATCCAAGTGTCTCTGCTTAAGAGAACTCAGCATTTAAATGTCCATTTAAAAATAGGTTTGGTTGAATAATGCTGTTCATCTTGTCTGGGGGCCCAGCATGTCCTGGAGGAGAGTAAAAGGTGTGTTTCCCTTCTAAGTGTTGTCAAACCAGAAAGAATAATTGTTCCTCAGTTTTGCATATGTCAGCATAATAGAAGCTTAGTCATGCAAATCCTTATTACTTGGCAGTTCTGCAGCCAGGAAAAACAGAGCATTACCATATTTTATCAGTGTTTGTAGTTAAAAGTATGCCTTTCATTGTGCTTCTTAAGAACAGATGTCAAGACAATTTTGAAAACATAAATAAGTGCTAAAAAATATTTTTCTGTTTTAAAAAGGGGGAAAACACCTCCCAGTTAGTTGAATGCATTAGTCTTATTTTCCATGGAAAGATATGAACTGTTTATATGCTTCATTCCACTTCCATGGGGGGAAATAAAACAAATATTCAGTTAACGACAGATTTTGTTTTATTACTATTTAGTGACTCTGCTAAGTGCAGTAGTATACTACAGAGTTTCAAATCATCAAGGATTTCTTAGCCCTTTATGGGACTACAATACGTTGTAGTATGTTGAGTAAATGAGCTGTGATAGAGCAGTGATTTACTCATGTAGTCCATAGACACACATAAAAACCAGGCTTGAGAAAAGCTGCCTCTAGGAACATTAGCAGAGTAAGACAAAGGGAAACGCAGGTGTCAGTCACGTTTTAAGGTGCTCTTTACAATGACACAGAGACAAGTTTAGTGAGGACGAGGCCTTTTCAGTTTTTGTCTCTTCCTTTATGGAACAGCGTCAATCATGAGAAGACATGTCTGGTAATTCCTGCTGGCCACAGTCTAGCCCTGACTCACCAGGGTAAGAACTGACTGGGTCAAAGTCAGTGCCCTTTCTGAGGTGCTTTGTTTGCAAGTGAAGTTTTTTTGTTTCTGGCTTCCTTTATGCCTCGATAATTCACCAACTTACTGGTTTGTTTGTAGGAATGCCAAGAAGGGGCTTTAGACGCTGGTTTGTGCTTCTGTGCTGTACTCAGGTACCTTGCCGAGGTTGTGAACACTGATTGTATGGTATCAATCATTTGATGCCTGTTTGTTTCAGCTCATCAGAGGGATGAATGAGACCTCTTAACACAGCCTTTTGTGTAGGTATGCAGAGAGTTGGGCTGCGGCTTCATCTGGGTTACCAGCAGACTCACCTTAGCAGATATTGATTATAGGGGAAGCTGGGAATGCCACCTATAGCTAAGCTTGTATATTATTTGGACTGAAAACGTACAGACTGAGGGACTGCATCTGGAGGAATATCTTAAGCTTCAGGAAAAAATGGCTGGGTTTTTTTTTTTTTTTTTTTTTTTCCCTGAGGACAAGAGACATAGAGGGAGGTAGAAGGAATGTGTCCCAATGTTGCCAGAGCCCAGACTTTACAGATATCCTAATGCACATGCAAGAAGAACTCAAGAACTGTTACAGCATAAAAGGGATGTGGTGGCAAGTTATTTGATTATGGAGATGTAAGTGAAGCTACTTAATAACTAGTATTTTCCAGGTGATCATGATATGATCTTTTCATCTGCGGAAATTGGGGGAAGCTCATCCAATTCACAGAGTCTCCCTTGTAAAACACTCTAGTACAGGGATAGCATGACAGAAAATTCAATACACATTCACAAGCCCATCTTCCTAACAAGCCTTGAGTGCAGGCCAGTGTAGAAGACCTGGTGCTTCGTGGAGAGCAGGAAGAACTTAAAAAAAATGTCGAACATTTATGTATGTAATAATTAGCATCTAGTCTGCTCACTGAGTGAGGAAATGGCTTTAGGAAAAAACAGTCCTGTCATCCATAGTCCTGCGTGCAGTGTGTATGCCAAGGGGCCTGAAATGCAATTGTCTGGCAAATCTTGTAAGGCTGGAAGTTTTGAGTGATTGACTTTGCATCTGTAATGTTCTTTTAATATGATTATTGGCTTATTTGCTACTTGGTATTATCTGTAGCTCAAGCAGTAGAGGAGGTAGGCAAATGCATGAAAATAAAGTAGTTCTACATTGAAGCACAGAATTAGAAAACTCTTTTCTCAAAACCTTGGATAACTTCTGTTTTGTCTGAGAAATACTATTTTTTCCTTGGAAAAAGGTGTTAGACGTAGCAATTTTGCTTGGATAGAAACACCATCACATAAATAGCCTACTGTGAATGACATTTTATGCAGCCTAATCAATATCTTGCCAGGAATAAAAAACAGAAAAAACCAGGAAAAAATCCCTTGAAAAACCATTGTAAATTCAATATATCACTTAGTTGGAGATATGTTGGAATTTACTCAAAGATACATACTACTTATAAAAGAGTGAGAAAATAAACCTTGTGTTATTCTAACATCCTAGCTGTTAATACACAAGTATTAATTACTTGATCGTGAAGTATTTGAATTATCCTTTTCCTTTTTATTAACTAGCCAAGGAATAGTGGATCTATATTCCTAAGCACAAGCACACAGGACTTCTCACTCATATTCCAAAGGACTCTACAAAAGTTCCACTATTTTGGAGGTGGGAAAACAGCAGAGAAAGGTGAGTGGCTTGTTCGGAGCATCACAGCATGTCCGAGTGCCGTATTCTGCACAGAGCCCGGTGCCTGCCAACATCACTGCACCAGAGCTGCACTTTGTGTGTCCTTCCCTGGTGTGCCCTTCGATGTGTCACACAGGTCTGCAGGATGCCCTTGCACCAGGAAATAACACGGATTTTGGTTGTTATTTCGAAGAGCATGGACTTGGTGGGAAAAGGGATTTGAAAGCTAACCAAAGCAGAAAGAGAAGGAACGGGACTGTAGCTAGCTAGCACATTTAACACAATTGTCAGTGTTTAATTAGGAGGCATTTAAGGTTAAATATACAAGCGTGACACTGGGGATTCGATCTCTGCTGCTGCTACACAAAAAGGTGAGAAAAGCTTCTGCCCTGACAAGAAGTTGTGAAAACTTGCAGTCTTTTGAGCAGTGGAAGTTTAAAGGTACAGACAGGCACGAACTCTTTCAGCAAGTGTGCTAGTGAGCTGAGCCTGTCTAAATAGTAATGCCACTCACTTTAACTTCAAGTGACTCCGGGAGTGTTTCTGTAAGCAAGCTCTGCCAACAAATGTGAGAGGGCAGTAACCTCTGCGAGGAAGTGATGATCAACAGCTGGGGCTCTAACCTTCCCCCAGCATGTCTGGATCCAGCAGGGAACATCTGTCCAAAGCCTAACTTCCAATATTTACAGAACAAAGGTATAGTTTGTTTAACAAAATTGCTCATATTAGCTAAATAATGGAACGTGCTTTGATTCTGCTGGTGCCAGAACCACCCAACTTTTACTTTCCTTACTTAATAAGGATTAATTTATTCAGGAAGATCAAGATTTGTGTTTTCAGTTTGTTTGTTTAAGTAAAGAAAATAGATCTTAGGTCGTGTAAGACTCTCTTAACTTAGGAGAAAAACTTTTACGTTACTAGTTTGGGTTGGGTTTTTTTGTTTTTGTTTTTATGTGGGGTTTTTTTGTGTGTCAAGCTGTGCGTGGATCAAGTCGATATGTGCAAAATATTTAATGATACAGTTCTTTCAAAGCATGTCACAATTTATTTGGTATTCATTTCGCTATACCAGGCAGATGAGGGTATACACTGCTCCCACTGAGGTTTAAACACACACTGTTGAAAAGTGAGCAGTGGTAGAGAAAGTTGCTTCCTACACTTCAGGTTTTACTGGGTACTGGTACCCATTAATTTCTTTACTCGCAAGATGGTATCATGGACTTCAGATAGACAGATTGCTCTTTAGATGTAAGAATGACCAAACCAGCACCCAGAACATGCACAGTACCCTAAGAAACATCAGTGTATTATCATGGTTCTTTACGAAACTAGTGTGAATTCAAATGCTGTTTTGTACTTATTTTCATAAATATATAAGATCAGAGTTTGAAAAGTGAGGGTGAATGATCCATGAAAATTATTTCCTTCTTTTTTTTCCTTTCCCAGAGAGTTGTTCTCGCCGTATTCGTATCTGTAAAAGTACAGCACCTGCCAAAGAAGGGTAAGGTCAAGTTGAGTGTTCATTCCTATGCTTACTTCTGGGCATTCCTTGGTTAAACATACATTTGTTAGCTGTAGAATAAGTCTGCACTGAACAATTCTTGAAACAGCCTGAACCTTGAGTAAGAGCATTTCATTATACAAAAGGAGACAGGCAGAAGAGTACTTGTAAATATGTTGTCTACTGCCAGAACACAAATATGTAATTTGACAGTATGTTTTTGTGAACAAGAAGAACAAAAGTTATTTTAAACTTCTCTCTCTCTTTTCCTCCTACTTTTGAGGTTATAGCTGCAATGAAATACCCCAAATGTCATTTATTCCTCTCTGCTCTGCTTTCAATATGAGTCTCTAAAGCAACAAGCAACATCTCTTGTGGAAAAAAGGGTGTCTGAAAAGTGCTCTGAGTGCTGCAAATGGTGAAATGAGAAAGAGAGCAAAAGAAACACGATAAACAGTGCCTACCAAGAAAGCTCCCCTGGAACTGCTGAGTGAGGATCGCTGATGCTGAGTCGTGTCATTATGAAACTTAGCGAAGATGAGCTGTCGGGAGATCTCTAATTAGATAGTGCAGCCAACCCCGACAGACAACATTTCCTACGTGCACTGCTAAGGGGTGTTGTGTCGGAGAGCTTGGTGTGTTGTTCCAGTGAAACGGCCAAGAAAAGGCAGGGAAGAATAAAAGCACATGGAAGGTGTTTGGAGATGGGTCTGTTTGAGTGTGATCTATCCAGTTCTAGGTTATTCAGCGCAGCTGTAAAGAACAAAGGCTTTGTATCATCTGGAAAGATGAGAGGTGGGGAGAGAGATGCCCAGCAGAGAGGGTTTTCATCACAGTTTCCATCTGCTTTGATTCTGCCTTTTGGAAGATGATAAGATTAACACTTCTCCTAACTGCTCTGCTTTGCACACATCACAGACACGAGGGTGAGGAATACCCTTCACTGTTTGTAGCTTAGCGCTTTTAAAACAACTCCTTGTGCAGTTGGGGCAGCCAGTTGTGTTGTTTCGGAGAAGAATTCTCTATTTACTTTGCATGTAGCTGTTCTTTTAGAAAATTAGTTTCTATACTGGAAGGTGTTAGTGGCTGCCATCAGATGGTTCTTACAGCTATAGAAAGTCTCAGTTCCGGGTAAAGATGTTAAATGTGCGAAACAGTTTTCCTTTGGGCTAAGCGATAGGAATATTTAAACATGTGTTAGCTGCTTCTAGGAAGGCAATAATCAAGCAGAGCCAAGGCTGAGCACAATTTGGCTGCTCAGTCTGAGAGACCTGTTCCAAATGCAGCAGAAGAAATATGTCAGGTAAGAAGCTGCGAGCACGACACAAGAGAAAGGAGAGAGTGTCAAGGCCCTTTGGGGCTTATGACTCACTGGCCAGGGAGGCTTGGGCATGCTGAGCAGTGAAAATTCCCTTTGTGGTTTGATTTTTTTACTTCATGTGGTTATGTACTTTGCAAACAGCATTGCACACAATACAGCTGCAATGAACACCTGTTCATATCATCAGCTGCTTCTTTCTCAGGGCTGTAGGCCATGGCTAGTGTTGCCCATACAGCTGGGAAGGATACATACCTGACACCAGGTCGTAGCAAACCGTTTCAAGTGATGAAATATTCTCCTTCTGAAAGATTTTGAGGTGCAATGGCCAGAGGAGCAGCAGGAATAACTGTATTATCCTTGGCACAGAAAATAAAGTTATAGGGGTCTCTCTTTAAAGAAATAGTTGAGCACTGCTTTAAGGAAAGCATGTTTACTACTGAGAAAAAGAACCAGACAGCTTGAAGATAAGGTATGTGGAGAATAGAGCAGCATTTGCACTTCTAAAGACTGTCCAACTCGGCAAGACATCCCTTCACATTGCTGCAATTCTTTCCAGGTATTTACTTGAAGAGTAGTTTGCGCAGTACTAAAGCCCAGTGACTCAGCTGCAAACAGGATCTGTTGAAAATGTGTGATCCGGCAAAATTCAGGGTGGGTGCACTTAGAAAATGATTGCTGCTTGTAAGCTTGGACCAGTAATTACTCATGAGGAAGTTAAGAAGGAAAAATACTGCGCAGAATATGAGTGTCAGTATTCTTATCAAAAGACACGTAGAGAAAACAATGCTCTTTTATAATTATTTTAGTAGTAACAATATGAATTTTTTAAGATTACAGCTGGAATACTGGCTGGGGGTTCTGGAAACGTCTGTGGGAGCTGTGTGTGATTCTGAGGTGTGATGCTAGCACCTTGAATTCAGAATGCACCATATTGCAACAATAGTGAACATGGTGAGTACAGAAATAAAAACCAGCAGCAAGCTGTAACCCGTCTGCATCAAAGCCAGCGAGGAAAAGGCGTGTTGCACCCTGTATGATTTGTAAAGGAGAACATGATCATACAATTACAGGCTTGTGTCATCGTGGATACACATAGGGAAAGCACTGCAACCTTGATATTCTCTTCACGTAGTAGGCACATTGAGCTACTTTTTTGTGTATGTGTGTCTTGCTGTGCTGGCAGCCCCACTGAAATTATGGAATGAAATGGAGAGGCATGGCACGATCTGGTTTTTAATAATTGCAAAACACTCTAGGATCTTCAGAAGAAGGATGCTCAAGGAGTGTGAAATAGCTTTTATTAGGCAGGGGGAGGCGGGGGGGAGTGGTGAGGGGATGGAGAATGATATTATGGGCCCTGTTTCAGACTGTGCTTGTTTAAAGCTAACACATCTGAGTGGGGCACTTACAGGCATGTTTAATGCCAAGCGTAGGAAACCTTGTTGAATAGGTTAAGCATCAGCTGAGTCAGGTGTGTGCTTGTGTGCAGCCTGCCCTCTTCTCAGCTCTATTACCTACAGCCTGGGAGACTTAACTGCGAATAAGGAGAACTTGGCAATGGACCTGCTTTCTTACCCTGATAAGTTGTAACAGACACATGGGTGATACTGCCTGTTAATTTAGAAGGCGTTTAACACTTAATCATGCTTGTCTAGTACAAGCCAGGAAGGACACTACTTTCTGCAGCCTCTAATTGGGTGCCATCAGTAATATAAGCCTAAAATTGTCCCAGTCAGCAACTGTATTGCCTAATCAGCATGAGCGTGTGCCCATTGGGGATCAGACATAGATAAGCGGGAGAGAGGAAAAGAGAGATCTGAACATATCTACAAGATGAGTGGCATGTCAGGAGCATAGAGGATGTCTGGATTTATGTGCTTTTTGGCAGCGCTAGAGAGCTATTAATCATTTCTCATGAATAGGGCTCTTGTAAATCAGAGGTAGGAAACACTTTTCGTGGATAATCATGGCAAAAATGTCAGCTTTGCTATTTGGTCATATGCTGATAGGATGCTTAGCACTGGAGCAGACTCAATCTCATGCATAAAATCAAAATAGTGCTCCCTTTACATGATGAGTGGGAAGGAGGGAGACTGTAGAGAGGTGAACTTTCCATCAGTATTTGAAAAGTGGGAAACTAATGTGTAATAACAGAAAGGGAAACCTGCAGTTTTTTTAAGGCGAAGCTTTACTGAGGGAGCCAGGGCTGAGTTCTAGTCAGCATCTGGATATAACACAACACATTTAATAAGGCACACTTTGCATCACTTTAACAGCTGGCTGATCAGTTCATGGTTTCCCTTTACTTTTATTGCCCTGCAATTTGCTGTATATGGCCCTTATGTGCAAATACCTCATTAGTCACAGGGTTGCATATTTCATGAAGCATACTGAATGTGCTGTCAGAATTAAATATTGTCAGGATAACAAGCAAGGGTGGGGTTTTTTAGCTTTATCTCTGAAGGCAACGTTCAGGGTGAATAGAAAAAAAGCTGGGAAGCAAAACACAGAAGGTCTCCCTTCAAACTGTGCAAGGCAACTGGCTCTGGTGTATGAAACCCATCGCTCAAGGACTGACATTTAAAGAGCTCCTGGAAGTGAGTCCTGTGTGAAGGGGGGTGAGTGAGAAAGCCTCACCCAGGGCTTTCCAGTGCATTACTTACTGTAACCAGTTGGAGCTGAAAATCTCGGTGGCTAAATCAGGATTAATGCAAAACAGTTCTTAGGTTAAAAATAATGGTGTCCTCAATGTGCTTTTGGCTTAAGAAATGTCCTAATGTTCACTCCCTCATTCGAGCATCCCCTCTGCCCCCCGCCCCAGTATGTTCCACTGGCCTCCAGTCCTACCCTGTTTCTCTATAAACTGGCAACATGGACACAGAGCTGTTGTCCAGGTTAATGCTGCCTGCACCCACGCTGGGGAATAGTTTTCTCACAGGTCCCCCAGGTCTGGGCATAGCCCTGGGCAGTATGTGTAGGAATCCTGCCCTCAGAGGGGCTGGCATGGAGACTGCCAGGTGACCACCCCGCAGTGCCAGTGCCAACCCACAAGTGACAACCTGTGAGAGACTTTGAACTGCATTTCCTGGGAGTTGTGGGAAGAAAGTCCAAGCTTTTGAAACTCCCTGGGAAGCATCCATAAATCCCCATGAATCACAACCATTTTAAAATCCCCTTTCAAATTAGAAGTTGTGGGTTTTGCTCAGGGGGAAAAAAAAATTAAATTAGTGTTCTGAAAAGCCCTCATAAATTAGCTGGTAAACAAAAGTATCCTGACAGTGACAGGTGCCAGTGTTTTTCTGTATGTGGGTCAGCCCTAGACAAATTGGGTCAGAGCTGGGCTTGAGGTGGGGATGTGCTGTCTCTACTGGCATCTCTGCCCTTGGTGTTGTTGGTGTGTTCAGTGCTGCAGACTCACCCTGAGATTTCCCATCTTTTGCCTTAAACATCAACTGAATTATACTGGACTCTTTACTTCCACATGCTTAGAATATTGGCTTGAGTTTTTTGGGGGGATGTGATTATTACTTCGATTCTTGCCATTTTCAGGGTTGTGAAGCTTAGGGTAACTGCATTTTAGCTACAGGGATTAATTTGTCCTCAGATAACTTTTATCCACCAGAAGACGTGGTTTCAGCATGCTTGGTTTCTCAAGCACTTTTAATTTGCTATTGCTTGGCTGTGGGAAATCAGCACAAAGTGAGTGAATCCCCTCTCCTTCTCTCTTACTTGAAATTCAACGTGTCCCATCCACACTTGGTCAGATTTACAGTGTTCCTGTGGAGGCTGCAATTCGAGACAATTCAAAAAACATAAACCAGAGAACGTACTTCTTCCAAACAGATATTTCAGCATCTTTTTTCCTTTCTAGGTTTTCGGTTGTTCCCTCTCCCAGCCCCCTAATGCCCCTAAAACTCGCCCAGTAAGTGTTATTTCATTCATTGTTGTGAAACTGGTTGTCTGTTTAATATTCCCAGGCCTCAGTAACCATCCTAGAATTTCTGTATTTCCTGTTATCACTGTCCCAGGAGCAACATCTAAATACCAATGAATTTATGGAGATGTTGAGAAAGGAGTGGGGTGAGAGTCAAGCTGCTACATATATAAAATATATATATAACGTACTATGCATAGTACATTATGCATATAAAAATATACTATGCTGACCTATTTGCTTGTTTTTTCTTAGATGCAGGCTAGCACATTCCAGCTATCCTTTCCTTTTTGGCTGGTTTAACCAACTCGATGCCTTTCAGATGCGGTTCCACAAAGCAGATGATGGCTCCCAGTTTGCCGCAGTTCGGTCCTGCTTCTCCTTTATCCTGCTCCCGGCTCCACAGTCCTGCCTTGTTTGCACTGCCGCCCTTCTTGCTTGTTGTGCGAGGCTCTGCTGAAAGCGTTTGCTTTTGCTGAGCTGTGCTTTCTGCTTGTTCGGGGAGTGCAAGCGGTGCGGGGCTGTACAGAGGGAGCAGCGGGAGAAAAGGGGCTGAGGGAGGGAGAGGAGGAGGAGGAGGAGGAGCAGGGAGGAGGGGAGGAACGGAGCTGCCTGTTTAGTTGTAATAATCTGAACTGCCCTTGACAATGGGTTTGTACCCAGCCAGCTGAAAGGATTTGCCACAGGGACCGTGTGCCTCGGGAGTGCCTGTGTCTGCTTTCTCAGACCCATTATCTTTAGAAAACATCGCTCCACAGCACTTTTTAAAGTGATTCAGATACTTCTAATGACTTGTAAGCTGGGTGCCAAATAGAATTGGTAGAGCAGGATATTTTTCATCAAGTTCTTGTTAAAAAGAATGTAAAAAAAACCATTAATTGATACAAAGCCATAAAGATCTGGGCCTCCAGTTATTCTCAGAGCCCTTAGGGTGAAATTAACCCTCAAGCAGAGGCTTTTTTAAGGCTTTTACAGCATGCCAGTCCCATGGGGAGTCTGAATAAAGATGTATTATGGAACAATTTTGCTGTATAATTTTCAAGTTCACTGTCTGCTTGGATCTTTTCAGTGTTTAGCTGACTTATGATCCTGCAGCACATGTATTGATCTCTAATCTTAGACAGATTGAGAGTTCCAATATAAAGCCACAATAACAAATTTGTCAACTTGATAAAAACCTGACCCACAATAAAGCAATTTAAAGTTGAGTATATATAGTCTATAAATGTTTATTATCTACTTATATATGAACCTAAAATTAGTCTGGTAGCTATGTGTGATAAAACATAATTATATATACATCATGTTATGTGTATATATGTGAATATATATTCTTTTTAGCTGTTGTTAGGAAAAGTTAGAGGAGAGAACGGGGTTGTGAATGCCACCGGTTTTACTTTCTCATACACTGAATAAAGCATGCTCCCAGTCCAGACTAAGGAAATTATTGCCATGAATTAATATGACATTGCTAACTAAGGAATGTAACTTCAGAACAAGAGTAACTGGTTGTACTTTCTTATAATGCTCCCTGTGATTTGATGCAACTTTTCCTCTGTATGTTTTTTCAAATTTTTATGTTTTATGTGAAAGCTGAACACACTGAATTTGTTTGTAATTTGGAATTTAAAGCAAGGCTCTTTGTTAAAAGCCCAGAGGAAGTTTCCATATGACTTATGGGCCATTTGGGCTCAATTGAATTTAATGGGTTTCAGCTGCACCTCCACAATGGCTTTGAAGGAAGTGAAGGGAGATCTATAGGTCTTAATTGCTCAAGACTGGCTTGTTTCTCTTGAAAAGGCTGTTTGCAAGAAGCAGGTTGGGAGTATTAAAGTGTATACCCTGAAAGGGTTGGAGGAGCTACCTTTTGAAGAAGGGGCTAGGATGCAAATAGCTTTGAGACATTAGAGCTGAACTAGTCAATCTGAACCGGTCCATGCTAAGTTCTTGTTTGTTTGCTTAAAAATAATCGAATGATCGAGGGCACGGTTAAGCCAAACTTCCTTTATAGCCCTTTCAAGAAAGGAATGGAGATCTTGGAACTGACAAGATAAATTAGGCTGAGACCAAAAGAGAAACCCAAACAGATAGTCCCCTTGGCCTCTCTCATGCTGGTTGACAGACAGGAGTGTTCGAGTCAGCAGGTGAACCATGACTTCTAAGAGCAGTGGTTTGTTTATGCTTCCACTGTACAGAGGTTTTCAGTGGAACAGAACAAACCTAACTGGGCAAATTTCCATTTCAGTTTTACACTTCCTTCTGTACGTGCAGCGCCAACTGGCCTTATAGATTGTTGTTACTAAATTTGTTAAGATTATCCCTGGGTTCACATTAGGAGGTGTCTGACCCATAAGACTCTCTTATGACCTTGTTTTCCAGGCAGGCAGGAGAACATGTGAAATGCAAAGTTAGGAATATAAAGGAACTATTGTCTTACTCCAGATAAGCCAAGAGACCGTATTACAGGAAGTTAACCTCTGGTGTACTCTGTCATTTTGGCCGGCATCGTACAGGCGAGTGGGAAGGGGACATTCTCTTGAGGTACCCGGCAGATGAATGCCAGATGGTACTGTCATAATACACAAAAAACAGCTAAATACCTACCGGTTGTGTTCAGCACAAAAGGAACATTTTTCTGTTCCCCCGAATCCTGCAGGGCAGAACTCAGACAAGCATCTTAATGCAAACATCTCAGTAACTGAAATGTGAGGCTGGAGATTCAAAGAATTCTCCAAAAGCCTTAAGTAGCTTTTTAGGCTTTATTCGTGTTGGGCCTAATGGATCCTCAAAGGGGAGAATGGTTTATCAAAGACAAGCATTTTAAGTACCGCGTGTTTATGTGGTAGGTAAATGGGCGTTTGTTACATCTGAATTGTTTCTGAATATGCAGATGAAAATATCGGGCCACCTCCATCATCACCAGCACAGTGATGCAGCAGCGCCTAGCTGGGGGGGAAAGTGTTTTCTTTTCCCATGTTAAAGTATGTTCGCTTTAATTTCCATGCAAAATTATAAGAACAAAAATATGCTGCCCTTTAGGGGAATGGCATTCGTCTAAATACCACGCATTGCTACAAACCTTAGATGTGAAGGGCTGCGTGCAAGCATTTACATAGAAGAACTTCATGGATGTGGCTCAATCCTATAGGAAAAAAAAAGTATTTCTGACTGCCAGGCTCTTCCAGGCTATTAAATGTATCGCCTGCAGACAGAGGCCGAGTAGGCAGGTGGGATGGTTAGCTGTGCCCTTGTCCTTAAATCCTCTTCCCCAGGCTTTAAATATAGCCTGTTTCCTAATAGCTGAGTGTGCTAAAGCAGTGCACTCGCACAGGCAAGGCTCAGTCATTACTGTCCCGCATTCTGCCCTATTCAAGGTTAGGGAAGTCTTCCTCAAAGCATCCCAGAAACGTCTCTAATGTTTGTCTGTTCATTGTCTTCGGTGGTTGCATCTTCTTTCATTAACTAGGGTAGCTGGTGTTGAAAACCAAACAGAAGGTAATGTCAGACCACAGCAAGCTGTCTGTTGCTGCAGATGGAGGATACCTCTAGGATTTGGGTCAGAAAACACTTGGCAAGCGTCCCTCTGAATTCTTGTCACACGTTGAGGAAGCCTGCATAGTGGCAGGGGTAAAGAAGGAAGCTGAAAGCTTAAAATGGCCGATTTTTTTTGTTTGTTTGTTTTATCTTTGTTTAGCATCAAAGCTATTTACGGCGTATCTTGCCAATTTATTCATACTGTTGCTGTTATGGGTTTTTCGAGTTTTTCCTGATTCTGCTTTCAGATCAGGAAAAAAACCCCACCAAACCACATGATCCCGTTTAAGTTTGAAATGGCAGGAAGAGCGAGGCTCACTTCTGCCCCCTTTAGAACTGGACCTTGCAGAGGTATTATAAGAAGCCATTTGTTTCCTCCAAACCCAGTTGAGCTTCACACAGGCCCTCACACGCATTCAGATGGTTTCTCCTTGAAATTCCTCACCTAATCCAAACAGCCCCAGCCTTGACTGTGGGACTGTGGAGGGGCTCCCCCATCCCTGCCTCCCCAAGCATGTGGAGCTCCATGCTGGGGAAGGCAGCACACACAAGCTTTGCACTCCGCTTGCCTGCAGATATGACTTCAAAAGCTTCTATCCCCTCCTTTCTGTGCTGCTTGTGCAAAGAAGCAGAGGGATATTGGAGGGAATCCTCCCTTTCTTTGGGAAGCCAGCAGCCAGAGTCCCTGTGTTTAGCGATGGCAGTCGGGCAGGTACACGTGGCCTGGAGGGGAAACAGAACTGCAGCCTTACACTGTGTGCACCCTCTGCTACTCTGCTGTGTAAGCAGACATACCCCATTGTTTGCTGTTCTCCAGCACAGCCTTTGAAACAAATGCCTCTTTCTTTTCCTCTTCCAGGGCACGAACAGGTTACGTAAGATGCTGGATCGGGGATGGCAGCAGAGCTGTTGGAGCCCCTGCGCTGCTGTAACTCTTGCCTTACAGCCTCTTCTGGCCACGCGGGCCCTTTTCCCCAGGAAAGGTTGGAAACTGCCCGGGCACCAGCTCCCTTGGAAGAACTGAAGCTGCTGTGGCTGCAGGTAGGGGCAGAGGATGCTGCAGGCATGAGGCTGTCCTGGGAGGAATGACCCTAGAGATGGGAGAACGTCCATATTTTGTTCCAGGTCCTGGAGATGCCGAGATTGTATCACCGTGGCTCTTTATGGGGCATCTGCAAATCCACTTTATCAATCACACTGCAGTATACCAGCAGGCCTTTTTTGTGTTTAGCCAGTAGTAATTATTTTGCAGATATATCTCCTTTGTCTGCATATCATCTGGAGAAGTACTTGGTGCATATATACATGTTGACCAGACTTCTTTTCTGTATTGCCATACCAGTTGTGTTTCTCATTGATCCACAGGCTTACTTTAGGCTCCCTGGAGGTACAAAATCATAACACTTTAGAGATGCACACTTAAATGTATTGTATCCATTTATTTTTTAGAGAGGGAAGGAAGTTATTTTCTTTCATGTTTTCCATAATGTATATTAATTTTTGTGGCTCAAAACCATGCAAAAGGAAAAAAAAAAAACCACAACAAACATAACAAATGAAAAGACACAAAGACTTCTGTCCAAGAAGCTCACAAATTAAATTTAGACTGAGTTGATGAGTTAGGTTAACAAACAGAAATGGGGCAATAGGTTAAGGAAGGACAAGGGTTACAGAAATAAGATTAAATTCAGTCCATGCAGTACACCCTAATACACTTCCTTATGCCCTGCTCTAGCCCCAGATGCATGAGAGAAATGGCCAAAGATTAGCTCTCAGGGGCAGGGAACTGTATTTGTGGTGTTTGGTTTTGTACTGCCTAGTTCAATGGGGCACTAATCCCCATTTGGGGTCCCAGAGTGCTACAGCAATACAAATAATATGCACAAAGCAATGAGATCCCTTGGCCCAGCTCTTTTCTGAGTGTTGTATCTGAGCCTAACCTAAGAAAAAAAGGAAGGATTGTGCAGCTTTGTAGGGATGTAGCCATTACTTTGGGTGTTTGTTCTTATCTTTTGAAATTTGCTCATTCCTTTCAGAAAGGATGTTTTGATCTGTGTCTGAATTTGATATTTACCCTGCCCAGTACTTGGTGATATCTGAAATGTTGAGCCTGACTAGGTAGAGGTAGGAATACCAGAAAAGAGGACCATATTAATATATGGGCATAGTTTGGAGCCCAACTCCTCATTAGGAAGTGAGAACAGAACAGAACAGATAATCTTTTTTTTAATAAGATGACAGTAGTTCTCAAGAATAAATTCCCAGCAACTCTGATGCTTGCAAAAGAGGCATCAGAAAACACTCATGCCTGACCAAAGGTTTTTGCTTCTGATGGCTGAAATGAAGCCCTGGTTTGAAAGCACTGTTGCCTGGTCTGCTGAGTCCCAGCAGGTCCAGGTCTATCATGGCTCAGCAAAGCTTGCCAGAGTTGAGTTGAGAAGGTCAGTAGCCTCGTGGACTATGAAATGCATGGTCTGCTCCATCGTGATTAGTATGTGCAGTTGGCTCCCACAGAATGGTCTCTGGAATTTAAAAATAACCTGGAAAAGTCAAACTGTGTTTAGAGCTTAGTTTTACATGTGGTCTGAGCCAGCATTCATGCCTCAGACATGCTTCTAACATATTTTGGCTGCACTGTGAGGTGTTAAAGTTTGGCTGGAATAGAGTTTAAATGCTGCTGCTTCACTGGTTCAGGCCCCACAGTGGCTATAGTTCTCCACTCATTCTACCTGTTATTTAATCCTTTAAGTCCAGGTCCCTCCAGAAACATAAGCTCTCATGCAGCTTGTGGTTCTTACATGTCCAAGTAATGTGGATTTGGATCAAGAAGACATGGTCAGAGTTTGTCTAATTAGCTTCCTGCCGTATAGCCAAGGCAGAAATTTAAGGTGCAGTAACTCATTTTATAGTGACTCTATCTGGCACTGAATGTAGATTGGAAAAATTCTTTGCTTGAGCAAGGTGTGTGGTAATATTGTTATGCTGTATTAAAGTGCTCTTTAAAAATAAATTAGATTCTTATGAGTGCAAGAGACAAGAATCCCCTACCACAGCCAAGCCTGACACAGACGAGTCTCTTCCTTACCCAGGACTTCTAAATTCTTGCATGAAGAGGAAAATCTGCCAGAGAGTTGTATCCCAATCTTTTTTAATAATTTTTTTATGACCCTTGGAGGGTTTGCTGTTGGGTCTTCAGAAAGACTAGATAAAGCACCAGTTCTGGGCAGAAGAACACACGAGGAACCACACCAGTTCAACAGGGCTGTGCATGCACATCTCCAGTTCCAAACGAAGCTCCTGTATCAAAAAAGGGTCCCAAATATTTAGGGCAGAAATATTCGCTCCACTTGTAGGTGCTGTTTTTCTTCTGGGTTTTCCTCTCAGCTTCCAAAAGCTGCCCCTTAAATGCCACTTGTGAATGGAGAAAATTATGCACTTTCAAATTCTCTCCTGGGGAATGAGGGCTCATATCTCTCCCTCTCACACTGATACTGTAATTTCACACTTTTTTTCTTTTTTTGCCAGTGATTGAGCCTTTCCTCGTTTTATATGACATGCATGTTTCATTTTCATTAGGGCTTTTATAGTTTGAGAGGCCTGATGAGCAAGGGAAGGGAAGTGGCTGGGTGGAAGTGCTGGCACCTGAAGGGAAGCAGTCACAGGAGGTGGAGAGCTCTCCTGTCCCCCAAATAGTGCTGCTTCTGTCCTCTGCACTACTGCCCTCCCTCAGATAATGCTGGTTTTTGCTGGCACAGGAGCCTCCAGTGAGACCACAGCCTTTACCACTGCTATTGCAAAGAGGCAAGTGCACACAGAGAAACAAAACAGCTTAAACAAACAAATAAAGCTTAATAAATAGTGGTTGGATGGAAACGAAGCTAATCTGCATAGGGGTCAGGCTCTGCGATGGTAAGAGCTCGTCTGTTGTATCTGAATCGTGTCATGTCCCAACTGTGGTAAATTGCCACCCAATTATCAAAACTTTCTGGGCTGATCATCGCCAAAGAGCTCACACATTACTAGTCTTGTCTTTCACCAGGAGAAGGGCAAGACTTGGAACCCTCTATGGGGGAGAAGACAGGAATGCCACTCACTGCATCTTGTAACTTGACTGAGCCAGGATGAGCACTGAACTTGCTGAAGAACAGTTGACATCTGCATGGAGGGTATTTCTTCCCATGCCCCGTGCTGATGGGGAGAGTTCTCAGGCATCTGTACAATCGCTGCTGGTGCTAAACTGTTGGCTGGAAGAGGCTTGCACAATCTGCATCTGATACCTGGGCACTGCTCTGGGACTTCAGCTTTTGTGCTTTAATTGCTTGTGGAACTGGCCATACACAGGAAGACAACAGAATTAAAGTAATTTACCTGTAAAGGTTTTTTTTTCTTTTTTAAATGAAAAGCCACTCCAGACCTATAAGTTTGTTATATAGCAAAGTTCAGCTAGATATATCTGTATATGATAAGCATGTACAGCTTAGGTTTTGAATACCAAGAGGATATGTCCCTCTGGATGTCTCTTGCTGGTAACAGCAGCATCAGAAGTATTAAATGAATTCTCTGAGCACAACAAAAGCTGATAGCTGTACGTAATGTCCTATAAACTCTGTGTTTCCTGAAATACAGCCCATACTGTGGCAATGCAATCAAATTTCCTTTATATGAAACCTTCATGTACTCTCCCAGTTCTTTCCTTTCTTCATTCCCACCTTCCTGCCCCTTGGCATTCATTCACACTGACTTATTATTAGAACTGTCTCTGAAGCTGGCCCAAGGAGTCTACATATTATTTACATCACAACAGAGCCTGGGGGCATCAGACAGGGCTGGGGGTCTATTGTGCCAGCTGCTATTCAGCCTCTAAGTACAAAGATAGTCCCCGGCCCAAAGAGATTTCTATCTTGAATTTTAACAGGTAATCGAGATGGAGATGATTGTTTTCCTGATCCTTCAGACTCTAAATTAAGTTGTTGTGAGTAGCAGGGTTTAGGAAGATCTCCTCTCTTGCAGGGGTATGTCACAAAGCTGACAGATGCAGATATTCTGAGGTCAGTGCTTGCTGGTGGTGCAGAAACCACCGCAGGCAACCAGTGGCAGGCAAGACACACCGGGCAGAAATAAAGTGAACACAAAGATTTCACAAATTTATTGCGAGTCCAGTCTAATGCTCTTATTCAGAGCATGTGTGTATTTCTACCTCAAAAGAAGAGAAAGCAATTCCTGCAAGTCCCACAGAATCAACCAAAATGTTAAAAGCTTTTCACTGGAAAAAACCCCCAACAAACAACCAACCAAAACCCTTTAAACCATTGAAAGCCACCTTAGAAAGTCGGCCTGTAAGTATACAAAACACTGGAGACTATCATATGCTAATCTGAGCTTAGCAAAACACATAGCATTACCAAGTGTAATTATACAGTCCGGCTATTAGTAGCTTTACCTCTGGCTGTTCTCCATCCTGCTTTCAAACTACATCCTTTGCTTTCATCTTATTCTACACCACATGAAACAGGTGAGCTGTTCCCTTTATATAGCTCAGGGCTCCAGTCACGTGGCTCTCAAAGCTTGGTATCTCCATTTAATCAGTTAAAAGAATCAAAATAATCAGAGATCTTTCATGAACTCCATGCCAAAATTTAATTCTGTTAAGCATTCAAAGCTTACCAAGTTCAGAAAAAAAAAAAAAAAAAAAAAAAAAAAAAAAAAAAAAAAAAAATTAATTAATTTTTCCTAGGAATATCTACTTTGAAAAGCTGCCCTGGAGGGTACATTTGTAGTTTAGGAGAATATCTTTCACAAATCACCCATACATCACTGCTAGCAACTTCCACAAAAAGAGATCTCCAATGCTTTTTATTGTCAAGGCAACACTGTGGTTTCTGCATCCCATTTGTTCATGCATAGATAGTAACAGCATCCACTTTTTATCTGATCCGTTTGAATTTTTATCTTGACTTAAACCGCTACTGATTTCTTACAGGAAAGTACAAATTGTTCAGGGTTATCTTCACCAGTAACAACTCCTGACAGGAAAGATGGTGATGCTTGCCCTGAAGTGTGTATCTGTTACCTCAGCGCTGGATGAGATGGCAGTGCCTACGACTTAAACTGGGTAGAGCAGTAATTTTAGGATTTGGGGTCACTGCATGCATAGGTGAAACTAGCAAATTATTTTTACGGGGTCTGTGAAAGGTAACTCAGATAAGGCAGACTCATGACAATGGGCTCAAATTGGCTTGAAAGGAGCTTGAAGTGCCCCATGAAAATGTTGTGTGGATTGCAAACTGGAAGAGATCAGATCTCTGGGGCTGTGCTATCTGCTCTGATTTAGGAGCTTGGGTCCTTGTCTGTTGTGCCGTTCTTTCTGCGGTACAAAATTAATCAGAGTCTTGCACTGGGTCTTCTTTGCACCTGGAACATCTGACCCCAGAGAGTGCAGGGGTTGCCCTGACAGCTTCTGCTTTTCTTCAGGGTCTCAGCTGACCCATTGCTGGTGGGTCACTGTCACGACACACCACAAGCCCCAGGATGAGGCCCCTGAGAAGCTGCAACAGGGCCTTGTTGGCACGTAAAAAAGGGAGACATTTTGCTGAGCTTCTTTCAAGATCTGTGCCGCTTTTAGCAGTCGAGGAGTATTGAGGTGTCTGTTAGTATGAAAATAAATAAAATGTGTGAGTTTCATTGTAGGGCAAAGAGCTGTGTTTTTCAAACAGAGATGTAGGTGGTGATAATTCTGCTCTGTGAAGTCACCCTCCCAACATGCAGGTCACTGTCGTGATGTTTGCTAGAGACCTCTGGAGATATCTGGTCCAACCTCTTGCTCCAGACAGGACAGACTTTAAAGTCAGATCACATTGTCCAGTCAAGCTTTGGAGATCCCACTCTCTGGGCATCCTTTGCAATGGTGAAAAGTTTTCCTCTCATGGTATTTTTCACCCCTTATACCTCAACAAGATTTCCCTGGTGGCAGCTGGTGCCTGTCCCCTCCCACCCTCTCCGTGTGCCCCTCCAAGCCCTGCCTTCCCCACACTCTCCCATCTGGCACTGCAGACTGCACTGGGATCCCCCTCACTGATCTCTTCTGAGATCTCTTCTGAACAAGCCCAGCTCTCCCAGCCTTCCCTCCTCCCCCTGTGCTCCATTCCCCTCCCCAGCTTGGGGAGGAATAAAAACCCAGTTTCGTTACAAGCGGGGGAAAGACGGACGGACAGACAGACACGGGGCAGCCATTTTGAGTCGGGCTGCCTGGAGGCCATTTTGTGTGTGGGGAGTTACGGCGTGCTGGGCGTATAAACCAGGCGGGATGGAAAGCACATGGGGCAAAGGGTCCTGTCAGGGACACTGAAGACAGGGATTCACACCGTTTAAGACTTTAAATTTCCAAGCCTGCCTTGAAACACTCGGTAAATTTGGGCAAGGCAGAGCCGCCTTTCCCGCCTCAATGGGAGTTGGGCATTCACAGCCTTTCCTTTGAGGGAAGGAAAGTTCCGGCAAAGCCGGAGCGGCTTTTCCCGCCTAAAAGTGACCCGTGAGGGCTCAGCACCCACATTTCTTCCTTTGAAGGAGCGATGTGGGGCCGGCTCTGGGAGGATTTGACCCCCGGAAAGGGCACACTCCCCAGAGAGGAGCCAATAACATCCAATTATCCCCAAATTTTTACCTTTTAAGAAAATGGGTCGAAGCCCGACCTGGGAGGGGTTTGGCCATGCAAATATCAGACCATGCAAGGTGTGATCCCCAACCCCAGTGTGTGCCCAGGCCCTCCCTCAGGCTGAGGCGCCCAGCACGTGCTGGTGGTAAAGAACTTTGCCTCGCGGGTTTTGGCCACCTCTGAAACTCCACTCCAGAGGTGTTTCTCGCATCTTGGCGACCCTCCGCTGGATTCGCTCCGTGATGTCCGTGCCTGCCTTGCACCAAGGAGCCAAGGTAGGCCACAGCATTCGCAATCCGTAAGCGCTGAGCATGGAGGAACAATCCCTCCCCTCGACCTGCTGGCTCCATGTTTGCTGCAACAGCCTCATATTTGGGGCTGAGTCATGAGGAGGAGGAGGAGGAGGAGGCGAAGGGAAGCATGGGCTGAGGATGGACGTGCTGAAGGGCACTGAGGCAACGCTGCTGCCCACGCTCGCCTCACGAGTGGGATGGCACGGTTTGGCCAAACAGGGTGTCTGCTCACAGCCTTCCGCCCTGCCCTGCTGCTCAGGCCTGAGAATGCTCGTGAATCACTGTAATTCAGAAAGAATATAGTTTGCTTTCAATTGCCACAGCTGTGAGCTGTGGCGCTCACAGGGATGATTCACAAAGGGCTCAGCCTTCCAGGCCCAGGGGCTGGGGAGGCCACTGGTTGCAATGCCAGGCATTGCATCCTTGTCTGGGTGTGAGGGATCTTAACGTGCACCGTGGGATTTGAATTAAAACCTCAATGCTTGTTTCTTTCCATCCTTTTCCTCTGTTCCTCTACGTTCGCTATGGAAGCTGTCAGGGAGTGGGTTAACTGATTTGTTTGCTATTTTCTTATTGGATTTGGCTGGAGAACTGTTGTGAGGGAATTGTGTGGAGGAGAGTTCTCCCTCTTCTCTTAGTTCAGCTTACAAAATGTGGCAAGGTCCCCAAGAGTGGGCAAATTTCTTTGTCAAGCCGTAGACAGATTTCATATGGGTCATGACAGGAGCTCCAACCTTAACACTACCACCAGCAGCAGTCTTACAAGAGCTGTGAACTATTTGGCAGAAAACTGTCAGTTCTGTAACCAAAACCCAATTTTGCAGGAAAGTTAACTTTTTGCTTTTTTTTTTTTTTGGGATACTGTGGTGCTGTTGTGAAAAGCAATACATATGGAGGCCCATTAAAGCCTAAGGCTATTGTTGATGCAGTCTTGACTCGTTCTTGGCACTCCCTTACCTTCCTTTGATAGCTCAGCTGGTAGAGCGGAGGACTGTAGGCTGTCTCCAGAAAGTAATCCTTAGGTCGCTGGTTCGACTCCGGCTCAAAGGAAAGAGTTTTGGGTTTTGCTTTGGTTCTTGTCTTTCACTCATTTCTGGAATTTACAACTTTGCAGAACTGCCCCTTCCAACCACTCCATGCCCTGTGAGAAATTTAGTCTGAAAAATACCATTTTTAAGGATTTCCTTTTCACTACTCTCCTTGTCTGCTTCAGCTGGTTCTTGTGATGCTTTGACCATTGCCACCTCTCTACCTAATCAACTGATGCCCATCGTAAGAGCTTCTGTCCTGCAGGGGCTCAACCCCTTCCACAGACCCCTGATAACCAGAGAACACAATGCAGAGCTTGCAGAGTCCCTTTTAGCTGAGTTGGGTGTGAAAAACTGGGACGGGTCCAGTTATTTGGGCACCTTTGTTGCTGGTTTCACCCCTTGTCCTACCCCATTCTTTGTCTTGAAGTTCTGAGGTTTTGAGTGGGGCGCACTAAGAGAAATGGGGAAGGAGAATGTTTTTGTGAAGACAGGAACAGAACACCATGTTCATTCAGGTACTGATACCTGTCTGAGATAGCAACTACGTGCCACAGAAATCAGTGGCCTCCTGAAGGGGTTGTGAATATCACTGTGCATGCTGTCCTGAGGTGTATCATTTCCATGCACTGTCCATTTCAAGGAAGAATTGTAAAGATTTGGGCTGGTTACAAAGGAAATGGCTAAAAAAGAGCCCTATGAAAGGACACCAGAAGCCAGGCTAAGGAGGCGTTTTAAGGACTCATTCATACAGAAACCAACATCAGAGACTTTCAGAGAATAGAAAACAGGGCACTGCGACCTATTAACATTTTGTTTCACACAGGAAACTGACTCACTTTCACAAGACACAATCAGTTCTGAGACGTCTGTAAGAAGCTTTATTAAAGAAAAGATGAGAGGGTTTTAGATGTTTACATTAGACGAGATGACATTAGGGATCCAAATCCCAAAGCTCATGCAAAGCTTCTCATGCAAAGCATCTCCTCATGCAAAGTGCAGTGCTAAGCTGAACAAAGGCAGGACAAAGAGGTGGCAATTCTGTTCAGTTGCTTACCTTTCATTGTGCTTAATAAGAAACATTTGCAAGTAGTTGGAGTCAAATACAATGAGGAACCAGTACTAATCTGGAATGAATAATCAAGTGATGAAATGTAATTCCAATATTTTAAAAGATTTTTTTCTTGTTACTAATTAGCGTCAGATCAATGAACATTGATCATAGTACAACATCAGGTTTCTTTGTCCTTCCAAATCCAGCTGCATTAATTCCTCCTCAGCCTGTGTAACAGTACTGAGTTACAGCCTCATAACCATAATGGGGTTTTGGCACAGGACAGGAGGAAGCAGTTCTGCCTCTCCTCTCAACATCACAACCTGCTCTCAGGGCCCTGGGGGTGGGGTGGGCAGGTTGTGCATTCATTCCTCTGTAGGTCCTCCAGCAGTGAGATGGGGTTGTAAAAGCAAGGATGGGAGAGGCAAGCACAAGATTCCTCTGCAGGGACTCCTAGGGAGGGGGATGCACAGCAGCCTTGTCTTGAGTGGAACTCTGCCGGTCACTTCAGATGAGGAGGCAGGGAATGGTATGAGCCTGGGTGATGTCACAGGAGGGACTCAGGTGTATTTGTAACTAGCCTGGGTTAGAAATCTGTCCCAAGGCACCTGGGACAGATTCCCTCCTTAAAATATGCCTTTTAGTGACTTGGTGAGCAATAAGGCAAAGCAGGAACCTTTCCAAATGAGTGAATATGTGATTCCTGCCTTTAATGGCTACAATAAGCCTGAAGCTTTTGATTCTAAAACTTCCAGTATCATGACACGTAAACCCTTGCACTCCTGTCGGGGAAGGGACCAATGCTTTGCCTGGCACTGGGGAAGGGTGGTAACTGATGAGCAGACTGGCTGCCCCACAGGTATTTTGCTGATGTGCAGATCTTAATATTTCAGTCTGGGTTGCACACAACATGTGATTGAAACAAGAATGAAGGAAGAAAGGGTTAATTAAAAGTAGGTTCTCAGTGCAAGTGGTGTTCCTTTTGTGGTTGAAAAGGGCAAGTTGTCAGAGCATGGATTCACCCTCATAGTCCTGCACACCAGTGGGTAACTGGGTTCTGGTGGAGAATAACACAGGGTGTGGTTAGCTTCTGTTATCCCATGGCTGTTCCACTGCATGCTCTTTCAGCTGCCCCATACTGATGCAGTGGTGACACTGACTCCATGTCTTTCTCTTCAATGACACCTGCACAAGGTAATTTTAGAAAATAAATTCCAGCAAATATAGCCACCAAGGCAGAAACATGAATTTAAATAAAGTTCTGGTGTTTTTCTCACATATGTGAGGTAGGAAGCATTTAAAATTGTATTGTCTTCTGTGATTAGGAGCTTCAGACTTTTCTTTAATCTTGAACAAGCTTCCCCTCACAGCCGAACATCTCTGACTCACCAGACATTGTGAAGGTCGCTGTGTCCTTGTCTGAGGAATGGCACCCCACAGACCAGACCTCTGAAACAAGGATGTAACCAGCTGGGGACACGATAGACCAGCAGTAGCACAGTCCTGTTAGACAAGATAATGTTTGTTATCAGTGGGATGAGTGGGATTTTCCTTCCCTAAATACTTGTTTTTGTCTTCTTGTCTCACTTCTCATCCCAGTCAAACCTTTAACCTATCACCTAGCTTAGAAGCAGCATATTGCACGGTGAAGAAACCGAAGCTCACGCCATTGGCGTAAGCGTGTTGCAAAACATCTGTAATTCCTCCCCAAAGGAAAGAGCAGGGTTCCCACAGGACAGCTGGGTGACCTGGATCCAGTTGCCTGTGCCCACAATGCTTATTTTGCACCTTCGCTAAGCAGCAAGTGTTCTGTGGTTTGTGGCTGGTCTGCTCTGTGCTCAACCTGAAAGTAACTTTTCATTAAAGATTCAAAGTGCAGCTTTGTCACTGGCATAGCTTCGAGTTCTCAGCTGAACTTGCTCTGAATGACTTTGTGTATCTTGAGCTTTGTTTTGATTTTCCAGTAGAAATGAGTCCCAGCTTCACGCTAGACACCCGATTGCACCCGCTTGCATCAAAGCCCTGTCCCTGGGAATGCTTATTCTGACACAACCTGAAACAGCTGAGCAAAGCAGGGTCTGCCCAAGGAAATCTGATTAACCTTAAAGAAACTTCAGAAAAGCTGGGTAATCTCCAAATTTTGGATGATGTGAGCTGCATGCTCTGGTATCACATTTCAGCCCAGAAATGCAGTGCTGCATCAGTGATGGGGTTGAAGCTCTGACTTTGTACTGAGCCCATTGCTTTGAGCACTATAAAATTTTTCTGCTGTTGTCACATTCTTGCAGCCACTGATTGCTTCTGGTCATGCAGATTTAGAGCAAGCTCTCTGTGCAAGGTCATATCTTTGTAGACTTTTCCACTACGACAAGGGAAACATGGTCCTGATTCCTGGCTGGGGTAATGATATAAATCAATAGTAACAACTGCACGGTTCCCTTACAGCTCTAGAGGTAGAATCATGGCAATTAAAACAATGTGCAATTAAGGAGAGCTTGAAAAAGCTTTTAAATCCAGGAAGCAAGTCAAGATGCTTTGCTGATTGCAAGTGGTTGCAAATTGGTTTGCTTTTACCATGAAGCATAACTATTCTCCAGCACGTGTTTAGCTGAATTTATGAAAAGCATCTCAGCATGGCTGGAAATGACCAACAGCAGTTGCTCCTTCTGCTTGCAACCACCAGACCAGGTAGTTTTACACTGAACTGAGGAACTGCTTGCACGTTTCTTCAGGCCTTCTTAACCACCCTCTACCAACCAATTTTTCTTCTCCTATTGTCATTGCTATAATCAGGCCTTGATAAGAATTGCTGCCAGAGACACCCAATCAGTCCCATGTTATCATCTGGATATGATTAGAGTCCTCAGGACAGATTGAAGCCGTTTGATAGTACAGATTAGTTCCTTATTTCAGGTTGTGCAGTTTTACCATTCACTGTTTTAAAATTCTTGCCTCATTTAAGAGGATACTTTTGTTTTACATTGTAAATAACACAACCTATTTTGTTGTGTGAATCCAAATAAGCTTTGAAGTTTGTGGCTTTGTAATTTGAAATTCATCTGGAGAGTGTATGCTCTCTTGTCATCCTTAATCAATGCACAATAATCAATTCTCATATCAAAGTGTTCAATTACTCCTTAGTGCTGAGGTGCTGTAGCTATTTAACTTAATTTCCTAGAAGATTCTCAGAACCCTGCAGCACTGGGGTTACATATCTGACTGCTTAGAGATGTGTGCTGTGAAAATGAAGCTGATATTATTTGAACATCAGCCTCCTCATGGAAAGCAGTGCCAGATGCTTCTCCAGCACCGCAAACCTCTTCTTTCTACCCAGTTTGTGAGTTGGCTGTACTGTGTTGCTGCCAGTTCCTAAGAAGAGAGTCTTTGTCTATCTGTGCTTTTATGCGTAGGAGGGATGTGAAGAATCCTGGCTCTTCTTTTTTTTGCTGAGTCTATAGAGGTTTCAGTAATCCCTTTGCCTGCAGTACACTACCCTTCCATTTCCCAGGGATTAAGGGAGGAAAGTTACTGCTGACTGTTGGGTCCATGCATTTCATGTTTATTTGAAGGCAGAGGAAAAGAAATGTGAACAGGTGAAGCATGATTGCTGTTTAAGTCCCCCAAACCTTAGAGAGGTCTGAGGAGATCTGTATTTTTGAATTAAGGATCTCTCCAAATTCAGACTTGAGGTGTTGGTACTCTATATGGCTTTTTTTTTTTTTTGGTATGTGGAGTTAAAAAAAGCACCTGGTAGTTTTATGTCAGTGTAAGGCTTTTCTGGGGTCACGATGTTTTGAACTCTGCACAATCTTTAGCGTATTTATCCTCACATCTCTGTGACATGGAGAGGTACCTATGTCCCTTTTTCACATAACACTGTCACTCCCTAGCACTGCTGCAGTTGAGGGATGGGTGCTAAGTAGCTGCAGCAGAGCAGGAAAAGTCACCTGGATTTTCTGATGCTTTGACTGCTCCTGACCACCACTCCTCGCTTCTCAAATTCCTCACTTTTGGTAAACCATTGACTTAACCCTCCAAGAAACCAGCAACGAGTCTCCCCATGATTTCAGTTTGCAGGCAGAATGATCCCCTTGGTTCCTTCTCCCACAAAAATATCCAACTACCAGTGAAGGAAGCTCTAGGAGTGTATTGCTGTATTAAATCTTGGAGCATTGTCACAGTCAGTTTTCCGTGCCAGGAGAGCAGAGTGGTGTGTGGTGGAAGGGAATGGTCCCTCTGCTGTGATCTAATAGGGGAGTGGTGGCAATTGAGCAGGGCTGCTTGTGCTTGGAGATCCATCCATCCATCCATCCATCCATCCATCCATCCATCCATCCATCCATCCATCCATCCATCCTCTGAGGCATGCTGTTGCTTTCCTGGAGGCAGCCACATGCATGTGAATGGGCCAGTGCTCAGTTGCTCATGAGAAATGAAACAGCACAGGCACCTTGGAAAGGACAGTGGGAAAAACAGAGAGGACACAAAGCTGTGTTTGAGCTGGTTTGAGGAAAGAGAGCACGAGTGGCTTTGTGGTGAGAAGGTCTGTAAAAACACAGCAATTATCCTCATCTCAGCTTGCCTTTTGAGAAATAATCGAAATTGTGATGAGTCTTGTGACCTGTCAGACCTCTCAACTGAACTACAGCTGAAGAGATTCACCATGAAAGGGTATAGGCTGCTTCTTATTGTTGATTTTTAACCATGAGAGTTCCTAAGGGAAACAGCATATAGTAATAACATTAAATGGTCTTCTGATGAGCATCTGGTACTGGGTGGTTTTTGCTTTTAAATTGCATTAAAATTAAAAGTGCAGTATTGCACTGAGTCCTCATTTCCTGTTAAAGGCAAGTTATTATGTTCTATTGATTGGCAAAGCTGTTTCCCATCCTGCATAAGTGTGGTTAGTGGACAGAACTTCTCTCGCAGACACAGACATGGCCTGCCACCCTCTTCAGCTCTGAAAGTTTTTCTCTCTAAATTATTCATAGTGAAACCACTGATCCTCAAAATTTAAAACAGAGGAGAGAAGGTATAAAATACTCTCTTGTATGCCTTTGTATTAATTTATGTGCTATCACATTGAATAAAAGGAAATAGCAAGTTAAGCATGTTCAAGAAGCCACATGATGAGTATAATTGATGCATTCAGCCTATAGAACATACATATAATAGTCTATTGTAGTTATGGGATGGGCCAGCCAATATTTTTGCCTTGGAGATCATTACTTAAGCAGATGACTCTTGACCCTTTTCTTTTAGTGCTTAGAGAAGTTTGCCAGAAACTACCCTTTTGTGCCAATCAGCCTTTAATATCTCCCTCTGAGCAGCCTCAATTTTTCATTTAACTTACTTCTGAATGTTAATCTGCTTTTTATCCCGAGGACCTTTATGAGAAATAAATTGGAGCCTTTTCAGAAATGCAATTGTAAAAGCTTCTTCCTTACCAGTTAAAAGCTTGCCACGATGTAGCAGCAATGTATGTGTTCTAAAATGCTGTAAAATTTAAGGAAAAAAGAAATCCAAAATAAAAAGGCAACAGTGCAATGGTGGAGAGACACGCTGGGTGTTTGTGTGGGGAAACTCGCTGACCTGCACATTCCATGGAAGTGCAGGAAATGGCAGCTGGTAGGAGACCAGACAAACTTAGACTGGGAAAGACAAAGATCCACTTTGACATAACTTTGCAGTAACCATTGGTCCTTATTCTCCCCCAGGGTGGCTGATGGGCAGAATGGAGAGAGAGGTTCGCAGCCTAAATGGCAAACCACATTAAGGTAGGTGGTTTAAATGGGTTCTGACTCAGGGAAGGAAGAGTGCTGCTTGAGATGCTGAAGATTGGAGTGGTGCATAAAACTGGGTGGCTCCTTTTCAAACTTGTTGTGGGGAATAAGGCAAAGGAGGTACCAGCGAAGAGAGTGGTCTCCACTGGGAAGATGGATGGATGCTGCCCCAGGGGGCAGTTGTCATCTGAATGCTTCTTGGGTACCCAGGTCTCCCCATGAGATGTATTTGTGTATACAGAGACTGGAAGGAAAATCTGAGTTGGATTGCTCTTACAGATGTGCACTGAAGAGGTTTTTTCTCATCAACTACCCTCTTGCAAGGGGAGTGCAGGTAGACCTCTGGAATGAATTATAAGGAAATCCCATATCCTCCTATAAAGCAATAAAAAAGCCTAACGTCAAGGCAAATGATAAGAGATCATTGGTGATTTGAGAATGAATGTAACTTGGAGCCCTTTCCCCACACCACAATAATGACTGGTGAAAAACCCTCTGAAATACGGCTTCTCTGAAGCCAAGGTGCCAACAGGTTCCTTCCCATTTGTTTTCTGTATGATGAGGCCTTTCTCTGCTCAGTGCACATGATGATACCCACTTTATTAAAAAAACCTACACAGCTGATGGCTGCTTTTTCTTTGCTAGGAGGGACAGACCTTGGCAAATAATTACTTCTTGTTCTTACTCCTAACATATGTATGACTTATTATTTATAGAGACTTGTAATAAAAATGGGAATGATTTTCTTGACCTGGTAAGTTACAGCTTAAACCAATAAAAGAACAAAGGAGGGGGAATGTAAGAAGAGGACACAAGAAAGGCTTTTGTTTAAAGAGTCACGTGCATGGCTAATAGATGTAGCCAGAGCAAAGAGATAAAATACCACAGATTAATAACTGTGACTTTCTGCTGGCTTATTGCTTTCTAAAAGCTTTACCCTCTGTGGACATAGAGCTCTATAAAAGATGAAGTAGTTGCACTCCACATTTTAGGCATCCCAGTAATGCTGGCAACACCTGTTAACAAACTCGTGTTCTCCAAGGAAAGCAATTGTCTCTTTAGTATTCCCAAGGGGAAAATTAATCAGGTTCACCTCTCTGTGTTGCCTCTATACTTGCTCCTCCATTGTTTGCTTCTCACTGCTTGACCTTTGTTGAATTAGTCATGTAAAGCAACAAAATGCTGACATAAATCTTGGTCCCCCTGTGCCCTGTGAACAGGTCCAGCTGAGAAAGTGAAGAAGAAACCTGTCAGGATGCCATAACAAGCACTGTATATCAGAAACCCACTGGACAGAAAGCCTAGCTCAAACACTAACTTTGTTTTTGCAAAGCAGGAAATGTCGCTTAAATTCACATAGTAAATATTTATTTGTGCATCACGGGGAGCTTTCATGTAAGCTTGGATTAGCTGGGAATCAGGACAAGGCCTGAAGTTTCCTCTCTCATTGCTGTGAAAGCAATTGTGTGCCTTATTTTTCAAGGCAGCCCCTCAGGTTTTGAGCTAGGCAGAAATGTCTTCCAGTTGACCTCAATACTGTGTCCTTCAACGATTGGAAAGAAAGACTTTTGGGCTGATATTTAAAGAGTAGGAAACGTCCCAGAAGGAGAGAGAGAGAAATGGGCAAAGATCCATAAGTGGAGAGAACCAGCAAAGGGAAAAGGTCACACATATGGGAAAGGAAGACAGCGATGAGAGTGGTGGTTTTTTACACGGAGGTGAAATGTGCAAGTACAGGTGGAAAGAAACCCACAAAAGTTTTTTAACTCTAGAGAAGTTCAAAATTACTGTATAATGAGTTGATTCTCCTTCTTTGTCTTGCTTTATGCTTGTTCTCTTCCGGAAATTACCACTGCATTTGGCACTGACAGAAAGACAAGAATCCAGGGAGTCACAGACACATCCTTAGCCCTGATGTCTTTGAGGGCTGAGGAACTCAAAGTAAGTAATCCTGCCATTAATCACTTGGGTAGGTAGAGTGGAATGTGCTACCATTCACCTGCTGCTTTTTCCAGGGCCCTGCATCACAACACTCTTCCCAAATATTTTGCAAGTGTACAGAAGAATCTTTCCCAGCAATAACCAGGCATGGGGTTGTGTTGTCTCCCCTCTTCCCCTTGCCACAGACCTAGAGCCTGAGGGGTCAGTGTCTTACCAGTAGTGGCAGATTGCTTCAGCCAGCAGGCCTGGCAGTCTTGTGCTTTTATGAACACTGAGCTCACCTTGGCTATTGAAAGAAAGAAATGCATTAGCTGGTAAGCGTGTTGGGTTTCTTCCAAGGCACACCAGTGTGTTGCTCTGCACACCAGCATGGAAACAATTTGCAGGAGAGAGCCAGCAAGCTCTGTCTCAGGAGCTGTGCCACATGCTCTTCTCTCCCTTCACCTTCAGAGTCATTCTTTATTCAACCTCTTTTGCTTCAATTTCACCATCTGAGCTCAAACGTGGCCTTCTGACATAAAGAATCTGGGTGAGTAGAGCCACATTAGCTGTAAAATCCCTAGCCAATCTTATTTTTTGGCATCAAGGTGGCTGTTACAGCATTGTTTTTATTATTCATCAAAAGGAAACTTTTCAAAGTAAATACATCAAATACCACATAATATAAGCTCTTCCCAACCACTGCTTCCTCTCCCTTTTTCTCTTCCCCTACCTCCTATTTTTATAAGTAATCAAGTTGTTACTCTAGAGTCAATTCCAGGTCATCTTTCATTTGCTCAAAATATATCCTTATTGGCAAGCTATTTTCCCATTATCCAAGAACACACATATTGTTTTACTTACAGCTGTGTGCTGTATTTTATGTTCTCATATAAATGTTATGCCTGGATTATCATAACTAGAGCAAACTGGTTTTAGGGTTTGTTGTTGTTGTTATTTTTAGGTTCCTCCCCCTGCGTCCAAAACAGAAGAGAAGTGCTATTGTAGCTATTTTTCACTATCTTTTTGGTTCTTGAAGTGACGAGACTTTTCACATTTCTCTCTAGTAAAGCAGAATTTCCCTTGGCTGTGCGAGTTTCCCTACTTTGGGGGATGATGATAGTTGAGGTTTGGGAAAGATTAACAGATAAACAGCACTGCTTCCATCCCAGGAGGGGCAGGAAAGAAGGCACGGCGGGGACAGATTCTAAAAATTGATTACCTGCTGTGTAAAAGAAATTAGCTTGTCTTCTCTCTTCTAAACTTTGCTAATTTCAAGAGTGTCCCTGTTCCTGGTGTGGTGGGATCTGGTGAGTTCTGCATTCATGTACTATTTTCTTGATAATTGGGAGCTGATCAAATAAAAGCTTATATTTATGCCTTGAGGGCCAGCGAGGGAAAGCACCGAAGTCCCATTGTCTTCAGGATGTTCTTAAATATTTGCTGAAGTGATTAACTTACTCAAGGTCTTGATGCAAAAGAATGCATTTGTAGCAACAAATACATATTGTTGTTATTAATCTTATCACTGTATTTCATGCCTGTGCGTGCTAATAATGCTTGATGCACTATAGAGACATGCAGTATGCATAAGAGATGGATTTTCTCCTGTATGGGTGAAAAAAGACAAAACAGAATTTTCCCCTTATTTTCAGGATATCTGTGACAGTGGAAGACCCCTGGAGGAAAGTGTGCTGCTGCATTCCCTGCAGTCCTGGGGTTTTTTATTTCTTTTGAATGGTCTTCTAACGCAGAAAGGCAGGGTTCTGCTTCCTTGCTCCTCTTAAGCTACTCAGCTTATTCATACTCTGTGCTTGTTAATTCATGAATGACTTGAAGGCACTCAGAGCATTAAAAGAAGTCTCCTCCTGGAGGTTTTTAAAAGAGACTCTCCTGGATTTTTTGAAGTTGAGATATTTGTAGTTTGCATGGGCTTGGTTTTTTCTGAGTAAATGTGTGTTAAATGCTAATGTTTGCATTAAAACTGGGTGTCTTATAGTAGGTATGATGTTCCACTGGCCCCCAGGATTCAAGAGCAGAGATGAGACATGAACATTTGTGTCACATTAGGTGAATTATTAAAAAAATTCTGGTCTCTTTCATTATTTTGACCTCCGAAGAAGAAATCCCCTATAAGATAAACGTTTAAACATTGAAGGAAACAGGCAAACAAACAAACCTTTATCATTGTTGGTGGGAAAAGCATGCCTTATACTTTGAATGATTAATGAGGAAGAGCAGGTACAGTTCTGTTGCAAGTAATGTTCTGGTTGTTTGATGTTTTCAGGAGAAGAGAGAAGAGCTTGTAGCCGAATGGGTTCTCTGGTAGCTTCCTGTCTTGAACCTCAGGATGAATGTCAAGTGAAATGCCAGAGTGAATGACACTGACCAGGACATGTTTGTGTGACACTTCTCTCCCCCAGACTGATTTAGTTACGCCCTGCTTCACAACAGTTCACAAGTTGTTCTTCAAACAGTAGGGGATCCCAGAGAGACCAGGTTTGCTTTTTGCCCACCTTGGCCTCTTCACCTTCCCCATTGCCCTGGGAGCCTTCACTGCTGTGCCAATTACAGCCGTGATTGGGATTGTCTTTAGTGGATATTGATATCTGAACAAACAAACCAAGAGCCTGGCCTTGATTGCTGGTGTCTTTATAATTTGATTTCCTGTGGTGTGTTTGTTCAGATGTAATGGTTGGTGTGGCCCTGCTTTTTAAATAATCACAACCTTTCTGGGGGCTGAGAGGACAGGACTGATTTGCTGTGAGTTTGCTGCAGGAGCTCACACCCCACTCCTGAGCCTGTGCTTCTGTTCAAGCCTTGCTGCCTAACCCCCTGCTTGGGATGGTGGCTTCTGTTTCTATCTGTCCCCCTTCCTGTGATCCCTCAGTCTCATCCCAGGAGAGGTGTCATTGCAGTGACTATTGCCATCTGGTCACATCTTGGCTGCAGATTAAATGAGTGCACATGCAAAACACCTCAAAGGACAGGGACAATGCGGAGAGCATCAATAAATGACCCCCGTCTGGGTGGATCCTTTGTACAGGATACATGTCCTGGATATCCCTCGCTTCCTGCAGACAATGTTCTTTGTATCCTGCTGAGCACTTGCTGCTGTATTTGTCCAGAGCTGGTGCAGCACAGCCCAGCCATTGCCCCTCTGAGCTGCACCAGAGAAGCAGTGAACAAGCAGCTCCAAGTCAAAGGAGCTGCAAGGACAGATTTGGGCTCCTATGTCACTCTGCTGTGTGTGTGGTCATAGACAGTGGCTTGGGTCATGCCTTGATTCCTGCTAGACTGAGCTGTGTAAAACAAGTTGCTTTACAGTCAGATGCTACCACGAGTTTGTGTATCACTCCATTGTTTCTGCCAGGCAATGCCCTTGCTCTTATTTTAAGCTCTTTTTCCCTACACGTGTTGGACATGTTCAGGGGTGGAATTGGGAGCATTTAGATTTTCTCTCATTTTGTGGCCAGCAGGACTGGAGAAACAGTCTGCTCCAAGCAGAGCTTCCCCTCAGACTACTTGCAGTCACATCCAAATGGCAATGGGGAAAAAAAAAGGCTGATTGTACGCTCTCCAATTTTCTCTGTTAGGAAGATCAAAAGAATTGCTGCCTTTACTGGCAAATCTCAAGGATGAATTGTGGCAGCCAGACCAGTACTGGTCTGTGTTGAACTGTAGTCACCCAGAATAAATCAGCACTAATTGCAGTCTAGGGCTGTGATTCCAGAGGGGCTGCTTAAGCACCACACAGTGACCCCGACCACCTGGTTGTTAAAGCCAGCGGCAAAACTCCCAAGGACGTCAGGAGACACAGGGCTGAGCCTGCACCCTTGCCTGCTTTAGAGCCAAATACTGTGTTACCTCTCTGAGGAAACAAGGTGGATAAAGTAATGTGGTGAGCACTGTGATCCCACCTTTGGCAGTATTGTGGGATCCAGAGGGAAGGCAATACCTTGGCTTTCTGTCCCCAGGAGACCTGCTCAAAAGTGCTCTGGTGGCCCTGGAGAAGATGGAGTTTATCCCTGAAGCTCGTTCAGGTACTTGCTCTTTCCCAGCTTTACCCATGGCCAGATCTGCCACCCACTGTGACAGGGACCATCTCCTGCCCCCATGGCTGGCTGAGGGACCAGCGAGAGCAACCATTTCCAGTGTGGCCAAGTGGATTTTTCTTTTGTTATCCTCACCTGTGACTATTCCTCTTCTCCTGCACCTCTCTCCAGAGTCAGTGGTTGCTGCCATATGGATGATCTTATGTTACCTTGGTTTGGTCACTTTTGTCATAGGAATGCAAAAGGATCAGCAAAACATGGTGTCCACAACGCAAAAAGATTTCTATTATATCAGATTTTATTTTAATTTCATTCTCACAGAAACTGTATTTGAAACTACTGCATTTTTAAATATAAAAGAAATATATGTAGTATAAATTTCAAATTTTCTTTACAAAGGACAGGGAAGAAAAGGAATTGAAGTCAGTTTAAAACCCAACTAGCTTGAAGACTTGAGCGATAGACAATTTTGAAGAATACTTCTTGGCTGCTATAAAGGGATGGCAGCAAAGGGCTGAGCTTTGCCCTTGTGGGCTGAAGGTTGGGTACTGGGTACCCTTTGCTCTGTTATTAAGATAAATTCAAAGCAACCCTTGGTCAGGTGTTAAACCTGATGCTGAAAAGCTGATACCAGTCGCTCCCACACTTGACCCCTTTAGAGGGATTTATAAACACTGGCTAACTAATCCTCCCCGTGTGGCTGGGGGAAGTTGCAGACAGGGATTTCCCCTCTCATCTCTCCCACCACCATTTTGTGTAGATTTGGTGGGAGGTGGGATCCTGTGCCTATTTTCTTAAGGTGACAGCAGCCAGAAGTGGGCTTGGCTGTGTCCATGTGGTGGCGTGGCATGGCATGGCATGGCATGGGGCAAGAGGGCCAAGCAGGACACAGGTGAGGACCACAGCCTTGGCTCAGGAGAGAGATTTATAAGTAGCACACCACATTGCTCTTCTTTTTATAAACAATCGGAAATGTCTTGACGCCAGATGCTCAGCTGGTGTAAATCAGCAGAGTACCACAGATTTATACCAGCTGGAGAGCTGGCCCCTGTGCCCCAGTGGGAAGGGGGAAAGGGAGAGAGGCTCTTTCTGTTAACTGTTCCATCGACCTTCCTTCTGGGTAAATATCTCCATATGTTAACAAATGCTAATTAAAACCAAAAGCACAGAGGAGCTCTCGGGATGTGTGTGTAACAGGAGCACCCCAGGATCCTGCACTGCTGTAATCTTTCTCCTCCCACTGGATCTCACCTTTTATTTGGTGTTGCACCTCCCTGACTGATATTTAACCTTGCTCCTGGTGCTCTTTGTTGGAGTTTTGCCATGCATACAATATTGCTCTGATGGGTGTAGGACTGGTGTCTACAGACACCCAGGGGCAAGCCCAGATGTTTCACTGGTCAAGGGGGAAAATATGTTTTGTTGCAGCATGCCTTGCAGCCATGTAAGTAACTGTGCTCATCAATCAGGAACTTTATGGAAAGGGACTCTGGAAATGCCACATCTCTTTTGGCCTCCAGGTGACCACCACCTTCTCTGTGGACTGGGATAGCTCCGAGCATGGCTGTCTCTAGGGGACAAAGGCATCGTGCTTAGGGGCAAAAAAAAAAACAAAACATGACTATCTGTTGCTCTGAAGATAATAATAAATAACCACAAGTTTGCCTTGAGGTGAAGAGGAGGTTCCAGAAGTGAATGTTCAAAATATCTGTTTGTACAAGGGCTAGAGTATCTGCAGGGGAGGCCGTGCTGGTATTAGACTGACATTTCCAAAGTGATGGATAGGACTTAGTATCTGATTCCTGAGCTGCCAATAAAGGCAGGTGCACTGTTGTAAGGTGTAGGGATAAACATATTACATATTCTCAACATGTCATATCATAGCCAAAACTTTTTTGGGGAAAATTCAAGCATACATGAGTTTGCAGAGAGACCCTATCATTTCACAAGGGGGTCCATGCACTGATTAGCAAATCACTGATGTTCTCTCCTTTTACTCAAAAGCTTAAGGATTTATTAGTGGTTTTTAGCTGTCATTGTTTGCATTTGATAGAACTGGCTTATGTGTTTGTGTTAGCAATAGACCCAAGAGAGTTGCAGCAATTTACGCTGGCAGAGTAACAGAGGTACATGTGTCCAAATACAATATATCTCTCTATTTCTCAGTAGGAGCCTGTGCCCACTGTCTTTAAGTCAGTGGCAAAAATCTTGCTAATTTCTTGTGGGTCAGAGCTGGGTACAAAGTGCTGTTTCCCTACTACATCAAGTCAGCCTAATATTTTTCCGGTAGTAGAAAAGCGATATATGCAAAAAAATAGGGGTGAGTTTTAAAGCACCAGACTAGCATTGGGTCTGTACACACAATAAAGGTAATTTAGGTACCCCAAAGAATGGGAAGTGGGAAGATCCTGCATATACCTGGAGTCCCCCAGAAATGCCCAAAAGGTGATACTCTAACTTGTGTTTTTTCATCAGTTTTCACAGCCTTCGTGTTGCTGAAGTATTTGGTTTGGATACAATTATGGAGATTGCTGTCTATTACTCCAGGTCTAGCTTTTGTCTCAAGTGACACTTACGGAGAGCAAATTAGCACCGAAGCCAAATTTGTTTTGTTGTGATGTCTCTGCAGCAGGTACTGCTTTTGTAAACAGATGCTGCAAGAGAGATAGGTTTTTTGCATCACTCTAGATCTCTTGAGAACTAAAGTGTTCAGGTGAACAACTGGTTGAGAGACAAAAGAAATACTGTTAACTGAGAAGTAGTCTCAGATTGCCTCTGCTTAGACATTCATTGCTTATAATCTCTGCACTTTTCTAGAATTTTGGCTGAAAGAATGCCACAGTAATTCCTTTTCTTTATGCTTAGTTGAAATCCATGTCATTCACACCACATGTAACTCAAGTGGCTAACAGACACTGCACAACCAACTTGAGAATTTTCATATTCACAGACTAGTGTCAGTCAAATTTTAAAAACACATTTTGGTTGTTTGTTTATTTTTCATGCACGTCGCCCAACTATTTGGTAGTGATGTTCCATTGTTGAAAACAATACATGCCTGAGCTACAGCCCTGCCAAAACCCTTCCAGGAGCTGAACACCTGCTGAAGGTGCACGATGCCTGGAGGTTCCTTACTCTCCCACACGAGCAGCATAGTCCTGTTTCTTTTGTGTCCCTAACCTCTCTTCTGTTGCTGAAGGGCTGCCCAGTCTCTTGCATTGCCTGCTGCTTGGTGTTTCTTCATATGGATGTTCATTTTCAAGTCCCTGTGAAATACAATGATCTGTGAATACTCTAACCTAACTTTTTTGGCCTGTTGTGTGTAGCCTCTCTCCTGCTGTCTGCTGGTTAGTTCATCAGCACATGCATAGTATTTCCTTGGGCTGGTTGAAACCTACAAGGACTGTATTTTACTCTACAGCATCTCACTTTGCCATGGGCATTCACTTTTCCTATTGTATTTTTTGGATGTGGTGGGTCTCTGATTCCTCTGCCAGGAATCAGTGAAATCTGTGGGTGTATTATTCCCTGCCCCAATCATACTGTTTCCACCCAGACCCTGATGAATGGCATGGGGAGCAGCATCACTGTAAGGTGGGCTGGGGTCTGACAGTAGGCAGATTGCACCTTGTTTTGGATTCTGTCATCTTGATGGCCTCACGTTCCTGGAGTTGAAGGAGCTAATGTTGCCCATCCAGCTGAAACACATTCCTGGTTTTTCGCTGTAGTTGCTCTGGAGGCCTGGAAAGAAGTGATGTTGGCAAAGGGGAAACATTCACATCACAGATGCTGTCAGGCTCTACGAGTCTATGCACCTGGGACTTAAAAACACACCTACAAACACAATGAAGTGATGCTGGCATCAAACCAGCCATGGGTACTGTTCTCATCCTGGGCTGGCACAGCAGGCACCACCCACACACCTCAATGTGGTCTGTGATATGGGGGAAGAAATTGCCACCCAGCCATGTGCTCTGTGTTCCTACAGGGTGTTATGCTCACAGGACATAAGCAATCTCCAGGATGCACCATGAGATGTGCAGCAGCGCAGTCTTTGTTAGGCCTCATCTCAGCATTGGTGCTGCATCAGTGTTGAAATACCCATGGGCAAATACATGCAATCTTTCCATACTGTGTCTCTCCAGGTTGTGTGCAAGGTCCCATGTTGGGATCCTACCTGCTTGTGATTCCTTCCACTGCCACAGTGCTGGCACAAGGGATGAAGAAAGGGGATTATTTGAAGCAAATCACCTAAAATTATCTACGGACAAAATCTTACTACACTGAGCTGTGACGGATGGAAATAGGCAACAAATGCTGGTCTAGTGTTTGTCAGCAGAATTTTGGTGGACAAGTGGTAATGGACTTAACCCTGGGCTTGCATCCTAAGCCAATTGTTGTGCAGATAAAAGCAGCCCCTTCAAGCTGTTCCATTGGGTTTAAAAGCAAAACCAAGAAGGCTTCACTAGGGAACTTGATCTCTTGTAGTGTTTATTCTCACTAACCAAGAGCAGCAATTAATATCTCTTTCAGATGGTGAGAATCTCTTTCAGATGGTGAGAATAAACAGTCTTGTAGACATGCAGAGGAAATGGAAATGACAGACGAATTTTAATTAACCTACTTCTCCTTGGCTTTGCTGCATAGTGCCAAAATCTAGCTATACAGATCCTTCAGTTGCACACCCTGGCATCTTTCTGAGCTGCTGGCTTTAGCTGAAAACAGGTGAATTTCACATGGGTACTTGGGATCCATGTGTTTCTTGGGGATTGATTACCAGAAAGGTGTCTGAACCCTTAGTGCTTTTGCTCTGTCTGCATATACCTCAGTATTTTGAAGATAGCCCTATTTTTAGTCACAACCATATGATCAAGAAATTTTGAAATAATATTATCTATTGTGATAATGCTGACCATTGCTCTCATTACAGTCTCAAGCAGTGCTTGGTCTTCCCTGGATGCTTTGTGTGTGTTGATATAAAACAGCATGGCAGAAAATCTGGTGTGTTCTGCAGCTACCACACCGTATTTCAAAGGAGAAGGCATTAACCCTTTCTAGAAAAATCTCTCCTGTGAAGGACAGATGTCTTCTTGGTCAGACAGTGTACTCAGACTCATTATTTATGTCTGGACCTGCCTGCCAACCTCACTTCTCACTGGGACAAACTGGCACTGCTCCATGGAAGTTGGAGAAGCTGTAATTCTCACTGCTGGAAGCAGATAATTTTGACCCTTTTTCTTGGCCTGTGCTTTAGTTTATCAATTTCATGTTCTCTGACATCTGGTCCCATGAAAGTGTTGAGCCACAGTGATGGGATTCTATAAATGTATTTCTCCCATAAGGAGATTGACAGCATTCACGTTGCAAAGTGTTTCGGAGCCATGTGGGAGGAGGGAGAAACAAGGTGAGGGGGGAGGCAAGGTGTCTTATTTCCCCTCTCACCTCCTTCATCTTGAGCCCTGATGTCCTCCAGGATGTGTTTTTAGTGTTAATGGCAGAGGTGCTCCAAAGCAGCAGTAAATGTGGGCCCCAGATGTGCTAATTCAGTCTGGGCCAGGCAGGGGAATGCATGTATTATCTCACTCACCAGGATGTAGCCCTGACAGCTCCAGTTTAGGCTAAATCTCTGCTCCTGTATTTCTGCCCTCACCCCCCATACACTGGCCCTGGCTGGGCACCCCCGCTGTGGTGCTTTGGCATGGGCACAGCTGGCCCCTTGCAGCTCTGAGCTGGGGGAGCATCTGTGGCTCCTCTGCCCCCTGAGCCCTCCAAGCAGCCTCGAGCCAGGTCTGACCGCTGCTGCTGCAAGGACAGGAGGTCAGGGCATCTGTAATGTAACCCACAAAGCACATCAGTGTGGGCAGCCAGTCAGCTGTGATAGGTCCTGCCTTTAACCTGCCTGGAAGGTTGTGTAATTTGAAGCAAAAGTTGCTACCCCTTTCTCAGTGCCCCTTAACATGTAGACAAATGGCCTCCTGGGTGGTTAGGGGTACCAAAATGTCCCCGTGTGAAAAGTGTAGGTGTGTATATAACAGGTATCACTGTCATAAAAGAGGAGGATGATGCCCTTTCTTTTGTTCTGCAAAACACAGCCCTTGCGTTCTGCAGCATGTGCTACTGTACTATTGATTTACTGCTTGATTATAATGACATTTCATAACACAAGTGTTATTAAATACTTGTTAATCTTCCTTAAGGATCATATTTCTCAAAATGTTTGAGCAAAATGCTTTGCGTTTAAGTACCTGTTTAAATAAACTCAAATGACTTGCTGTATCAAGGTTTTAATTACCAGTTACCCTCCTTAGCACAGGGCTTGTGGCTTCTTTCATGTCCTTACAGGATACCTGAAGTTTTGCTCAAGCCTTACCATACTTCCAGCATTTCTGTCTCACTCCTTCCCTCCCCATGACCCTTTCAATCCCAATGCAAAGGGGCCAAATACTTTCTGAAGTATGCCTGACTCAAGGCTAGGTGGGTTTTGGTGAGGTTTGTAAGGGATGGCGGATTTACAGCTGTCCTTGCCAATCAGTGCAGAAAATGTTTCTCAGCATATGCGGCATTGGTGAATGTGTGCTCTGTGCACCAGGTGTGTGGGCCTTGTTATTAAACATCCAGTATCTAGAGGTGGCAGGAAGCTTCTAGTCCTGCTGTACAGGGGGCTTTGCCAACATCAAGAACCTCCCTCCTCAGTCCAGAGCACACATTACATTGTCAGCAGCATTATCTACTAAACTGTGTTGCCATTATTTACTTGGCATGCACTGGGCGTCTGGTTCTTAAATGACAATGCACCTTGAGATGCTTCACGAGGGTGTGAAGTTATTTCTGCTATTGCCATCTGCGAGTGCTTGCTTGCAGAAGGAGGTGCATGACTCAGGTTCTCTACCTGTAACATACTGTGAGCAGGAGTGAGTCTTAACAGCCTTATCCAACATTCTTTCATGTGAATAGAAAGTCTCCTACAACATAGTACCAGAGGGCACTGAGGCTTGAGTGTGCGTTTGATATTTGCAGTTTAACTTAGGTCAAACCCTGGCTTTAGCTCAAGTACAAACAGCCTTGTAAGTGATATTTTCTGTTAAATCTAGTCCTGTGTTTAGATTAAATTTGCAATAGTCCAGACACAGGAGTGGAAGAACAGGTTACCCAGAGAAGTGGTGGAGTCACCATCCCTTGGGAGATTTGAAAGACGTCATTTTGAAAGTCATGCTTAAAGGTGTGGTTTAGTGGTGGACTTGGCAGTGCTGGGTTAATGGTTGGCTTTGATGATCTTAAAAGTCTTTTCCAACCTAAATGATTCTATCATTCTACAGAGCACATATCCTTTGACTTCACCGTTTTTAAGAACTGTAGAAAATTCAGTGAGAAGCTCTGAAAAAGGCTGAAGCTCCTCCTCTCCTTGTAATGTTTGAAATGGGCTTTCTGTCTTTCTTGAAATGTTCACAGTCTTTTCATGTCAGGATCACGTACTTCTTACGGAACATTAGTGAAAGTTAAGGAAAAGTAGCTGGTAAAAGGCATACAGGCATTTCTTTGCATAGCTCTCTATTTCTTATGATGAAAAGTTATGATGAGAAATTGGCTGTTTTTTCAGTGTCCTTAGGCAGGGTCCTTGTGTGTCTGCTTTCCCCTGGAGAGGTAAAAGACAGTGGAAGAAGGGAAAACTCCCTCCTGTCTAGCCAGGTGAGAGCCTGAGCACCATCCACTGCTGCAGAGCCCCTGATGTGCCCTACACTCATACTCTGTGTGGAAATTTCACAAGCTGTGTTGTGGCATCTTGTTTGTTTCTGTCCATAACCTGACATGGATTTTTCTTTTAAATTACTTTTTGTTTTAGTTACAGTGGCATGAAAACATGTTGATTTTTTTTTTCTCTTTCCCCCCTCCCCGAGATTGCAGGAAACTGGTTCTATTAAACCAGAATAAACCTGTCAGCTGTACACACACAGGGTTGCCTGAAATCTGATGTTGGACCAATTTAACCTTCAATGTAGCATTTCTCAGGCTTAGTTAGGCTGGAGCAGCTTTGTGAACAGAAACCCTGGCTGGCTCAAGCCTGCCATAGGCAAATTTGGGTGTGTAAAAGGTGCTGTGATTCTCTTCCCAGTGTGCCAGCAATGCCCCCTCAGTGGCTTTCACAGACTTAGAGCAAAGCTGCCCTGTGAAATTAGGACTAAGTTGTCACTGGAAACAGCCTGGGAAGGAGAGGAGAACCATGAGGAGGGCAAGAGACTATTCATGGTGCTAAAATGAAGTGTTTTGTGTTTGGCTGTAAATTGCAAAGGCAGAAGTGGGTACCGGAGAACCTGCAGGTGCTGGCAGTGGCAACTCACATCACTGTGTTTTATTAGGACTCTTAACTCACCCTTCATTTAGCAGGGCAGTCACAATAACCACAGGGGGGTTTAACTGCTTCTGGGCACCAGAGGTATGAACATCTGTCATATTTAAACTAGGGGATTCTTCCTGTTACCTTCCACTGGTGGAACCTTCATGCTTTTCTCTGAGATTTTTGTGTCTCCTCAGTGCCAGTGCTGGAATATTTTATTTCCCACCACAGTGTTTTTCTTCTTTTTTTTTTTTTTAATGTTGTCGTTGATGATTGTTTTAATTTTTGGTGTTTTCTTTTATGGTTTTGAGTCAGCTGTCTTAAAAGAGGAAGGTTTGACCATCTGGTTCTGCGAACACTCAGCATCTCACAGGCATGGCTGGCTTGCACATCACCCTGAGTCTGGTTAAAATAAACACAACCATCGTTCCTAAAAAATAAGATGTGCCAGGTGTTGAACAACCTCTGTGAGCTCCAGGAAGAGAGGGTGAGATTTATGCAGCACTGGAGAGAGATCTGGGGATTAGCAGAGGGGTGTTATAAAATGGAATTCTAGTTTCCTTTTGTGTCTGATGCCCTATCTCTAAAAGGGAAGGGTGGAAGAAATAAAACTCAATTAAGAACCCAAGAGATAACAGTACGCTGAAAGTTGTGGGCTCTTCACTGAGGAAACTTGCTTTCTTCTTTTTTTTTAAATATAACTTTTTCCCCCATAGCTTGACTCTGTAGGTGTGGTGTACAAATCTCCCCTCTGACAAGGAATGAGGACATTCTCCGAGCTGGCCATGAATTGCCATACACAGGGAAGTGTAATGAGAGGGAGCCATGAGAAAGACCTGCACAGCCCCTTTCTGCGGGGGCGCCAGGGCAGGAATGCTGGGCTTTCACTCGCCATTGTTCCCCTCACCATTCAGCTGGAGTGGTAGACTGCTAAAATGTCCCCCTTCCCCAGCCTGCTGGTGCTGCTCATTCCTGCTCTATGGGGCGATGTAGTTTTGTTTCTGCTTTCCCTTTGATATATATATATATATAAGGTCACTATATCTCCCAGGTTCTCCTGTGAACCTGCGGGCTCATGTACTTCATCCTTTTTTCTATCTCCCTTTCTGTCTTTCTTTCACAAACTTTAACCCTTCTTTTAACCTCTCTCTTTCCTTCCAAGTAGCCTTTACCCTGCCTGTGTGAGCAGCTGACAAAGAGAATAAGTAATTTCTTAGCCTTTCAGTCTTGAACTGCTTCTGTTTTTGTGAGTGGCCTTTGCACCTGTTGTGATAAGCAGGGCTCCCTTGAAAGCAGCACTGAAAGGGTGGCAACCTCACTTTCCCCCCCCCTTTAAACTTACTGTTTCTTTCTGTGAATACCAATAATTAAGGAAAAAATGCTTGAGTCTGCACTGGATTCTTTAGCCAGACAAAACCCTAGTATTTATATAGATTAAAATGAGCAGGGAGACCAAGGCACCTTTCTCATTGGCTTGGTGAGAACCATCTGGAGTGTGCTTGTTGTGTGAACAAAACAGGATGACCAGTTCACTTCACTAAATTTGGCTTTACCCCACCCAACCTTGTCCTGTTTATACCTCCAAACCGTGTTCTTGTGTGAACTTGCCCTATCAGGTGTGACATCAAGGAAAAAAAACATAAATCACTGCTATTTAGTGTTTTTTTAGTGTACATTTTGACGTGCTTTTTGATATGTCCCTTCTTGTTCCAGTCTGTGCAATACTTGTAGCTGTGCATCTTTATTTGCTGGGGGCTTCCCTCACATGCTTTGGGCTTCCCCCTCTCTCTGTGGCTCCTGTGCCTGCTCCAAGCCAAGGGGGCCCTTCACACTTGTGGAAGGGTGACAAGTATCTTCAGTGACTGACCCCCAGCACAGGTCTCAAAAAAGGGCACCATGGACAAAAAAAAAAAGAAGAGAGTGGAAAGGCTACCCAGCTGCTCACACAATACAAGAGAAGGCCTTGGCTGCTGTTCAAAGCCGCTCTGAGTGAGTGTTTCAATTTAATTCTAAATTAAAAGCAGCCAGTGTTGTATAGCACAGGGAAAAGATTATGTATTAATGCTTTTTCCCCCTGACATAATCCTAATGATCGCACTAAAATAAATAAAAGTTAAGCCTTCTTCCTCTCTTTCCCCCGTTGCTATATTATGCTGTGGCAAGCAGCCAGGTTTGCGTAGGTGAAAAGAAGACTAGAGAGGTCCCAAAAGTGCCAGACTGAGAAGGGGATTGTGTCCCACCAAGCTCCACTCTGACCTCTTCCCTTCTCCTTCCCCACTGACACACTTTGCTGCAGGCCACCTTTGAACAATAAGCAAGAGAAGAAGCCCTTTAGGAAAAAGTCTGAGTAAAATTGTAGTTGCCAACAGAAGAAAGCAGAGGGTGGTGAGTTGGTGACTTACTAATGTGTGTGTGGGGAGATGTGCCTGATGGCTCCTCTGGAAACAGTGGGGTTTGCTCCTGTGGGAACAGGGGAGGGATGCTGCACTGCTCTCTGGTTGGAAAATGTCCCTCTTCGTAAGAGCCAGTGGTGATAAGTGATGCTTCTCAGGATGCTCTGTGGTCACGTTTCAGCATGCTGAGAGGAACTGTCCTCTTTGGTGGAGGCTTAATGAGATCAGAGCAGGGCAGGCAACCCTCGCTATGCCCTCCTGAAGGGGTTTTGGGGTGTGCCAAATCAGCTTTCCATCAGCCCACGTGGTACCCAAACCCCAAGGCAAACACCCATGCAGTGCAAATCTGTGCTCCAGGTGCAGTGTCACTTAGGATGTGGGAGTCAGGAGAAGCAGAGTCAGAGACCAGATGCCACAGTGATGTGGCTTAGTGCTTGTCAAGTGTTTGGCTGTACTTCCATGTCATTTGCCTACAGTATCCCAAATTTCCACAGCTCCCACCCAACATGCCAAGTCCTTTTCCTGATGGTAGGAATAGCTCAGCATGGGGAACCTGCTCAGGCTGGGAGGTCCCCCCTGACGGGGCTGCTCCTCTCTGCTTTGGCAACCCCCGTGGTGCTTCTGGTGGGGGCTCAGCTGCTGTGAAGCTGGAACACCAGACATCACTGTACAGGTTAAGGGGACCTGAGACAGCAGGGATAGAGGAAAGATTACTCTTAAGCTGGTGCTTGGGTTGTGTCCTTCGTCCTTGTCTTGTAGGGTTATAAATAGGGAGAAGAATTTAAATTTGGTGGCTATTTCACAAACTTCTGTTTACCCCTCTCTTCCCTCCTTCCTGACTTGATGTGGCAGGGCTCAGCACTGTGTCCCTGTCCATCCATGCCTGCCCTGCTCTTTCCTTGGGATACATGAGAGCTGATTGAGTTATTTGAATTGACAAATGCTTTGTTCAGATAGTACCTGTGATGGAAATGCTTCTGGCAGGGAAGTACTCCACGCGTCCCCTCTGCCAGCCCCATACTCTCCTGGGCACCCACCCCCTCTTCCAAACTGCAGCTCCATATAGGTCCCACCCTGCGTGTTTGAGCACCTCCTCCCTGCCACTTCTCAGCCCAGCTGGCAGTATTCTTCTGGAATAGCTGGAATATACTGAAATATGAATCATGCTGGGAAATTGCATAGGAAGGTTATGGCAGAAGCAGAAAATTGTATTTCCTAGCTCCTGATATTACCCTGTAAATCACAAACTTTCACTCTTTTATGAATTGCTCATGCATTTGCTGCCTATGGCTCAAGGAAAAATAAGTACTAGTTGCTGACCATGGAGACACCAGGTTGGAAGCATTTTATTTGGTAGAAACTTCCTGCCAGGCCAAATGCAGGGCAAATCCTGCGAAGAACACCATGTGCACAGCCACGCTTGCCTGACTGTATGGGAATGGGGTGTCCAACTGTGCAGCTCTCTTTGGACGATCCAGACCTTAAAATAGAAACTTCATCCTAGAAAACTTAGTGAGGATACATAAAACCTGGGTATATATTTAGAAAATGTGGTGAGCTTGCCTTCAGCTTGAAACAAGGAGATAACATACAAAACCCAGAGTATTTCTGCAGCTTGTGCTAGAATGAGAAAGTGAGGGCCAAAATGATACAAAAGAGGAAAAAAGGCTTGTATTGCAGATGAAGCTATTCTTGGCAGGTCTGAGGACTGGTGGTTCTGCTTTCTGTCACGCAGGACTCTCTGTGATGTGCATTTGATTAAAGCTCACGGAGCGTTTACACGCAGAGTCCTACGAGCATATTTCTGAGGCTGCTGAGCCTTGATCAGTGTCAGTGAAATACACTGCAGAATCAGGGTAGCCGGGATCCTGAATTCCTGGGGAAGCTTCTAAAGAGACCTGCCTGCAGTGGCATAGTGAGGCATGGGAAGGTGACCACTTTGGCTGAGGATGGAGAGATGACAGACACGAATTCTGACAACAGAGACAGGGACATATGCAAACAGATTTAGTTTGATGGGGGCGGGAGGGGGGAGGGGAAAGAGGGAATAAATTCCATCCCTTCCTTCCTGCCCACCTTATCTTTAATTTAAGGCTGATGGATTGATTACCATTTGTTATGGTAAGTCCATATGTGTACAGATCCAACGGTAGGATTAGGTTCCTCCTCCTTTGTTATTTGAAGTCAATCGCAGTTCATTAAATCTCCCTCATCAGTTCCACCACCTGCTCCTCTTCCTTCCCTGACCTGAAGTCACATGCCCATTTACCCTCTTCCCTTTGTTTTCTGTTTGTTTCTCTTTTAATTACATCTCTTGATCTTTTCCCCATCAATTATTTTGAGGAGAGAATTGGTCAGGAAACATCAATGCAAATGAAATTGTGGTTAAGAACAGAAACAAATTTTCAAGAGACCTTTTATTTTCATTTTCTAAACAGCTCTAGACTTGTGCCTGAGATCATGGCATACCCTTTGCCCAGGGTGTGAAGCAGGGTGTCTGCAGCACAGGAACAGGGTCCATCCTTCCTTACTCACACCCCTGCATATGTTCAGGGAAGGGTTTAACAGGCTCCTTCAGGGCTTGGTGGAAGTTTTCAGCTTCTCCCGTAGTCCTGACAAATCTCACACTTGGCACCGTGCAGGTGGAAACCCCCTGACCATCAGCAAATCCAGCAGAGGTGAAGACCCAGTGCTTTCCTTGGCTTTATGTGCACAGCTGGACCACAGCAAAGAGCTGCTTGCAGGACAGCCCTTGCCCCAGCTAAGTGAAATAGCTAAATGACTTTAATCAAGAGGGCTTATGATTAACAGGTATTGCAGTCTCTTCTCGGGACCCCAGCCAAGATGAAGGCAGTGGTGGGCTGGCGCCCTGCCGAGATGGGCTCAACAACCCCACCACAGGTTGCACCACCACGGGGTTAGCAGTGTGAACAAGCCCTGGGGGACGGGAGTAGCCAGCAACAGCTGAAAAAAGGGAGTGGTAACGCATTAAAAGCATTTGAGCACTGGTCTGAATAGACCCCTGTCCCTCTCTCCAAGGGCAGTGTTTATAAACACGCTGCTTTTTCACTCAGGTGAGGAGGAGCGTCTTGATCCTGCTGCATGGAGCAGCTTACAGCCTCTCCGTGTTGGGGCAGCTGTGCCAAAACAAAGGCAGGCAGAGGAGAAGGTGCTTTTTCTGCTGTGGGTAGACAAGCCTCACAAGAGTTCTAAACTGAGCTCTGAAGTTTAACCAGCTGTTTGGCAGGTCCAAACTCATCCCTTTATTTCTTTTCCCCTGGGTCACTAGAAATCCTCTTTCTCACACCCATCTCCTTGCTTTGCAATTGTACTGCCTATTTGCAACAGAAAAACACACACGCACACGGGTTTAGATGTTGTCTAATCCCTAAATGGAAAAGTAATTTCAGAAACCAGGTGGCAACTTTCAAGTTTTATGCCTGTTCTCTGGGGTAAAGATGTAAAAAAAATCCATATGTTCATAGGTGCACATGGGCAAGTAAACCTTGTGTCTCACTAACTACCCGCTCGAGCTTCTCTGAGGTGCTGTCCCTGGCTTGTCAAAGGGCTGTAACCCACCCATGTGCTGGGGTCACCACAGTGTCTTGATCTGCGTGGTTTTGTCGTGCTTTAAAAAGTGTTTTCAAAAGCTCACCCTGCATTTCAGTGCCATCAGAGGGGTTAATGCTATCTGAGGTGTTTCAGATGCTGACAGGGCTTGACGTAGGCAATGCAGAGCAGGATCAGTTGACTCTTAAATGGACAAGAGTCCAGCGACTGAGGTCATTTTGGACAAGCAGTAGTTGGCCTGCATGCTTCAGCTGAGTTTTATTCGAACCTCATAAATGTGCACATGGCTGGGAAGCCAGCAGGGAGTCTGTTTTCCAGAGGCCTTGGTGTGTGTTGTCTTTTCCCGATGCGTCATGTGGGCTCAGCTTTCTCCTGCCATTTCAGTGCTCTTGATTTAGTCCCTGATGGCAACTTGGCGGCAGCAAATCAGGCCAAGGGAAGCAGGCTGGAAGCCCGAGCCTGCACTCTATCCAGAGGGGAGGGAAGCAGAGGAGGCACAGGTCTGACAGCCTGTTTTCTCACACTGACCAAAATATAAAGATGGGCAAGATAGAAGGGGGCTGGTAGACTTGTTTTTTCCTAAACAGAACCTGGAAAAGCAGTTGATGATGGAGGAAGAGAGCTCAATTGTTCTACGCTGATGAATCTCCAAAGGATCATCCTCTTTCTGGCTTAACTGCTGGGGCAGGGTAATGCTCCCTTACTGTACAGCCAGCAGGTTGCTGCATCACACCATTTAGAAGCAAGTTTTTGTTCTTTTTTTTTTCAGTTTGAATCTGGAAACACATTTGTGATCACTGCCACGAGTGGAGTTTAGCTTTAGGTTGGACTTGTTTCCAAAGCACCCATCTTTAGAGCATCAGTAAATGTCTGCAAAGGATGCAGCAACTGAAAGGTGATGGGATTTCCCTGTGGTGTGACCTCCACTGTGGAAACAGGACTGGGAGAGGGCTTTGTACCCCTGTCCTGACACCAGAGCTCTCCTGCACTTCATGTGCTGGAAAGTTTTCACCTCCTGTCATGGCCTGAGGTTTAGTGATGCTCGAAGTTACTGGTCCAGCACAGCTCCCTAAAAGCCAAATGGTCCCTCTCCTGCTTGGGCCAGGCTGTGACTGGCTTTAATGCTTCCCACTCACAGATTAGGTGTAACTGTGCAACATATTGGCTTTCATACTAGGCTAATAATTCTATAGATTTTAATTTAAAAGGTCTGTTTGTTTCCAGAAGCTCATATTTGGTTTCCTTTTAGCTCAAAGAGGGGAGAGAGGCTTTTTCAGGGATTACAAAGTAGTAAATAAGAGTGTGTGCATGAAATGACCAGAGAATCTCACTGACTGAGTTCAGAGCCTTCCTGTATTCCCTGCTGTGGGGAAACCAGAAAAATACCTTCATTCAGCTGCAAAGGCATTGCCAAGTGACAAGTTTTGTTTAGGGCTGGTGTTTTTCATGGGATTCAGAGTGGCCCAAATGCCCTCTCTTTTTGCCTGTGCTTTGGTTATGGCTGCAGTGTTTTAAATGTGTCTCTCTTCAATGAATCCAAATCTTCAAATCCCAAGCTCCCCCGGTGCCTTTTTCCTCCTGCCTGACTGTTTTGGCTATTCTAGATGAGTAGCAATGGTACTCGGTGCCAGGATGACAGTGCACCTGGGACAAGTCTGCCTGTAGGCTCAAGATCTGAATCCAAACTTGAAAAGCTGGTTTTATGACAGAGTAAGATCTTCAGCTCCCAGTCTAGCTTTGGGTCAGGTTTGCCTCTTGCTGGAGCCAAGCACAACGTCCCCATGAACATGTACACTCATCAGTGGGGAACAGGATGTTCCCAGCCTGTAAGACACTGGTGCGTGAGCATTTTGCACGTGTATCAGTTTGAAGGAAGCATATGACTGTGACATGTATTGCAGGTAATGTAAAAAAAAAAACCCAAAAAACATTTGGGCAATCCCCCTTGTGCTTGAAATACACCACATTTTTAAAGTGAGTCATGAATTCTTGAAAAAAAAAAAAAAAAAAAAAAAATCCACCCTTCAAACTCTTAATCGGTGTCAGGAAACCACACTGAGATACAGGCTGGCAAAAAAGCAGTATGTCTTTCAGTCTCTGACAAAACACAAACTCTTACTTCTTTCCATCCCTGGCCAAGCATAACTGCCACAACAGCGTTCTTGTAGTTTCTGTAAATCCTAGGTGAAGGTTTCAATGCACAAAATAAACGTGAAGGAGTTTTAAGGCTTTCCCTGCTCCCCCCTTTCATTAATTCCATCAAAATTCCAGAAGAGAAATACAGAAGTGGAAAAAAAAGAACTTACTTTTGTAGGAGTAGGAACCCAGACTTGGCTGGTTTGGGTACATGAGTAGAGGCATTGAACATAATGAGATTATTCATGTGCATAAAGGTTGTCGGATCAGACCCTATCTTTGTAAAATATTTAATTACATACCATCAGTATCATATCAGCTATGAAAAAGCAATAAAAATACTAGAGTGTGTCAGTGAGGAGTAGTAGTAACTCTGGTGATACAAATCCATTAAGCTGTTACGTATGGCTCACATACACTGAAGGCAGCAAGTCAATGCTGGGGAATAATTTGCCAACAATACATGAGCATTGGTAGTGCATATTCAAGCAAACTGTTACACCTGTTTTGCCAGTGGGCACTCGAATTATGCTGTGTGATGCCTTACTCCATGCTTTGGATGGGGAAGGGAAGCCACCGCCCCATCATGTGCTGCTCGGCTCTCCAGTCGATGCTCAGGCATCGTGTTCCTTGCTGTGAGGGTGAAGGCTTTATTGCTTTACTTTGATTGATGGGTGAGAAGCAGAAACGGCCCCGATGCTAAAAACAGGACCAAGGCAATGCACTTCAGTTTGACCGTGAAGTCGCACGCGTGACGAAGGAAAAGCACATTGTGTGTGTAATGCTTTTACCTGGGAACAGGGCACAGAGACAGGGCACAGCCAGAGCTTTCCAAAGCCTGGGCAGACATGAGTCACATCAGGGTTTGTGCGGGCAGGCAAAGGGGAAAGCAAGAGTCAAGCTAAGAGCAAGCAGGGCATCCCCATCCCACGCGCTCCGGGGGAGTAATCACGGCTCTCAGGGGCGTTGCATCAGTGTTTGGTACGGCACTTTCCAGAGTTGCATCAGCCTGCACCTATTTTGTTTGTGTTGCTGCTAGAGACTGGAGTATTAATAACTGATTCCATGGGGAGGGTCAGGCAGCCCACAGTGGAAAGCAGAAACTGAGATAGGAAATACCCAGAACATCTTGGGGCAAATGTCAGTCAGGGAGGAAGAGGGTGACAAGTGCAACTCCTTCTTGCCCTTCTGTAAAGTGGCTTTGCCTGTGTGGGTGGGGTGAAGTGGGTGTGGAGCAGGTTGTGATTTTACTCGAGTGAATAGGAACAGGTAGCTGGAATAGCACTTCCTGCATCTGAGCAGCAATACTGCACACGGGGGAAGCTGGCAATCAGAGGTCACGACTGCGTGGCATTTCCACAGCAGGTTCATCTTGTGCTGCTCTTCCACACAGCCCGTGTTTAGGCTCTGTGCAACTGGTCAAAAGCAAAATGTGATTTTCCATGCATGTGTGCACAGACATGTTGCACTGCAAGTTCCTTATTTGAATCTTTGCTCAGCACACCGTGCTGGCTTTCAATTGCTTTGCTGCTCTTTCTTTTTTTTTTTTTTTTTTTTTTTTTTGGTTTTGGTTTTTTTTTTTTTTTTTTTTTTTTGGGTTTTTTTTTTTTTTTTTTTTTTTTTTTTTGTTTGGTTTGGGTTTTTTTTTTTTTTTTTTTTTTTTGGGTTTTTTTTTTTTTTTTTTTTTTTTTTAATTTTTTCTTTTTTTTTTTTTTCATTATTTCTGGTTCCCTTTCTCCCCCCCCCTTCAGCTGAGTGACTGTAATCTGTACCTAGTACATGCTGTAAATAACATAGATTATATTTGGTGGACAGCAGGGTGCAGGACTCAAGAGGCATTTCAAGAACCAGCAAAAGTGCCATGGTTGGCTTTGTAGCTCTTGGTCATATCATCTCCTCCTTCTCCTCTATCCCTTCCCCCATAATTTTCTGATGGCTGCTTTTAAATGGATTTTTATCAGGGGGGAAAAGCACTGATGCAAAGTGGATGACAGCAGATGTGTTCCCTTAACAGGGTCTTTCCCTGAATGGCTCTGCTAATCATTATGTTTTGCTCCATAGGACTTTTTATTCATTTAACAGGTTTATTTCCAGATTACATATTTGTTTTTATACTGTTTCCTCATAAATACAGGCACTGTAGAAAAAGCTGGCCCCACCATATTTCATGCAGTATTTGTTTATAGTAAGTGGGCCTCACTGAACCTGTGTATACAATAAATACCCTTTCAGGATTCCTAGGCAGGAGTGGAGGGAACAGATGGCAAAACAGACCCAGGATTCCCATTTACAAGGGGATCTTCAAATAACACAGGAGGAATGATAGCCATTAAAAAGCCTGCCTTCCAGTGCCTTAATTTTTTGGCCAGAAAAATTGGATGCAGTAGTTGCTTTCTACTACTATTTTTTGTGTGTTTTATTATTTTTTTTTTTTGCACTCAATAACAGGCTTTAAAGATTTGAAGTAAAACAATGGTGCGGGCACCTCCTTTATCAAGGACATCTATGTGATCCACCTTTTCCCTTACCCTTCTTCATAGCAAATCAGGGTTAAGAGCCGACTAGACATGACTCAAATCCATGTCTCAGAGCTGTGGTCTCTGAGAGAAGCTTGAAACATGAACCTGGGTCCAGGGGAAGCTTTGCAAACAGCTGCTAAAGCTCATACTCCGGTGGCAGGGCTCTGCCTCACGGATACCTGAGGGCTGGGAGAAACACTCTGCACTGGGGATTTCTCTCTCTCATTCTTCAGTGAGGGAAACTAATTTGTAAATTATATTTATCTTTTTTTTTTGCTTTTAAGCATCAAGAATGAGAATAAGAGAAGGCTGTTCACATGTTGTTCTGTGCTGTGAGAAGTCTGTGTTTGAGTGTATCAGGTGGAGAAAGTACAAGAAAGCTGCAAGCTAGGATATTTCTACAGCACAGCACTCTTAATTGTCCTAGGGCTTAAACTCTGCCTGGTTATTTGGCAGTGCCTCTGCTTATACCTGCTAAGACACATAGTCTGCCTGCTTGGCTCAGTGCTCCTCCTAGGTGAGTTTTTACCTCCTCTCTTTGCAGAGAACGTGCCTCAGTAGTGAGGGTTCTGAGTGGGTGTGTTGAGGGACCTCCAGCACCCCTGACAGATCTCCCCATCCAGGACCCTCTGCTTCCCACCACCTCTTGGTCAGGGAAAGGGGATTGCCAGCGTAGATAGACTGCTTGGCCTGGTTGAACAGCTGTAGGAGAGACCAGACCCATGTCCTGCTCTCCACTCAAACCCACCACTTGTGCAGAATCTTCATGCACTGTCCTCAGCAGTGAGCAGAACAAGAACAGCACTGGGAACAGTGTCTGCAGTCTGCAGTTGGTGTTTTGTTTGTTTGTTTGTTGACAAATGCTCAGAACAAGCCAACAGACATGGGGTAAGGTGGATGGCTGTCAGGTTAATGCAATGCAGTACGAACTAATTAGGGTATTTCCAGTAGCAAAAGATGGCAATTAGGGTATTTCCAGTAACAAAAGATGGCATCCACATGCCTGGGAACCTGCCACCTGCCTGGACCCCACAGGCTGCCATGCAGAGTTCCGTTCTGGTGGTTAGGGTGTCCTAAAAGTCATGGGCAAAAGTAAAACTGAGGGTGTTGGAAGAGACTGCAATGGCTGGAAGAGACACAAGAGTATGGGCATGAAGACTCACAAAAGGCCCCAGGCTGGCCAGTGAAGGAAACCCTGGGTTCATATGTCAAACACAGGCTGGCATGGTTTTGGTGAGAGGTTTGGGCTGACACAGCAGGAGTCGAGTCACACATGGCCAAATGCTGCCTGTCATCTTTTTGTTGCTACGTGGAAAATCATAGCGGACCTACTCAGGAATTATTTTGGAGGCTCAGGCAGGGAGGTGGCCATGAGGTCCACTGAATGCTACGGTCTGAGGGCTTGGCAGCATGGACAACACCACTTGCAACACAGGCAACACATACATTTTGGGTCCTGTGATCCTCTTCTTCTCAGTAACCAAGCAGCTGCACACCCACTGATGTCAGGATCCCTCTTCTGATAGGTAGAAGCCTAATTCTTCTTCACATTGCATCAGCCAAGTGCTCTGCAGCCAGGGGGTTTCCCTCAAAATCTCAAATCCTGTTCCAGCTAAACATAGCCACCAGCCTCTTTCTTACCTGTTGTCTCTTTTTTCCCCCCAAGAGTTTTAGTTGGAGGGGGAGGCGGGAGAGGTGATGGTAGAGTGAACTCTCCATAGGAGAGTTTTACATTTCTGGATTCTGACTAGCCTATTCATAGATACCTTTGGGACTTTACCAAAGGGCAGAAATTTGGCTGATCAGGTTTGCTGGGACTTAATACAAGCTGCTTTGGAAGGACAGAGTCCTATGCAAGGGAAAAAACAAGGTAAGAAGCTGTGATGCATGACTAGAGCAATAAGAGCAGTGCTACCTGAGGCCACATGGAAGGTGAGCAGGAGAGCACTGCAGAGCAGGGTCCATCTGGGGGCTGGGGGTGTGGAATTCACTGTCCCTCATCCTGCCAGGCCAGGTGCCTTGGCAGCATCCTGGGAAACATGGATTCAGAGCCCCCTGTGTTTCCATATATTGTCAGCAGACCATTTGCTCTTTGTTTCCACACAGCTTCAACTAAGGTCCCTTCATGAGGGCAGAAAATTTTCCAGGGGCTGCAGCTTTCCCTAGCCATCATCTTTACATTGTGCTGGCAAAGGTGCCCATTCTGAAGTGGGAAATAATGGGCCCACCAGGGCAGGAGAGGGAAGGAGTAAATTGAGGTATGTCCTTATGCCTAAACAAATCTGATGCCTCCCCTCCCCCCCCCTCCCCCCCTCCTTTTCCTACCATCAATATTTAAGCTCAATTTGCAGCAAGTGTGCATTCTGTACAGCCAGATGATGCCAAGCTTTATCATCCCCTGCCTCCTGCCTGAGGGGCAGGGGCAGGCTGGGTGGATCCTGTAGGATTGCACAGGGTGGCAGTGAGCCCTGAATTTCACTCTGTAGGTCCCAGTTACAGAAATGCACCTAAACACACTCAAATATTGTTGTATCAGCTGAGCTCTCCCAGCACAGACCGGTGTGATTTACACTTCCCAGATCACCAGAATTTATTGTGGGGAGGTGACAGCCTGCTCTGAGCTGCTGTGGTTGCACTTCCCACCAGTGGGGTTTGTAAAGGTGGGTACACTGGCGAGTGAAGTTGGCAAGACATGAATAGATTCGTGAAGGTCTCTACAGAATGGGGAAAGGGTTCTCCAGCCTGCTGTTACCTGATCTAGCCAATCTGACACAGCCCCTCATCATGGCACATCTGAGCAATTTGAAAACAGAAACAGCAACAAACCTCTTCCTTTTCTTCCTGCTCAGTTCACAGGAAAAATATTTGGACTGGCTTGAAGGCTGGGATTTTTATTTTTTTTCCATGTCTGTTTTAGATAAGTGAATGAATGAGAGTGTGTGTATGAGAGAGAGAGGAACAGAAGTTGCTGAAAGTTGATTCAAAGCAATTAGCCTTGCATTTGCTTCATTCATTTGAAGCTGAAGTCTCTTATTAATTACACAAGTTTAAGATGCAAATCTTCCACTGGTTTCAATGCAACCTGGAAGTCCATGGCTGGAGCCACTACTCTTAATGAAAACAATAATCTTTTAATGTAAAAACCCTGTATTGGAAATTCAAAACAAGCCACTCGAGTTGCCAGGGCTTTGCCTCCCTTGCCACCAGCTACCCCACATGCTGCAGTTTGATTCCATGGGTGGGACCCACCTGCAGCAGGCAGCCCTCACGCCAAGCCCTTCTGCATGGTCCATGGCTGGTGAAAACAGACTTTGCATCACAAGGAGCAGTGTGCACTGCCTGTTGCCATGAAGTCTGGTTATTCTGGAGACTTAAAGCTGTATATATGAAGCAAGTTAGTACTAAACTGACTGCATTAGATCTGTTATCCACCTAGAGGCTATTTTCGCTTTGAAGTGGAATTTGCTCCATAATAAGTAACATCTCAAAATGCTGTTAATTAAATTTTCGTCTGTTTAGAGGATTTTCTTTTTCTTTCTCCTTTCCTTTCCTTTCCTTTCCTTTCCTTTCCTTTCCTTTCCTTTCCTTTCCTTTCCTTTCCTTTCCTTTCCTTTCCTTTCCTTTCCTTTCCTTTCCTTTCCTTTCCTTTCCTTTCCTTTCCTTTCCTTTCCTTTCCTTTCCTTTCCTTTCCTTTCCTTTCCTTTCCTTTCCTTTCCTTTCCTTTCCTTTCCTTTCCTTTCCTTTCCTTTCCTTTCCTTTCCTTTCCTTTCCTTTCCTTTCCTTTCCTTTCCTTTCCTTTCCTTTCCTTTCCTTTCCTTTCCTTTCCTTTCCTTTCCTTTCCTTTCCTTTCCTTTCCTTTCCTTTCCTTTCCTTTCCTTTCCTTTCCTTTCCTTTCCTTTCCTTTCCTTTCCTTTCCTTTCCTTTCCTTTCCTTTCCTTTCCTTTCCTTTCCTTTCCTTTCCTTTCCTTTCCTTTCCTTTCCTTTCCTTTCCTTTCCTTTCCTTTCCTTTCCTTTCCTTTCCTTTCCTTTCCTTTCCTTTCCTTTCCTTTCCTTTCCTTTCCTTTCCTTTCCTTTCCTTTCCTTTCCTTTCCTTTCCTTTCCTTTCCTTTCCTTTCCTTTCCTTTCCTTTCCTTTCCTTTCCTTTCCTTTCCTTTCCTTTCCTTTCCTTTCCTTTCCTTTCCTTTCCTTTCCTTTCCTT
>VXBX01006863.1:164445-312994 GCA_013400415.1 Scytalopus superciliaris
CAAACCTTCCCTTCCCTTCCCTTTCAAGTTAGTAATTAGTCCAATAATGTGGAGACATTGTTACTGCAGCTCATTAAATTTGGCAATCCCCACTTGGACCTTTGAGTGCGGGCGATGTCAAGTTGACCTGAAATGCAAGGATTCCATCTGTCGGGAATTAGTGATGAATTGGCAATTAAATACAAATATCTATATATTTAACTCATTACTTGTGCTGGGTTGACAGTCCTGCAAGCACTATCATTTTAAGTTCATCGACAGCCTAATAAAGCTTCCCCTGGGCTCCCTTGCTCATGTGGAGGGCCGGGTGACAGAGCTGAGAGGAGAATCAAATGCCGAAGGGATTGGATTTTTGTTCTGTCTGTAGACTACGCTGATGAGAGTGTCATTCTGGGCTGGGGTGAAGTGAATATCTGGGCTAACAGAGGTAACTGAGAGATAACGGATAACCAGGCAGCCCTGAGATGATGCTGGTTTTCAGTATGTCTTTTGCAGACTTGGTCGTTTGACCCACCAGCCAAATAGGGTCTTCCTACCCCGGAGAGAGGTATCTGTGGACAGGCCACCCCTTAAAGGCAGAGCTGCAGGGCTGGACAAAAGCAGTCTTTAAATCCTGTGTCTTCAGACCCTTGCTGTTCCATCAATATCCAGCGGGGCCTAGATCCACATTTAGAAGCAGGAATTACTGGATCCAGGCATGGGGAGGCACAATAGAGCAGATGAAATGACTAAATATTTAATAATAAAGATTGTTCACACATTTCCAGCTTAATGTTACTGGCCAAGGTAAGCTGGATGTTTCATATCAGGATATTGCAGTATTTTGGCTTCTTATCTGAAGTGGAATGAATGGAACTGCCAAAGCTTTTGAAGTTCACTCATGAGATAATATTTTATTAATTTTCTGAGCTGAGGGCACTCTAGCATCTCCTGTGAGTCTTCTGAATATTAAATGCATGAAGCTCTATAAGCAGGACTCTTTCAACATTTGCTCATTCACTGTTTAAAAGTGCCAGCTTCCCATAAATTGAGAGCAGTCTCCTTGGTTTTCCGAGAGTTATCTACTCTCCAATAAATTAGAAAGTATATCAATTTCCTACTTATGCCCTTTGAATTCAAAGCAGGAGCTACTTAAGCACAAGAGAAGACACAGTCTGTGTTTGCCTTGTTTGTCTGTCTGTTCTGTAGAAAATGCAGTTTAAGTCAGACTGAGCTACTGTGCTTCAGCTCCAGCTGCGAAAACAATTTGATTCCATGAAAGCACCCAGTCTTCTAGTCCTGCTCCAAGCTGCTCTGGCCTTCAGCTGGAGTCGAGCAGAGGAGGGAAGTGTAAAGACCTGGCCTCTGTTGTGCGTGCCACCAGCAGGACCAGCCAGCCCGGTCACTGCCCAGATCTCACGCCTGCTAAGCTGAGCCTTGGCTCCTCCAGCTCAGCCTTCACAGCAACACAAGCTGCCCACCTCATTGCATCTCCGTGGGGAGAGACACGGGGACCTGCAGGATGACTTTGATGTCTCCTGAGCCGTGGTTTCCTACCCCTGCCCGCAGCTGGGGGAAGGCAGGGGAGCTCAGGACACTGCGTGCCAGCCAGGAAGGCTCCTGCTGTATTAGGCTCAGCAAGCCCTCTCAAGTGTGCAGGGCTGGGCAGAGAGCTGCCAGCATGGACTTCTGCATCAAGAAGGACAGAGGGTTCCTAGATCTAGCGTCTGGTGCTTTATAAATAGTGTTAGATGACGGGGAAAAGCAAAAAGCGTACCAAAAAAGAAGGGAAATGACAGCCTTTGTCCAAAAATATGCTAGCTACATTGTTTCTTTTCCCCAAAAAAGAAAGCAAGGGAAAAAAGGTTGCTTTTTCTGCATTAAGCTTGTCATAACTGGATGATTATAGTAACACCATGAGAAGAGCCAGCCAGGATGTGACACTTTCAAAATAGCTTTTCCTAAAATAAACCCTTCCCTCACAGACTGCTACTGTGATACTTATGGGAAAATGTGAACAGACCACTCGTTCTCCCATCTTTCCTTGGAGATTGAGGAACTTTCCATCAGTTTATGTGCTCTAAACCCCTGTCCCTCAGACGAGGAGGCCAAAACCACAGGAAAACAGGGGGGAGTGTAATTTAATACGTTTCACCAATTTGCCTTAATGGCACTTCGGAAGCCTCCTGGTTTAATTAGATTTACTCTGTGCCCACAGAGGATAAACAGATATATCTGCCATTTCCATAAAGATCGTGCTGTTTGCAGGGAGTCTGTAACGCAAAGCAGGACTGAGCAGCCTTGAGCTCTCACCACCTCTGAGCACTCGTGTCCTTGTGCATCAAACCAGGCTGGAGGAGCTGTGGGCATCTGTCCTTGTTGGGTGCCCTGGAGGCTGTGTTGCCCACCACTCTGTTCAGCCCGTCCTTTCCCCCTTCCCTGCAGAACTTACTCCCCCCTTGGCTCAGTGGGCTGACTCCCTAAAAGCACATCAGACAGAATCAGCTGGGCTGGTGAAACACTCCCTCTGGGAAGGACTCCCAGCCTTTTTGGTCAGCATGGCTGGACCAGGAGGAAGCTACAGACCCATGGCTTCAGATGTGTGGCTTCCTGCTGATTTTCCATGCTCAGGGGAACATCAGGCAAACGACTGACACTCTGGGCCACACGCTTACGACGCCTCACATGGCATGGCTGGTATTGCTGAAATGTTTATTTCCTTAATTTAATCTTTTTATAAATTTGCAGATGGTTCCCCCCATCTTGGCAGTAAAGGGGAAGCAGCGATAGCTGAGTTCCCACACACACTGCATGGGAGCTTGGCTTAAGCAAGAAGAAAGATGTGAGTCCCCATGTGGTGGGGACATTCTGGTTCAGATGAGAAAAATGTGCCTTCTGCTTCGTTGTTTTCCAGCACTGTGAGCTCTCCAAATGGAACCAGCAAAGAGCAGAGTCTGGTCAGGTTCTACCAATGTTTACTTACTCTTCCACTAGCAAAGTTTAGTGATTTGTGTAAATTATTATACCAGCTACTCTCCTCAAGGTATCATGTTGAGGGATATTCCCCCTGGCTGCCTCGGTAGGTGATTTCTTGCTCCACTACCCGTCACATCCCCACAAAATGAAATGTATCACCACTACTGGTTTGTCACGTTTCCCTTCTCCTAGAAGATATCCATTCCCTTCTATGTGTTAGCTGCAGACATAGCACTGAAACTGAGTAAGTGGCCACGTAATAAGATGAAGCTTCTTGAAAGGAGGGCTAAAACAGAACTGCTAATAGAAAGACTGAAATATTATGGAGGAGGTTTTGACTTGGGTTAGGCTGGCTTGGTCCTCACTAAAGCAAGTGGAAGCTTTTTCTTTTTTAATCAGGAAATAAGTCTGATGATCTCTGAATTGGGGAAATTCATGTTTCAAGTCGCTCCCTACAGACTGGCTCATTGTGAGTTTACACCATGGAATCCATGGAAATGGACTGTACACATACCATACAGCAGAGCATCCCAAACACTTGCCATTTGGGATAAATTGGTAAGCTTCCATATCTGATGACATGATATGGCTTTACATTCTCATGAGTGCTTTGTCTTGTCAGGGCAGGAGAGAAGATTCCTCTGTTCTTTTCCATATCCCAGGAAAACAAGCCTCGTTATCCAGAGGCTTAGTACAGTCTAGATGTCCTGAATATATGTGTATTACAGAAGGAAATGTTCACGTACACACATTTTTTGCTTGCTCTTTTAGCCAGCAACACTCTCCCCTCCTTGGCTGTGTATGGTGCAGCCACAGCCCTCTGGAGCCTCATCCTTCTCAGAGGATGGCAGCACACCCCTGTGCAGCTCTGTGTGCCAGAGGTGGCCTAGAGGGTAAAAGTCAGGCTGATCCCAGGCTAAGGGACATCAGGCATGGCACGCACTCTGTGGCAGGGAGACAGTTAACATCCTCCCCCTCTGTGGGGAGAGGCTGCAGCTGCCTATCCAGCCTGCCAAACTGAAAGGGGATCCAGCCCTCAGGGAAATGTGTCTGGAGTTATTTAATCCCAAAAGGATTATAAAGAGAATATGCTCTAGGGAATCTCTCGGGGCCTATCCCCGTTACAAAGAAATAAAGTCCCCAAAGCAACTGCCCCTTTCCCCTTGAAGGTTTGTGACAATAGATACTCCTGAACTTTCACTGAAAAACGTGCCCCAGTCGAGACAGTCAGAGCTGCTCCTCTGGAAACCTTATTCTGCTTTGGCTTCCATGGGGCTATCATTTCCTGCCTCTCCTCCTACCTCTTTAATCTCCTTCAGCACGTTCTTTGGAGGACCTTCTTATCTTCCTCCAACTTTCGTATGGGTTTCATCGGGCTGTCTCTTTTATCCCCACTTCTTCCCCTATTGTAGCTTATCCCTGGTTAATCTCAGCCGTGCTCCCTACTTTGTCTGTTCATCTGTTCTCATTTTGACTTATGTTTAGACTGTAAACTCCTTGAGATAGGGTCTGCCTTTTTATTTTATACTTTTACAGTACCTCCAGGAACATGGAATTGCAGACTGGATTTAAGTCATCAAACAGAATTAAAACATTAAAGGAAGGCTAGTCTAAAATGTTGCATGGAAATATCTTCCTCATTTTCGGCAGCAGTCCAGGGCTTTAGTTTGTATAAACACACGAGCATCACTCCTCTGTGCAGCACACTGGGACTGCGTAAGCTGCTGGGTCACCCTCTAGCAGCTCTATCCATTGCCTGGCCAACAGCAGGCATCAATTTACTGGGGAGGAGGAAGAAGAGGTCTTGTTCCTTCAGTGAGCAGCACCAAGAAGATTTGGTTTCCTGGGCTGCATGGGACATCAGTGTGGTTCTGAGGATGTCCAGCTGATGCCATGCCCACCATAGTTAGCTCTCATCATGCAAGGGATGATTTTTAAGGAGCTGTGACAGCAGGATGTTCATGTCCATTTTTTTTCTGCTTTCTCTGGAGGCTCCTAAGAGGCACTAAATGTCCTGTAAAAGAAGAATAATCCGGGTGTCCTGAATAGCACACATTTTATACGTCAGTGGGCTCTGGTCAACACTCTTCTTGAGTCCATTGAGACCTTCAGTGAAGTTACTTGTTCATGGGCAGGTATCCCTGCCTGCCTTACATGGTCTCATATGGAAGACAAAACAATGTGTCGATTTTTTTTTTTTTAAGAGATTCCACGCTTTTCTACAACCTCTTCTCTAAAGAACTGTACAAGTTAACAACTGCCTCGTTAATTTAAAACAGGCATGTCCATGTAACCACTCATCTCTGACGGCCACAATTAACCTCCAGTCAGCACATGCTCACTTTGGTGTTTGGCTCTTTGATTCTTGTGATGTTTCCCAATGATGCAGGAAGGCTCCAGGATTTTCATGGGGTCCAGTCATGCCATACAGGTGTCTTCCTGCTCCCTCAGGTCCCAGCAGCCTGCAGAACCCTCAGGGCAGCACCTGCCTGAGCTCTCCCAAGGTTTGGATATGGCTGACCCTGGGTGATAACCCAACCTTATAATTTCCTTCTCTACTTCCCAGACCCTCAACTATAAGTAGTTTTCTTTGTGGTCTTTGCCACGGATGAGGGAATCTGACCCTCTAGGCAGCTTTTCCCATGACATATATGAGGAAGTAGCAGATGATTTATTAAGATCTAGTAAACCATTAATTCAGTCATTCAAGACCCAATTAATTCCATTTGCTGCATCTTTTATTGAGCCACCTCTGCTCTGCTGGTGGGATGATTACCTGTTTCTAATTGCAACTGTGAATCACACAATCACCTGATATTTTCACGAAGAAAGATGATAAATGGATGAATAGAAGAAAAGTGCTTTAAGGGTGAATGATACATGACAGTGTTTGTGCAGGAAATATCTAGGGAAAGGCAGCTAGCTGAATGGGAAATACTGGACCTGAATCTCTGGTCTGGTACTCGACTCACTGCATGCTCTTAGAAACTTTGTCCTGATGTTTCTTAGTGTTGCACTTCAGGGCCACTTCTCTTACTTACCTGTGGCAGTAAAACAGTTTCCATAACAATGATAACAACAATTGAAATAACTTATGTGGATATTTTTTTTAAGCTGTGACATAAGGGACTCTGAAGCACAGGCAGTTTTTATATTGGTCCTCCCCATCAAAAGGAAAGGGTTTGAAAGGGCCAGTCGAACCTGCTAAATCAAGAGATGGTTTCAGGGCTGGTGCCACAGCCAGGGCTTTGCCACTTAGACCACGGGACTGCCAGGGGCTGTCAGAGAAGGGGAAGAGCACCTTGGCCATGGGCTTGCCAAGCTGGTGAGGAGGGCTTTGACTAAAGTTTCCAGGGAGGGGAATCTTAATCCATTCCATGTCTACCAGTTTGATGCCAGTGCCAGCAATAGATGCCCAGAGCCTGGAGAGGGATCACAGGTCAGCAGAAGAGCACCTGAAGATCAGCACAAAGGAATTCCAGAGAAACTGTCGCAGCAGCCAGGGACCAGGTTAGGAAAGCTAAAGCCTGATAGAATTAAATCCCTCCAGGGACTCTTTTTCAAGCTTTGCATGTATTGCAATCCCTCCTCAAGGTACTCACCTTTATGCTTTTGGTATTTAATGCTGAAAGATGACATTAGATGTCTCACGTCTTCAGCAGCAGATCGAACTCTGAGCCTGGTGTGTCTTGTTCAGTTTAGAAGTAATGATAATCTTAGCAATTGTTAGAATAGATGGCAGTCTATTTGACTAGTTTGTTCTGTATTAGCTTGTTCTGAAGCAAGTCTCTACGAGAGCTCAATTTAAACTGATACATGCTCCATTTTAAATCAGTTAGCAGATATTTGTAGTAAAATGTAAGTGTTAATTTAAAATGATTTCGCTAAAATCTGAGCTTCTCTAACACACACCATCTATACTTTCCATTTGCCTCTCTTGGGGAAGAGTGATTTAAAGCTGATTTTGCTTAACGGAGGAAACAGAACTAATACAATAAGCTTCTTAAGATTTCTGTAAATCAGAAACATGCACTGGGGTATCTCAAACATTAAAACTATTTCAATGCACTGTTCTTCATAATTGCATTTGTGTTTTAATGGGATGCCTTTTGAAATGTTGTGGCTGTAAAGAGTAGGCTACCAGAGGAGAAAGCACCCCTCTTTCTGTGAGCTGCCCCTCTACCCTGCACACCCCACCCTGTGCTGCTGTGCCCAGAGTTCCTGACCGAAGGGAGCCATGCTGTAAATCACTCTCACATGTCACCGAGGAGTGTATTTTCACACCAGTGATTACAGCGGTGCCTTTAGCTGAGGAGGTTGTTTTGGGGCAGTAGATTGTGCTGTGTGTTCTCTCTGCCTCCCTCCCTCTCTGGCTCTCTTTTTCTTGCTGGGTAGGAAACGGCTGTTCTGAACGGCGGAGCCCCGAGAGCCCCCCGGGCTTTGCAATCACCTTCTGTTTCCATTTTTGTGAGAGAAGTATCTGAAAGGGGGATTGAGAGGAGCTGGCTCTTTGTGTTAGAAGCACATAAATTATTACATGCCAGGTTGTCATCAGAGCTCTGCATCTAGCAGAGGAAGCTAAAGCAGTGGCCTTTAAACAGTACATTAAGTTGGACAACGTGAGAACTACCAGGCTTGTGAACCTGGTGGTGCATAACTCTCCCCTCTGTTCCCATCCCTTTTGCCTTTGTCATCTCCTCCAGTGCAAACACCTCCAGGTACTGCACTTGGCATCTCAACCTGGGGCACGTTACCCACCCCCATGGCCCCCATAGTAGGTGTGTTGGAACTAGCTGATCTTTAAGGTCCCTTCCAGTCCCAATCTTCCAGTGATTCTGTGAAAGCCTTAGTGGAGCCTGGCCTTCACATCTGGAGCATGACCCTGGCTGCTGGTGTAAAGGGGGTCTCACAGAGATGGGCGTGCTTTACACGAGGGGGAGGCTTTATCAACAGAGTAAGCTGGACCCATGGTTAGTACAGGATAAACACGTGGGTTAGTGTATGGTTAATTGATTGTGATAGAGGACAATAAGTCAATGGACCTCTCTCAATTTCTGTAACACTTCTGTGCATATGAGCTTTTATAATACGTAATATTCATGTCTGTGGCAAGTCTGTAGTGTCTGTCGGTCATTTTTTAATTCTTTATAAATGTTCCCTTAAGTCGTGAGTTAGTAGATGATGGTTAGAGCACTAATAAGCTTCTTTTTTTCTCTATCAGAGAATGAAAAACCAATTAATTCTGGATTTCAGTCAAAAATAGAACACAACAGAATTAAAAGTTTGCAATGTGGTCCAGACATTCCTTACAGACTTTGTCAAACTGGACCATTCTGGGTCTCATTTAACTAAAACATCACTGAAATTCTTATTTTCCATGGTCTGTGACAACACGTAATCTCTTATGAAGCAGATATCCAAACAAAAAAGGCATGTTTTGATGTTGCTGAGAAACAAGGTTTTCATTGATCCAAACTGAGCTTTGCAGTTTTTTGAATTTTCATTTTGCAGAAGATTAAAAAAAGATCTTACTTTTCATTCTCCTTCAGCTTAGGAACACAATTAAGTGGGGAAAAAATGGAATTCCCTTAGCAGCTAGCAAGTCTAGTGTTTCTGCATGCTTCTCTGAAAAATAAATGGGATTTACTTTGTTTAAGAACTGCTTTTAGCAACCTCTGTTAGAGCCCTAAAATGCACAGGAGGGCATGATCCTTCTTGCTTTGAAGTCCCTGGCACAGTATCCATTGACTTCACAGGGAGTGGGGTTGACTGAATAATTGTGTTGCAGTATGAATATCTACCCTGACACTGCACAAAGTCACGCTGAAAGCCACTTGATGTCATTCTAATCCTGTCTCCTCACAGTGGTGTTCTGGAGAATAGGGTTGGGTTTTTTCTTTTCCCCCCCTCTGTATTTATTATTTGCAGAAGGAACTGGTTAACAAATAGAAAGGACAAAGCTGAACGAGCGTGTCATTAATCTCCAAAGTAACTTGTTCTGCTGCTCAAGTGATCAGCTGCTCCATGCAGCAAGTGCTCACAAGGGGGTTTTAGCTGGTGGGGCTTTAATGTGCTGAGAAGAAACCCCTCAGCTGGAGGTGTCACCCAGGCTGTGGGCTCAGCCTTGGACCACCAGCCCTGTGAGGGTGGCAGAGCCCTGTGGTCACCAGGGTTTGCATCAGAAACCTCCCCCCAGCACTTTGCATCTGAGCAGCCAGAAGCACAGACACATGCCAGGCAGGCACCAATGGCACCCTCACCCATCTAACACCCACTGCATCCCTGATACGGGACTGCCAAAATCAGCACTCACCCCAGAGCTGGTCCCACCATATAGACCATGGAGGTGCCAGTGGTGTTCTGGCCTGGCAGTGTCTGTGTGTGTGCTGCTGGCAGAGACCAAGGCAGACAACCCAGGAGAGATGAGACCCCTTATGGATTGTCTCCTGGGAATAATTACAGCTAAACTGTGACACTTAGCCACAGCCTCTCGTGCTCAGTGGTGCCCTCAGGAAGGCTCGGGAAGCAAGTTGCCTGGAATGCAGGGGTAATGTGCTCCTCTTCAGCTTGGCAAAGCAGAGAAGAAGGATTAAATCCCACCTCCTCCACCAAGAATCCAGAGGGGGGGCAATGCTGGCACAGTCATCCTTGTAAGTGTTGCCCTAAGGGTGTAAATAGGGGAAGATGGAGAGTCACTACCCAGGGACCCTCTGAAAGTGCCAGGTTGTCCTGGGAATGCTGGCCCTGCCAGTAACACACAGGCACTTTGCCTTCTCTGGACCACTCAAACATACCAGGTAAGGAGGTTTAGAAAGATAACACTGTTGCCATGGGAAACACGGGAATCATTTCATACTGACCCCAGAAAATGGGTCCTTTGTACCTTGGCCAGGAGCAGAAAGGGCCCTGCACAACCCTTTTCAAAAAACACATGCTGGCAACCCTGCTGTAGGCTGGGAGAGGACTGTAAAACAGAGGGAGAAGCTGTCTGTGTTAGATACCACAGAGACAGAAGGACATGAGACTGATCTAAGGTCAAAACATAGCGCAGCCTGTGAGGAACACAAAAGCAGAAGTGTCTTTAAAGCTCTCCTGATTCCCAATGTGAAGGCAGCCAACAGCCCCTCTGCCTCTGCCACAGGCACAGGGCAACTCCCATGCATGGGCTGTGCTGGAGGAGTCACAGCTCTTTCCAAGCTGCTCACAGCTCCTGTGTCCTCCAGCGAGTGTCCAGGGATGCTGAGGGAGACATTTGCTGAACTTCTGGTTGCTTTCCTGCAACAGTCCGAATCTCTCTGCTTTATCAATCCTCTCTGTCACCAAGTAAGCTAGGGGATGCCAAATTTCCACCTGTCTAAACGTGAAAGATGCCAAACCAACAAAGTACAGGTTGGTGCCAACGGGACCAAGTCAAGTGTCACTCTGGTGTTAACTTTAATACTCAGCTATCCCAGAACACAGATGTCCAGGCAAGTCCTGGGCTTTTATTTCTTTGATGGCTAATTTGATTTGGCTAGGGCAGAGTTGTCAGGTGCTCAAAATGGCCTGTTTGATGGTCTAAAGGGTAAGGTTTCAAGAAGCCAGTTGTGAAAAGAAATACTGAGCCTGTAGTTTGCTGATGTGTGTGAAGTAGGACTTTCTTTTGCTCTAAAACACACCAGAAGGTTGTAGCACATCACATTTCACTTTAAGCTGGCTGAGGGTAAGCTTTGAAAAACCCAAACCCCCTGATGTACTCCTGCTAATCATTGATACAGTCTTTGATCACTTCTCAGTTCTTTGTGGCTGATTGACTCATTCCCACTTTTTTTACCAGCTTTCCATTTGTGCATTTTCTCACAATGTATCTGTTCCTCATCACAGTTTGAGCAAGCAGGAGAGGCCGTAACAGCAAGAGTATTTTTATAATATTTCTGATCAAATGGTACCTGTATCTTTGTACAAAATTCCTAGTGCCATTCCAGAGGCCAAAAGAGATTTGGGATAATATCTGAACTGCCCAAACTCCCCTTCTCTGCAGCTATTTCCAGCTTCTTTGTGACACCAATAACATTGGCAGGAGAAGCCTCTTACAACTACCCAATATGGGATTCCTCAAACAATCACTCCGAAGGCTGGCAGGAAAGCACCATGGCTTCAGGGCTGAAAAGAGTGTGAGTGAACACGCTTCAGGCACAAATTCCTCCCTCTTTTTCACCACAAATCTCTCAGCCAAGCCTGCTTGGATTGCTCTGTGGCCCCTCAATTCATGGTGCAAATAAGCTGGCGCTCCAGGAGTGGATATCTATAAGAGGGATACTTGAAGGTCTGGGGTCTCTGGAGAGGTTTGCTGCCATGGTCAATGCATCACTTCTTAGATTTACTGGTCATTTTGGTGATGGTCTCAAGTGTTCGCTCTAGATCCAATTTCTCCAATTTCTTCATAAAACTTGTAAGTAGCTTTTGGGTTGTACTGCATGGGTACCAACTGGCTGGTCACCATGCCATCACACCATCACACTTGTCTTTTCATTACACTGGCACTGCAGACTGTCCCCCATACCCTGCTGTGTCCCTTAGCTGTGGTTCTCCAGATGCATTATACCACTCCATTGCACCTGCTTGACTGTGTGGGTGTGTGTGCACCCCTTTGGCCCTGCACTCTGCTCTCACAAGGCTTTCCACAAACTCTTCTGTTTGATTAAACACATTTAAGTGCAGGGGATGGCAAATTAATCTAAAAGTGGGTACAAAAAAAATCAAAGCAAATAACTGGGCAGAATGCTCCCTCCTGGGACATGCTTCTTGCTCACTTCTGACGCCGTGCCACAAAGATGGATGCTGAGTGAAGCTGCCCCATTCAGCTGCTTCTGCTGCCTCAGGAATTAGCTGTTCTGCTGTTCGCTGTGTAAGTAAGCTGGAATATAATTTAGTGGTTCAGGTTCATCTCCATTTATGTGGAGGGCAGTCAAAACAGTAAACAAACCTCAGCAGAGAAAGACTATCACAGAGACTGAGCAGTCAGTGGCTTTAAATACCCGAAATTCACATCAAATTCTCTGTGGCTGCAGTTAAAGTGAGAAAGGGCTGTTAGAGGTACTCTAACATTCCCTGATAAAGCAAATGTTTACCAGATAGGGCAACCAGTCTTCCTGTTGTCCTCTGTAGATTAAATTGCCTGATAGAGCAGAAGACAGAGTTAACTCTTTGTGCTACCACCAGGACAGAAAGCTCATGACAAAATTAAATGACTGAATTCACTCCTGGGAAAAACCGGCACGATCATTTCATGTGCATGGGAGGCACAAATCTCAAATTGCATGTTTGGCAACATAGGAGGGCTATATACATATATAGTCAGTCGATGTTGTTATTTCCATTAAATGAGGTCTCTTCTTTTTCTCTATTTTCGGTGCAGTTCTCCAGGGAGATTAATTTGTATGAAAGTAGAGCGCTAATTGCACAAAACAAGCTGGGGTACTGCAGGAGCATAATTAAATTTAAAAAAATGTGGTGTTAATACAATTGTGGTGCTAATTAAATAAAATGGGTGACAAGTGTCTAAGGCAGACCAAGTGTAAGGAGAAAAACTGACAAAATGATCCATTTACAATTTCTCGCAGATATAATAGTTCACTGGTAACTGAGCCGAATTAAAAGTAATTGTACATGAAGTGCTGTGCGAGCACCTGATCTTGCTCTCAGCAAAGTGGGACTTTTGCCAATTCAGACTCTAATGTTCCATAAATTGCTGATAGGAAAGTGATAGGCTCATTTTACTTCTGCATGTGCTTAAGTGGGGGCTGATTCAGGACTGGTCAGACAGACTTGGGCAACAGCTTCCTCAGCAGCATTCACAGTTGTGCCTGCCGTAGGCTGACCAGTCTCTGCTTTGGTGGTGGTCCTTGTGCTGGGGGGGACCTGAAGAAATCTGGAGTGGGCTGCGCCAGCGGCACACCGTGGCTTCAACCTCACCAGCAGCCAGCTTTCTAGAGCTGCTCAGGCCAAGGGTGCATCCTTAGAGTCCCTCCTCCGCCCTCCTTAATCAGCATCCCGCCTCAACTCCCTTCCTCTCTGGCATTTATTAGTGGCTCAGATGAATCCCACGACGCCTACTGCAGCCCTGGCTTCCTCTCGCAGCTTGGCTGTCCCCAGCATCTTCCTGTGCAGTGCCCTCTGATCTAGTTCCCACCTTCTCCAGAGTGTTGCTCCCCCACTCAGCTGCCCTGGGGACACTCTGCCAGCTGCACCTGCCCCCGTGCAACCCTGTTGTCCAGCCTTGCTGCCCATGGGGAGCCCTGGCGAGAGCTTTGATGGCCTCCCACTGTCTGGGGCACCAGAAAGCTGCTTGTCACAAACCCTGAGCTTCCTCACAATTTGTGTTGATGGAGGAAACCTCCCACTCCTCCTTCCACCCACAAACCAAGTCGTTTCTAGGCTGTGTGGTCCTGAAACAAATAAAAAAGTCCTTTCAGATATGAAACAAGGTGGCCCTGTCTTCCTGAGTCAGCAGCCTAAAACAATAGCCATGAGCACTCACCTCACAGCAATTTCTAACCTCTCTGGGGTCATGTCATAATACAGTAGACCCCCAGCTGTGGTTTTAAAAATGCATTGGCTTGTTTTGGGAAGCTGACTCGAACGACTTCACTGAGCTTGCAGGAAATTAGTTGTGATCTTTTATACAATGGGAATTTTGCCTCTGACTTTGCTGGGAGCAAGATCAGGACTTTAATGCCTACAAAAGAATTGCCAGTTCTCTTGCTTGTTAGAGCAGAGGGAGCCAGGTAGATAAGTAATTTCACCGTGTAGGTGTCTCAGCAAAGAAAAAAGCGGGAAGGAAAATAATTCCCTTTTGGGTCAGCTCGGCCAGGACTGCTGGTCACTGCCCTGTGATATTGCTGGCCAGAATGAAAGGCTGAACGCACAAATTGCTGTCCTGGTTTTTATTGTTCTTACATTTTATTGATGATAAACCTCAGGGAGAGCTCTCAGTCAGTGACGTGATGCCTGTGCCCCTTCTCAAGGGGTTTTTCCTTAAGCAGGGTCTGTGGGGCTCCACCACCCATTGCAGCTCCTCACTTCACCAGTGACTAATCCTGCCCTGTTCTCCAAGTAACACTGCTGGGCTGCACGGGGGGGTGTCATTCATTATAAGCTTCTTTTTAACCCCAATTTTGGTTTCAGGACAAACTAGAGAAAAATTGCTGCTGTGTTCCAGCCTGATGCTTTTTACTGAGTCTGAGTTCCTCATCCTTCCTGTCTTCATTAGTGTGACTCTCACTTCACTCTGTGATCTCTGCATAATAGCCAGCCAGTTTCCTCACCTTCACCTCAAAAGCAGAGCTTGATGCTGTGTGTTAATTACTGCTGGGTTCTGCTCAGCTCAATCCTCAGCATATGGAAAGGCAAGATATCACTGAAGGAAAAAAAAAAAAAACAAAAAAAACCCCAGAATTGGCACAAACTTGTCATCTTCCTAAGAATACTTGTCTCAGTGGTGATATCAACCACAAGGGCGTGTAGTCCTCCTTCACAGGAACAGTGTTGTCCTTGTCTGGCTTAGTTCACAGTAAGATTAAAGCCTTTTCTTTGTTGCTTTCTTCCCTTAGGATATGTTGTGCCCATTAATTACCCCAAGACAGAACATACCTAAGATTACCCATCTAAGATTGGGCCTGAGAGTTCATACTTAGCCTCAACTCAGTGACAACTTAGTGTCAGCTCAGCTCTCTAAAGGTGACTCTGGGCTGGGGCTTGCCTCTGTAGCACAGGAACACACTTGGAGCATACCCCTGGGCTCAGCTTGTCCACATCACACGTGGGCACGTGCAGCCCTGAAAGAGCCTGTGTAGCTGGAGCGATCTGTCTCAGTCAGAAGCAATATCCTCAGCCATCCTTTTCCACTGGCACTGTGCAGAGCAACCATAAACACACGGGATGCAAGTTGTGCCTTAGGCTAAGGGTGAGAATTTACCAGAGGGAGAAGCTTTCCATCATGGCCCTGGTCTGTACATGGTGCCCAGCATGACCCTTGTGCATGCCACGTGATGGAAACGCGATTGCCTGGTCCCTGCCCAAGCTTTGGGCTTGAAAAGGAGGGATTTTGGCAGTGCTGGTGCCCCAGGAGGTGCTTTGCTGCCTGGTACTGTTAGGGAGCAGGGAGAGTGCCATGAGGCAATGGATGCTGGTGAAAAGGTGGCTGGTGAAGCCATGCCAGCTGATGGGGGGTGCCAGGTGAGGACATGCTGGCCCTTTCTAGGGCGTGCTCTGGGCTCAGCCAGTGTCCTGAGTGCTATGGGCTATTTCTGTAGAGAGAAAGCTACCAGCCTTCTTGTTCATATCCTTGGCCACTAAATTTCTGAGCATTCAAGGCAAGAGCAAGCACAAGAGCTGAAACATCAGACAGAAATCTGAGTGGGAGACACTGCAAAAGATAAGGTGACATGAGTCTGAAGTTTACTTCACTTTAATCTGTAGTGAAACAAACATGTTAACTTTCACTGTTACCAGAGCAAGGTTCCTTTCAGGAGTGGTCATCCAGGCTTGCTAGGGCAAAGCTGCAGAACAAATTGTCCTGCATAATTATAAAAAAGCACTATCTGTCCTTTGCATCAAGAATTCACTGCTCAAAGCCCTCAGTTTCAGTATTTTCACATACCAGCTCTCATTTGATATTTTCTTCTTAAATACACAGTTTTCTAAATAGTGAGATCAATCAAGCTGCCAGCAGTTCAGCAGATGTTAGCTAATCAGTTTTTGGGGCTTCTTTCCCACTTATACAAATACTTCCCTGAGACCCATCACTGATGCATTGCTTTCATCACTCCACTGACTAAGCTCACCAGATGCAGAATAGGGTGGCAGCAGCTTTTCCATCAATGTGCCTTAGGCCTGGTCAAGGCAGATCATCTAGAGTGACAAAAGGAGAATATTTATGGTGTCCTTTCCAATTAAATACTCTGTCTCTGGAAAGATGGCCAGGGTTGCCAGTGGTACATTTAATGGTGTGAAAAACTGTTACCCAAAAATCCTGACAACCAACTCATAGCCATGAAATATGTGCTGTGTAGTGACTATGCTCAATAGGGTTCAGATTCAGAACAATAACCTCAGCATTGGAAGGCTTTTCAGGCTATTTCCATCACCTCCATATACCTCTTTCCTCACTTGTCTTGTTCTATCTTTGCTCCTGGGAGGATACAGGATCTTTCAGCACAAGTTGACTGATAAATGGTATTCACTATCTCTGTCTTTCCCCTTGGGGGCAGGAGGGAAAGCAGGAGCTTTTGCTCGTGATGTTGATGTTCTGGGTCCCCTGCACAGAAAATGCACATCTGTACAGGTTTCTTCAGTCCAGGATATGGTGAGTGTGTGACTGGGCAGGCTCCTCGTTGCCCAGAGGAGTGCTGAGTGAGCTGGTCTGTGTGTGCTGGCAGTGTGGAGCTACTGGGGCAGCTGCAGGGAGTGTTTCCTATCGATTGGTGTGATGTAATGGTCAGGCTCCAGTGTGGGAACATGCTGCTTCCTGCCTTTCAGGGTTATTGCAAATGACTAGTCAGAGGAAGATCCTGTTCAGAATGGGACAGGCAAGTAAATAAGTAGCCAAACTTAATAAACAAACAGGCAAACAAATAAATGTAGATTAAAGCACTTGCACCGTGCCTTCTGCCAGGTCAGGAAACTGCTCTATACATCTGTAACATAACCTGTATATGCCACATGGGCTCTTTCCAAAGGCTGCAGTGTTAAATGTGCTCAGCAGTGACTCAAAAGAAAGCTATCTGGCAGGTCTATTCTCCATGGCCCTTCCCATCCCTGGCCTCTCTGCTCAGCCTGCCAGCCCCCGAGGCAGCAGGGGAAGGACCATGCCAATAACCCAGGGCTGCATCTTAAATTTGACTGACTCTACTTCATAAAGCATCCCAATGGCTGATGCAAATCCTAAGGCTCCCAAATGTGCCTAATCCTGCTGGGCAGCGAGGTGCCCTGGTGGTTTGGAGCCAAGGGAGGTTGCCTGGATCACACACACACATGCACGCACCGCGTTGTGTCATTCCCTTGCTTTTCTCACTTGAAGGGAGCTTTATTTCAAAGTCAAGCCCTAAATTTGGTGATCCAGCGTCTCGAGTCTCTCTTTTGTCTTCACAGGACACGAGCTGCCTCAGAAGAGCTTTGATAAATTGCCCCAGCCAGGCAAGTGTTAGGGATCCACATTCTCTCCTGCCAGCAGGCAGTGGTTGCAGGAGCTGCATCCCTGGCTGCCCCAGGGGAGGCGGTGGCACAGTGCAGCAGGAATATGTGTGCAGGGGCACACTCTCCCCTGCCTCGTGCTGGCAGCACTGAGCCCCTGGCAGGACTACAAAGTTCCCGTGCTTCCCAGGACCTCCAGGGAATAAGACACCTGCCTGGAACAAGAAGAGACTGGAAAAATGCTGGCCGAAGTCCCTCCTTCCTCAGTGAGAGCGGCGATCCACCCAGCTCAGTGTCCGGTCTCTGCATGGCGAGCGCGGATGCAGCAGGAGGACTTGGCAGCACAGCTTTTGTTCAGTGGCCAGAGATTTGTGACTCAAGGACTGCCTGGCCAAGGAATAATATAACTGTAGATATTAGCCCTCTGTGCATGTCTTTGCTATGAATTTCCCTGATTGCCTCTTGAACCCATGCCAACCCCCTGGTGCCCACAGCATCCCCTGACAAGGAGTTCCCCTGCTCCAACATTAATGGATGCCCTGTATTTTCCAGTGTGTGTTAGTGCCACATCCATCCTCTGGAGAAGGACCCATCTAAATGCTGCAGAGGAGACAACCTCCCTCCCAAGTCTGCCCCTCCTTAGCTGATGCCAAACAACACAGTTTGCTACCGTGCACCTGCAGGAGAACTTACAGGTAAGATCCTGAGTACGGAAGAGTTACATAACACAAGAGCAGAAAGTGGGACAGTCCCCGGGCTGCATTTCTGTTCAAAAGATGTGAAGTCATCTCACCACAGGAGGTGTCCAATCATGTCAGGAGTGACTTGGCTCACTTTATGCTATGTGTCATGGAGTCTGCTTCTCCAAAAGAGGAAGAAAAGGGGAAAAGAAAGGAGAGAATAATGAGAATATTAGTTGCAAGAATCCGCTCTGAGTTGATGAGCGTCCCTTTGATGTCAGCATGCCCTTTGCTACTGCCAAACCATGCTGCAGCCAGTGCCACACATAGCAACGCAACAAAAAATGGGGTCTTCTTCCTAGAGGCGCTTGCTTTGCCACTCTGGCTCTGCTTTGTTTCCCTCTGTGCTTGCCACAAGCCTACCACTGCTTGCTGCTCCTGCTGAGTGACAGACAGCACTGATGGCAGCAGCTTCTGTGGCAGCAGGACACACCCGGCGTGGCATTCTGGCACAGAGGGTTTTGCAAGGCAGCAGATGACTGAGGGCATGGGATCTGCTGAGCAGAGATGCTGCATTTTGGAAGCCAGGGCCCTGTCTTACAATGAGGATGGCAGAAATCAAACTGAGGAAAGGCATGCTATGGCCACGGGGACTGTTTTGTGTAAGGACAAGGAGAGGGGACTCAAAACCAGGGGAATTATATTCCTTCCATCATGTTACTCCTGGGCCTGGCTGTGCCACCAACTCACCACGTGTCCTTGGCTAAGCTGCCCGACCCCTCATGCCCCCTTCTCTTTGCCCATATTGCTCTGTCCTCTGGCAGATGCTGTGTGTGCAGGCATGGACTGAACTGGCTCACAGGCATCCATTCATCCCTGTCTCTTTCTCTCCTGCTGTGGTGCTGACAACTCATATATTCCCAGCCCTGTTCTGTGGTTTCTCTCTGGCTTTGGGAGCTCATGTGCCAAACACCGCTGATGGGCCTGCTGACCAGCTGCATCTGGTGTATCCCAAGCCAGCCAGAGGCTGTGGAGCGTGTGCTCCTCTGTGACGGCTGCCTGGGGCAGCACACGGGTTGGGCTGGCCATGCAGGGGCAGGGCAGAGTGCCCAGTGAGCAAATGCACTGTGACATGGGGATCAGCCCTTAAATGGAGGAGTTTACACTGCTCTCTGTCCACCCCTGGCACAGCAAAGACTCCCTAAAATGGGAGGGTGTATGTAGAGCCACCTTTGCAGACTTTGTTCTGAATACAGTGTGGCACATTGGGGAAGTGTTCTGGGGAGGTTGATACTGAACTGGGTGTATCCATGTTAGATTACAAAGTCAGGCTTAAGCACAGGCCTTCTTTGCTTTTCGACTCTGTGCTGATCTAAACCCTATAGCAAACAGCAGGAGAAATGCCTGCACCTCTCCCACAGCCACCAATGATAGTCAGGATGTATTGATGATCATACACCGGGCCAGAGCATGCTGGGGTAAAGGGATGCCTCCTAATCAGTTTCCCAGCCTCACCTGGAGGTAATTAAGCAACAGGTGTTGTGCATCAGACTTTGATCACCCCTTAATTACGGTGATGCGAATCAGCTGGCCCAGGGGTGGTACTGTTTCAAAAGAGGCTTCTGAGGGGCTGTTTTGGAGAAGGTAGTGCCATGTTTGCAGGGGTGGGGATTACGTCGTGTGAGTCAGGAGGAGGATTGGACCTGTGTGGTGGAGGAAACGTCTCCAGTGCCGTGAAGGAATGGCAGCAGGTAAGGAAGTTTTGTATATTGTTGCTGTTTATGGAAGTGTATTTTTGGATCTGCTGAAAGTATTTGCTGCTTTAATTATCCTGTGTTTCTGAGACCAGCTGTGATCTCTGTGTGTGTAATATCACAGTTCTGGGGGTAAAATCTGTTTAAGCAACTTAATGCTTTTCCTGGGAGCCCAGGACACCTGAGCAATGCCCTGTCTGTGAGGGGGTCTGCAGGCAGTGAGCCTGCCCCTCGGGTGTGTTTGAGGGGACACCATGCTCGAGGCTGTCCTGGGAAGCCAGACACACATGGCCATGTCTAAATGCAGTAGCCCTCCCAGTGCTCTGGAGTATGTAAGTCATGTCAGTGGCAGTAATGCCCTCCCTGCCCACATGCATGCTGTTCTTTATGTGTACAGGCTCTTGGCATGCCTCTGAAGGAATGTTTATTTTTATGTGGTGACTTTCTGGAGAGTTGTACTTTGAGTTGAGCAGAGGAAAAGCTGAGGAAATAACATTTCCCTCTTTGTCCTTCTGCCCTGCACTCCTTAGCCCAACAACCCACAGGTTTAGTTACTAATAAGTGAAGAAGGCAGAGTAGCTTCAGTGAATTAATCAATAACTTCCTAATAAGCTGGGTTATTACGTTATATAAAGCCTTATATAGTCACATGCAGCTCTTTGAGCACAAGGTGGACAGGTATTATCTTTTGGAAAGGCTAAAGCCTGCTGTTTCTGTGGCTCTTGAAGATGAAGAGGAGGGGAAAATGTCCTGATGAGATGGGTCTGACTGCTGTCCTGGGATTCTGTGGGGACTGGCAGCCCTCTGGCATGGGGGCAGTGGGATGCAGCTGCCCTGGGATGGGCTGAGCTGAAGCTGCTGAGGCCCTGCCTTGCCTTGGAGGGTTGCAGTCACTTGTATGCTCCTCAAATTCCTAGTCTTGTCAGTCTTAGCTCCTGGTGCTTAAAAGCTGGTATCAGTCCAGTTTGGAGGGTCACCTTCCATAGGTAGCTATGACTGTAATGCATTAAAAGTGCAAGAGAAAAGCTAATTAAAAAAAAAAAAAACAAAAAAAAACCAAAACAACACCACCAAACCACCCAATCTTGTCAATAAGGGTTATTTGGTCCAAGTGGTTTTTAATTGTTGAACTTCTGATTGGTCTTACAGAACTAGAGTTACATCTGGAGATGACTCCCTTTCCTCTCATATGTAACATAGGAGCATGTAAACTTCTTTAAATATAGATGTATCAGCTATTCGTGTGTCAGTAATACTGAGAAAGCCTGGGAAGAGAGTAAGTGATGTATGTGATAAACTTGCCTGGAAGTAGTAGTAAATTTCTTTATATGTGGCAAATGCATGGATTTATCTTCACTGTTGAGTATCTTAAGATATGCCTGATGGTTTACAGGACCCTTATCAGTCAGTGAGACTTGGGAGCTTACACCATTTAAGATCTCTTGATGGCTTTGCATAATTTTCTCTTAAACTGCTACTGCAAAAAATGATTCTGGAAGGGTTTGGAGACTCTTACTGATGCTCTTTGGTTTCATTTTTTGGAGCCACAATTACTACTTTGGCCTGCACTGCTACTTGCTGAGTTTTCTGTGTGAAGTCACAGCCTAGCTCTGGAATGGGCTGGAACTCATTAAATCTGAGCAGGATGTACAGTTCTGTAGATTTCATTTGAAAGTCAGTTGGTGATTCTCATATATTATTACAAATTTGCAGTTGTCCCTGGTTGATAATTATGTTCTAAGTCTGTCCCTCAAATTAATCTGAGTGCATATTTTAAACAGTTCTGCCATGGCTTTGGTTTAAGTAAATTACTTACAGGAATGACACATTTGCTACTAATCCTCCAGCCTCTTATAGCCAAATTCTGTAATTCTCTTCCAGACTGGTAATTCTTTCTTATGCAATCAGACCTACTGACTTCACATGTATTCACCCAGTTCAGACCACCACTTAAGCACATGGTTAATTGTAAACACGTGTTGAGGTCCCATTGACTTCCCTGAGGCTTAAGTGCTGTCTTGAATAGGCATTCTTTTCCAAATTGGAGCCGGAAAATTAAATTTGTCCCCCTGTATAAAAGATCAATTCAACTGTTATGCCTTCAATAGAAAGCTGAAAGTTCTGTTGGATTAAGGCAGGATATGCACTTAAAGTGTAATAAGTGTTGCTGAATACCTTGTCAAGTAAACTCTTATTTGGGAAGGAACACTCCTGTTCAGAGATGTTGAGGGGATAGCTATTTTTGCTGCTACCTATAAACAGATATAAAAAGTATCTTAACAATGCTGGGAAGATAATATTTTGATTTGTGTGATTATTTGGTGAAAAAACTGAAGTGACACATAATCAGGACCACATGAGAAATGTATAGAATTTGAAATATAAGGCTAGCAGCAGCAGTGCTTTTATTAAGTAAAATCAAGTGATTGTGCGTGTGTTATTTGGAGTGAGTCACTGCTAAACATTATTGATTGAGCCACTGGCCTGCCAATTTTCATTAAAAGAAGGGAATAGAAAGAGGACTGAGTTCTGGCTGCCCATTGGCATGGATGCATGCCATGGATTAGGAGGGAGAAACCTGGTTTGCCTCTCCTTTTGGCCGTACTGAGGCCTGACACAGGAAGCAGAGGTGGGCAAAGAGGAACGAGGGTGAGATTATTTCCAACCCATCCCTCCATGTGCATCTTGTGCAGGACAGGTGGGCTACAAGCAGCATCAGAGGGTAAGCAGGTGGAGGGCAGTTGTCAGGCCAGCACTTGTCCCATCTGCTTTTCAGGCTTGCTCATTGAAGGGCACAAAACAAGTGGGCAAGTCTTTTTACAGTTCATCAGAGAGAGGAAAAGAAAAGATTAACCTTTAAAAACATTTTCACCATTTACTTGGCTTTCCCATGACTTCAGCGCTCTGTTTCTGTAGTCCTTTGAAGAACAACATTACCAATAGCTAATGTCATGTCTTTCTTATAGTCTTGAGTTTTCCTTTAAGCCTTCAAGGAAAATCACAATTTCCCCTGTGTAAAGCTTTGCTTTGAATTTGGACCCTGAAATTTTATATTTAGGACATCGTGAATGAACCCTGGGAGAGTAAAAATGTTTGCAAAACACTTGGCATTAGTTGTATGATAGCATTTTAATTGTTCACCAACATTGCAGATCTGTCTATGCATGAGCTGTATATCATGGACACAACGTATGGGGCATACCTAAATATTCAGGTGTATTATTTTTAATGGACAAGGGAAAAGTGTACGTCTAGGCTGAGTAACAGATTCCCATAGCTCAAAGGTGGTGAGAAAAACGCCTGCACACACATTTTCCCTTGTTCCATCAGCATCCTTGTTGATGTTAGTCATATTAACTCACTTTTAAAACATCCAGAGCTTTAAGAATACTCCCAGGAGTAGCTGCAGGATGTTGTTCCAAGGTGCAGGAGTAACCCTGGTAGGAGAGGAGGTGCCATGTCTGTAGAAGGACAACACAATCCTTGAGAACAGGCTTGGATCTGGTGGTATCCAGTGAATGCCAGGCTGTGGGTGGTGACAAGACTTGGAGCATCCAGGGGTGCTTTAGGTGTGCCTGAGAGAAGGGTCTAATCTCCCAAACACCAGGTGCAGTGCTTCTGTAGGTCCTCAGGGCTGGCTTTGTCACAGCAGTGCCTTGGGGAGGTGTAAGGAGAGGCCGCTGTTTCCTTCGGTCAGCATGCCCTGCCTTGCCTTCATCTGGCGCGCTCCGTGTGCCCTGAACACGGGAAAGATACTGAATAAACACAGCTCTATATCCTTCGGATTTGTTTTCCTCTTTGTGTGGTTTTGTTTGTTTGTTTTTTTATCCTAGCAGTTTGTCATTTTTGTTTGTGTGATGTTTTTCCTTCTATTTTTCTGTCGTGGGCTGATGTGTTTTTTTTCCCTGTGTGCACTTTGAGGCTTCTGCTTAAGGCTCTCAAAGAGGAAACAAAGGAGTTGAATGCACTTGCTGATGTTCCCCATTTCATGGCCTGTTGATAACTACCCGATAACACTCTCCACTGGATTCTTCATCTAAAAAAAAGTAAGGGGGGGGGGGNNATCAGAAAACAAGAAGGAAGGAGAGCGGGGGGGGGGGGAAAAGAGCCTTTGTCAGTCTCGATAGCACCATTCAGTGTTTTACCAACAAGTTACAGTGAGAACATTAGCTTCCTGTCCTTTCATTGAAGCCCATTGATCTTTCTCCCCAGCAAACAGAGCGGCTGTGGCTTTTGTTTGACTTGTGCTCCCCGTTTGTGCGGGTCGTTTCAGGGATGAAAAGTGCTGCCGTGGCTGTTCTGCACAAGGGGGACTGCGACAATGAGTGGGACGTGTGGTGGGTGTTAAGAGGGAGACACTGGGTGGTTGGGCCACCAGTTGGAAGGTGGGTGGTGGGATGTGCTTGTTCCAATGAGAAATCAGCTCCTTCAGCAGTGGCCTGGAGGTAGGAAGGATGTGGCAGCAGATCTGAGATCTCTGGCTTTGTTGCTAGTTCAGTTACCAGGTAATTACAACCAAAATGATTGCAATGAAAAGAAGGTGTTCCAGCTGGGGAAATGTGCTGGAGCTGCAGGACCAGCTGTGGTCCTTTCGGAATGGTGAGGCTCCTCTGCTGTAAGGAGCTGAGTATGGGGAAAGACTTTCCCCCCTAAATAGGGTACCAACTATAAGGAAGGACTGAGGTTGAACTGGCAGAGCCTGTGCCAGGGGAGCATCCAGCTGGGGCACTGGGATGAGAACCCTGCAAAGAAATAAGCCTTTTTTTTTCCCCTCCTTATTTTTCGTCCAGTCACTGAAGTGAGTGATGCTATAGAAAACAGAGCTGACACCTAGAGATCTGGGGTTTCCCTTGGTGGTAGTAAGAGGGTCCAAAGAGGTGTGACTGCTGGCAGAAAGCAAATGTGTTCTTTGTCTGGTCTGAAGCAGCAAGGAGCAAAAAGTTTACTTGCCCTCTCCTGCCTTTCAAGCCTCATTTAAGTGAAGAAACTTTTCTTTGTTGACTTTCTTTGTATGCAGGTATTTTTTTTGGCCATGATGTCCCTGGAATTTGGTAAACCTAAGTAAAAGAGAAATAATATAGCAAGTCACAAGAAAATACTTCCCGTGAAATCTCAAATCAACTGAAATGGAAATAAGTTCATTTTTCTTTTATTGTTTCGTTTTAATAGCAAGAGTTGATTTCAGTGGGAGTCTGGCCTTTTTTGGTTGCTACTTACCTACCTTGCAGTGACAATACAGACAATATTTTATGATGCCAGGCACTTGGCACCTACAGGACAAAGAACGTGAGGGTGCGTTTAGGGCTATTTGTGTTTAGACTTCCCAGTTTATTATTGTTTACTGATAGCCAAGCAGAAACACCCTTTTAACAGTTGAGCTCTGAGTGTGGGCTGTGCTACTTTTTCTTCAGAAGTGTGGGAAAAACTGCAGTAGACACAGGAGTGCATCTTTACTTGTGTTGGTATCTGCATATCCTGCTGAGCTGCATTAATGCATTGGGGTATTTCTTGTTACCATAAAAAAACATGAGCACAACTTTGCAGTGGTGCGAGTTTGAACAATTTCTTTTTCTTCCCCCATCCCCTTTTATGGCTGTTGAAGAAACTCTTGCTTCTCAGGCACAGTCTTCATGTGTGATTGGCCAACATATTCTCCCTGTAACTTGTAGCAGGAAACCTTTGCAGCATAATTGGTCTAGACTTCTTTAGAGCACCATAACTTGTTTTTGTGCAGAGCATGCAAAAATGTGGGAAACATCAGAAGATTTGAATAAAACTGGGTTGTTCATCATCTACAGTTTCAAAACAGGGTTAAAATGTTGCATTGATTAAAGATCTGCTGTCAGAATAATCTGAAGTCTTCAGAGATTTGGCACAGTTCTGTCACAGGGTAACCCTCTCTCCATTGTAGGTAAATCTATAGAGAGATGTAGCTTTTCTTGTGGGCAGTGTCCAGCTAATCAAGATGGTTTTTGTGAGAAGCTTTATGAGGCTTGGGCTCTTGTACAGAGTTATGTTACAGCAGAAAATTTGATATCTGGAGGAGACAGTGTGCTGTTCGGGAGCTGCCTCATGAACTCCACCCTGTCACTGCAGCTTCTTCTGCCCATCCCTCTTGATTTTGTGTGCAGATCCCAGGCTGGAACCTTGTGGTGGAACCTTGGCAGGCTGGATTTGGTGTGGGCAGATCCCGATGTTTTACAATGTCACTGTGTTCCACTTGTGATCAATTTGTGCAGCCCAGAGTCCCCTTTTCTTTTGTTCTTCCTCTCTCTGGCTCTATTTTTTTTATTAATTTTTCTAATTGTGTGATTAAAAATGGGCATGCTTTGCCACAATGCTTCTTGCTATCAGGAGGCTTGCATTAGAATTAGGAAAGGAGGGCTGTAATTTTTTTTCCCTGATGGAAACCAAATGAGGCTGAGGGATGAGTTAGGGATTAAGTAAGGGAGAAGGATGACAGATGGTCTATATCCAGCCATGAGTACTGCTCTTCAAAGGCAGGCTATTTTCTAGGTGCTTACATTTTTTTCCCCGCAGAATTTGAAGGATTAGCACAAATTGTGACCTAATGATGCAATGAAGCTTTTCATGTTGCTGCTCTCCTCGTGGGCAGTTTGTGCTGTAGCCCTTAGGTATGCTCCAGGCTAAGACACTGTCAGGTGGAGCAGAGGCTGATGGAGGCAAGTAGGAGCTCTCCTGTCTGCCTTGCCATCCTGCACACACAGTGGCTGTTCACAAGCAATTTTAATTGCATTTAAATTTACTGTTTGCTTTATTCTTTTACTTCCTTGCCCCCTTCCTTGCCTGTGTTGTTAAAAACTCTGGGAACAAAGTGGGGATGGCTGCTGTTGCTAGTGCATTGCCTTAGTACTTTGAGAGGCCATATCTGAGGGGCCTTCTGTTTTAAGCTGATACGTGTTTTCTAGTACCTTGCTTTTAAAGGTATCTGTTGCATCATTATACAGCAAAGATGGTGCTTGTTGGAGGGGATGGATTGCAGGCAAGTGCAATCCAAAAGCTTTAGGGGGTTTGGTGGCAGGGGAGGTTGATAGAGCTGGGACAGAATTATGATGCATGCAGTGGTAAAAAGCCCCCAAATATTTATTAGGACTGTGGCCTTCTTTCTACAGAAGGCCAAGCCTGCTCTGAAAGGAAAAATCCACACAATCACAAAGCAGGACCTCAGCAGAATTTCCTGAAAATATCACAGGTTGGGGATTACAATGGCTTTTGTTTTAAAACAATTCCGTAGTAGAGAACAGATCTTCCACTTAGTTAACCTGGCTGTGGGCTTATGCTGACACAAGTGCATAAAGCTTGGCTCAATAAGTAAGTTCCTGTGTGCATGCAAATCCAGGATGAAATGCAAGTTTTTCAGTTTTCCTTTTTTTTGCTCCCCTCACAGAAATCCTGTACGGGAATGCTCTTGTTCAATATACTATCTTTGTGGTAGCCTGTAGCTCTGTAAAGAAAATTATCAGTATGTAAGGACTTGCACTGGTGCATACAAGTGCATGCAACTTACTGCTAGTACTAAGCTAAATTATTTTGGTTAGACTTTTAAACCAATTCCATATTGGTTTTCCATGAGGGGTTTACTTCAGAATCACTCCAGGGATTCTGACCTGTTTAAAGAACTAGTCAAGACCTCTGTTCAAAATGATTTCTTGGGAAGGATATGGTGGTTGAAGCTGGTTAGGTTGCTAAAAGGTAACTTTAAAAAATGATTTTATTTAAACTGAAACCTTTCAACATGAAACCAGGCATCTGTTTCTTGATAATGACACCTCTCCTTTCAGCTGTTTTCCTTATGATTTTTCTGCATGGAGATCTTCTCAGGAAGAGAAGCTTATATGAGACAAGTTTGAAACCATGTGAGCTTCTAACAACAGCTTGAAAAACTGCGGAAATTTTCCTGATGCTTGAGATATGAAATACTTGCTTTTCACTAACGGCTCTTTACTGCTTTGCCTTGTTGGTTTCAGCTCTTGGTATTGTGGAAGCAGAGAGCTTTTCTCATTTATGCTGAAAGCTTTAGGAAAAGTGTCCTTTTTGTAGAGCTGGATACCGTGGAGATAAAAATGCAAGTGGGTAGCCGATGTTAGTGCTTTGGACTGTGAAGGAATGGCAACAGATCTCCTAGTGCTGGCCTCAGAAAGCAGGCTTACAAGTGGTGTGGGGAGAGATGTTCCTCAGGCAAAGTTGATGCATTCTCCTCTTGAAGATGTTAAGTGAACTGATGCTTCCTGAAGAAGCACAGGTCTGAGTTCAGGTCACTTCATGTATTTTAAAAACCTCCCAACCCAAATTCAAGGCTTGTGCGTAAAATGTACGTACAGATGCATCTCTTAGTTTGCCATCTCTACCCCTGAGTGGGCCCCGTGATGCTTGTGGTGGAAGGAGGTGCGGACACTGCTAAGGCTGTGATTATGTTGAGCAGCAGAGCAGTGGGAAGGAGTGGCTGCTTGGATGGCGACAGAATCGAAGGCAGCTGTAGCAGTGAAAGTCTCACAGGGTTAACCACAAAGTGTGCCTGCAGCTGCTGCAGCTCAATACCCAGCATTCACACACGGCCTCACCAAACTGCCTTGTGACATTTTTGATTCATGTCAGGGACAGAGTGCCATTGTTGGGGGGGAAAAATAACTGTTTTATAAAATGTTCTGCAGGCTTTCAGTCATTTTAGTCTTTATTCTCTCCTCTATGCCACTCTCGAGGTTGGAAAAAAGTTCTTCTTGCTTTGCTATTCCATTCACTGCTTTAAAAGAAAAAAGTGCTTCTGGCTTGATTTCCTTTATAGAGCAAGAGCTTCTCCTTAGCACTTAGGAAGAGACTAACAGTGGGCTCTGTGCTGCCCTTGGCATGTTGCTGTAACCCGTAGGGTTTGAGGGAGCTGTGCCTCTTGAAGGTGAGACAAGCAGAAGCAAGAGCAGGCTTTTACCAGCAGGAAGGATGCTGGGGTTCAGGGGGAAGGCCTCCCCTTTTGTAGCAGGGAAGGGAAGGATTTCTGGAGTGATTACTTTCTGCTGTAAGAACAGGGCTGCCTGCTGCAGGTCTGCTGTCAGACCATCAGCTTGACTGCTCTGATCACGCCAGTGCAGTGGGCTCTGGGGATGGAGGCTCTGCTCCTTTACTCTTTTCAATGCAGAGATAAAAAACCTCTTTGTTTTTCAGATTTATGGAAAAGTTTTCAATTGTTTGTCGTTCATTGCCCTGGGTAACCCCATACTGTGCTGCTTGTTGGAGCTGCGTGGCTGAACACCTAGGGCTGGCTGGGACAGTATGAAAAGGGCCTTTCCTATTCTCATTCCCCTGAAGGAAGTGCCACTGAAGGGCCTGAATGCATTTTCCCGGCTTTAATGCCTCATTTGCTTCAAGCATGTACAAGTACAGGGATCTGCAGTTTGAGAAAACAAATTAAGTTAGTGCTGTTTCTATTTTTTTTTTTTCCATTGAGCTTGTTTCTAAAGGAGTCGTTCCCCCCCCATAGCCATGTTAGAAGAGAAGATCAGATGGGGACATCTTGAGAAAATGTCCTAGGGAAAGGATAGGTTGGGGTTTTTTTGTTGAAGAAGAAAAAAGGTTGGTGCCAAGGTGACCCTGAGTGCAATTTCCCTGAAGCCAAGGTGTGCTCTTAAGAAGGAGGATCATTTGATCCCTTGATTCTGCACATTCAGGACTTCAGGCAGAAAGATCTCCCGAGAATGACCATGAGACTGGGTCCGGGTTCCCCAGTCACTGCAGCTCTGTTTCACACCTCATTCGAGCACTGATTCAGGTTGTCTCTGACCACAGGTCTCAGTTCTGGCTCTCAGGTGGCTGTGACACAGACTGCAGCACGAGCTCAGGGCACAGGTAATGGCCAGCTCAGCAGCTGTAGCTGTTTAATTTCTGTTCTGGACACCCCAGACAATGAGGGAAGTTACTCTGCAACATGTAGGTAGACCCAGCTGGGTGGGCTGTGAGGGTCTGAGCTTGGTGGGCTTGTGCTCCTTCATCCCTCTGCCTGGATAACGAGCCCTTCAGGGACAAAGAGCCCTGGGGAAGTCACTGGAGGTCTCACAGCACTTGGGGGCCTGAGGTGGTGATGGTGCTCCTGGTTCTGCAGTATCCAGGTCAGCTCCTCAGAGAGCAGGTTTAGGCTTATTATTAACTCGTGCTCTGTGGTGTTTGAGACAGGCTAAGCTGCTGCAGGACTGGGAGGGGCAGGGCAGCAGGGTATGTGCAGCACTGCACCCATGCAGATCTGCCCTGGGAGCCTTTGCACTGTGCCAGGCTCCAGCCCCAAAGTGGAGAAAGCACCTGCAGGTAATTGGGAGCTGGCTGTGCCTGACTGGAGGGCAGTGTCAGGTTAATTAGACATCTGCAGGCTGTTCTTAAACCCTTTTTCCTTTGCAGTCTCAAAATGGAGAACTATTTAATTTAAATGAAAAAAAAAAACAAAAAAACAAAAAACCTTTTCCCCAAATTGGCATAGAACACAATTTTTACTTAATTGAAGACTAGTGTGGACTGATTTAATCTCTTAATAATTTCCCTTTCTGAGGTACTAAAACCTGTGGCTCAACATGGCTTTTCTGATTTTCCTGTTCTTTGGTTTACTTTCCATATTTTGCATTCATGTATTTTCTTTCCTGATTCCTAATGTGCTTAGCCTGTTAAAATGAATATAAGATCTTTATAGTATCATCTGAGATCATAATCTGTCTATATCAAAGGCCAGACTTATTCCCTGTTGTTTGTAAAGGAATTATTTAATAAGTAATCCTTGTAAGTGTCAACATTACACATGAGATGACATAACACTTGGGGAAAGTAAGGACTAAGCCAATATTCCCACGCCAGCTTCAAAGCTAAATATGCTTTCACATACAGATGCTTCCTATTTCTCATCTGTTACTTCTGTTTCCTCCTAATTGGAGTTGACACTGGAAGTACCAGTTCTCCTTTTCCTCCTCCTGGATGTTTTGATTGGAATGTTAATACCGTCCTCCTTCATTACTGAGCAGTGTGGAGTGGTGTGCCACCTTCTTTAGGCTCTAGGACTGGCTTTCCAGTAGAAGCTTAGCTTGGTGCAGTGTCAGAGGACAGTTCATTCACAGCTGGCCACTGGCTGTACAGCACTGAGATACCTCATGTGCCTGCACTTGTGGGAGCAGTTGAAATCTGGACTCAGGTTTTGCCTTTCTGGCCTGTCCTACCCAAAAGCAAACTTTGCATTGAGTGAGCACAGAAAGAATCAGGCTGTTCTGCAAGTGAAGTAGTGAAATAATGGATGCTGAACACACACACATGCACAATATTTTTTTTCCCCCTCAGAGTGTTTCTATATGTTGAAAACATTGATGTCTGCAAAAATCTGAGAGTGTCGGCCCCTGGCTGGCAAGTAACTCCTCCAAGGCTGGAGAAGCCTTCTGTTTCCTGCAAAACCCCTCCCCATCCTTGCCTCGTGCATCCCTGCCAGACAAATTCAACCTCTCAGGAAAAATTAATAGATTTCTGTGGTGTGAATTCAAACCATCAAAATCTCGTGGAGAGTTAATCCTTTCTTTTAACAAGGCAAGTCTGATCAAAACATCCTTAATCTTTACCTTACCAAAGCAACCTCTGAGGTGGGGCAGTAAGGAAAAGAGGGAAAACCAGGGTAATGCTTTGTGCCAGTGTGGGCACTCCTGTCCCAGCTGGGGATCTGCAGGTCCCACGGTGCCTGCAGCCTCCCTGTGAGTTGTGGAGCTGCCAGGAAGCTGCTGTGATTCCTTGAGAGCCTGCAAACATGCATTTATCTCCTCCCTGAAATCACTGTGAAGGGATTTTAAACCACTGGCTGCGAAGCATGTTTATCCCAAGGGAAAAGATTTGAGATTTCCCTGCAAAGATAGATCTTGCAGTCCATTAGGGTTGGGTGTGAAGCCACCCATCATGCTGCTGAGTCCCAGAGCACAAGCAGGCATCCCTGCACTAGGGTCCTGCTGAGTCCAGCTGTTTGGTTCAGAGCTGATTCCTTTGCCATGGGTTCCCTGGGTGGGTGAAGGCAGCCTTTCATCTGCTGGCAAAAGTAGTGCCCCAGTGCAAAGCCTCGGATGTGATCATTGCACCCAGCTCAGAAAACCAGTGTCCTCTGCTGAGGGGCTGTCGGTGTATGTGCAGGTCTTTTGGGGCAGGGGTTCCCTTTGCTGGTGCTGTGCTTGCACAGCTCTTGTGGCTCAGCCTCTGCTGCCATGAGGCACTGCAAATAACCTGATAAAGTAGCAATGCCTGAATCCAGGGGGACTGTTGGCATATTTCCCTACAAGAGTATGCAATGTTATGATGATGTGTGGATCCCTACTGCCCCAGTCCTGACTTGCCAAATATGAAACCCTGCCTTGTCCCTTGTGCTGATTTTCAGGCTCTCCTTGGCTCTGCTGTCACGTGTGTCCCTAGGCATGCTCAGGTGCCATAAAGCCTTGACAGTAACAGGGCTGCTTTGTAGTGTCACTGCACAGGTAATAACTCCATGAAATCTTTGCCCTCGCACAAAGGAGAGGGTTTATTGTTATTGTGCTTTGCAGACAAACTGGTGGAAACTAGTGAGCCAGTATGGAACACTGGAGAGCATCCTGAGGATCTCTTCCTCTCCTGTTTTCTACACAGGAGGTGCAGAGGTGCTTTGGGGCCTCTCTGGACTGGGAGGAGTGGAAAACATGCTTCTCTTGACCCTACATGAAGCAAGGCAAGTGCCTTCAATGCTGTTTTACCTGGGAAGCCTGGCTTTGCCCTGAGCCCTCTGTGCCCTTGCAGTTGTCCTGAATGAATCCTTCCTGTCTCCTGGCAGGTGCTTAGGTGGGTGTAAAAGGCTGAGGTGTCTCACAGGGCCAGGGCTTTGTTGGCATAATAAGAGGAGAGCAATAGTGATCTTGAGACAAAGCTATTCTTCATCTGTTTTTCACTTTTGCTACTGGGTTCATGGGCTCTCCACCTTGTTTTAGACTTAGCCTGTGAACCTTTGATGCAATTGGTATTGGGGCAAAATGGTTGCCCTCAGTGTTCATTTTAACTAGAGTGAATGACTCAGGTCTGATTTTTGGCTTTATTATTTATATTTAAGATTTGTGGAATTGGCTGTTTTTAGAAAGTAGTGAGGAATCCTATATACTTCGCAGTGCCTTCTCTCAATTTCTTGTTAAAGTTGAATGGTTTTAACTTTGGTGGAAATGAGGGAGAGACAGCCAGCATAGGCAGAGGAGGCTTTATGTGGGCTTTCTTCACATCCCCAAGCTTAACCTGAACCTGTGTGAAGTCTCCTGTGGTCCAGACCCATGCTTCCCTTTAATAGACACTGTAGTGCTAATTGTGCTACAGCTTTGCACAAAGAACAAGTGGTCCCCAGGGACCAAGATGACTCGATCAAAATAATTTCCAGGATTTGGTCTAAGGATACGTTTTAGAGGGGAAAATACAATGACATTAATCCAGGAACCTTGGAACAGACACCACCTTCCAACATATTTATATGCTAGCTTGTGTATGTCTGTTGCACTACTGCAGTATGAATACACCAGCTACCTCCTCCAAGTTTCCCACCTGTTTCTGTTATCACACTGTTCTTTCTACAAATCCATGCAAAATATCATGAGGCTATACCAAGCCTTCTGCCTTACCTTCAATTCCTGGGTTCACAACAGCAGTTTCCTAGAAAAGTGATACTCTCCGTATCTGTTTAAGTCCTCCCATGTATCACAAGGCATTCCTGCAAATTCCCATCAGCTGTGACGAACTTATCTTGTAGGCCTATGTAGTGATTTTGATGGCTTTACAGACCTGTTTGTTTTGTTCGGAGCTAAATTAATAACACTGTGATGGCACCCACTCTAACACTGAACTTGTGAAACTCCCCTAATATACTAATCAGTGTGTCAGTAGAATATTCTTTCTGGATAGAGACAAGCCTGGTGAAATGGATTAGACATTCACATGGCATTGCATAATTCAGAGAGCAGGCATGGTGCATATGATTTGCATTAATAGCCTCTATTGCAGCAGCTTCTCACAGGTCTCTCTCATTAGATCATATGTGGAAGTTTCCAGACTGTCAATCAATTACAGTAATTTCCTTTTCCATATTTATTCCATCACGATCATTGACAGTTACCATTAAGTGACATTAATACAATACAATACCACCTTGTATTTTGCAGTGCTCCTCTTACAGGGAGCCTAATGCCTGTGAGGCTGAGAGGCTCCATTATACATGGAAAAGGTGTCTGCTCTCCTGAGCTCAGCGTAGTGTGGCTCCTCTCTGATGGGGAGGAGGATGGAGCACCTTGTCAGGGTGTCTTGCAAGCCCTCTGGGCTGCTCAGGAGTGGGGTCTGCTGGCTTGGGATGGAGCAGGCTCCTGCCCAGTGCAGGGCATGGGGTGCTGTGAGAGGTTGGCAGACTCCATCAGGAAAGAAGATTTATTTACTCCAACAGCTCAGTGCAGCTTGTGTGGCACATTCAGGTGCCTCAGCCTGGACATCTTAGTATGGCTGTATTTACAGATGCATTGTGTTATTTGATGCCCTTGGGTCTTCCCAGTGGACTAACATGAGCCAAGTTTTCAGGTGTAACAGCTAACACTCTGGCATTCTTGTTAGAGAAAACAGAGCTCTTTTTTTCCTTCCTGTCTCACTGACTGCTTAAAACCTCCTGCCCTAGGTAAGCAAGGTTCAGCATTACTGAATCTCAGTAGCAGTATTAGCATTCCTTATTGAAGAGGCACAGGCCCAGCAGCACCAGCTCAGGGGGAGTCTTTGTGCACTTCAAAAATCAGGAAGTGTGGCCATGCAGTGGGTAATGGCCTGATGGAAGCTGAAGGACTCCTCCTGGCTCTGCCTCTGCAAAGCATGGTACAGCACCTCTGGTGCAAACAGAGACTGGTGCTCTCAGCCCTGCTGCTGGACGTCCAGCTTCTGAGGGTCACCTTGAAATGACTCTGAGGGGACAAACAGTGGGTGTGAAACCTTTTGGCAAATGTTACCTGAGAAATAGGTGTGTTACTTCAGCAGACACTGTGTGGTGGGTCAGCTGGAGCACTGCATACGCTTCTGGCTTTTGCTAGCTTTTGTTAGCTGATGTTTGCCAAGACCTTTCTTGTGCAGTTAAAAAGGCTTTTAGCCACAGTGCATGAGTTTTCTTAGGTCCTGTTACTCCATAGATCCCTGATGTCCTTCCCAAATATTTACAGGCTTCATCTTAAATTTAGAGGGTGATCTTTGGGCTGGGTGGGAGGAGAAACGTATCTTTTGCGGATTGGGAAAAAGGGAATTGGTTCTGTATCCCCTAAGGACTCTGCTGCAGCATCCCCCCCCCCCCTCNTGTACTGAAAATGCTGGCTTAAGGATGCACTGAGCTCCTTTTCCAATTTTGCTGCCTTTGTGCTAGGGACTGCTGCTGCCCCTTTTCAGTCTTGAGGTGCTTTTCCCAGCCCGCTGAGCTGACATGATGAGATTCTTTCACCACTCATCAGTAAACACTTCATCAGCAATTCTGCACATGCCCAAGGGTTTTTCCTCTTTTTTCTTTGCTTAATTTTCTGCTCCTCTCTTCTTTATTTCTCCTCCTAGGCTGGGCAATTTTCTATTTACCCCATCTCCCTCTTCTTTGATATATGTCAGGGACTAAGCAGGATCTGTTGCCACCGTGTCCCCACTCAAGACCCTCCTTAAGCCATTGCTGCCAAATATGCTGGATGTCTTCTTTCTCACAGTGCTCCACTTCCAGCCTTGTCATTCATGGGTAACAGTTCAATGATCTTTCCCCTTCTCTGTCCACTGAGCTCATTTAAAATCCAAACAGTTTGAGGCTGTCAGCTCTCCTATTTGTGACTTCCAGTCTGTTTACTTCTCTCTTCAAAATCTTTCCTGTCACCTCTCATCTTCAGAATTGTCAGTGCCTAAGGCATTTATTTCATTGTCCCTCTTTTGTTCTCATCTGTGGCTTCTTATTCCTGCCCACGAGTCTGCAATTGAGAGGGTCCCCACAGTTTGTTGTGCTGCCATTATGTTAGTTTAGGTTGCTTAAGCTTTCCCCAGGACTGGAGTGGTCTGGGCTTCTGGTGTTCACTGCTCAGGCTGTATCTCAAACTCCTGCTTTTCTGTTCTATAATCATTTCTGTAGCTGCATGGATTTCACATAGTGCCTTTCCACAGTTCTGTGATGCTTTCTCAAAATTATAAACAAGTTTTCCTCTAGATGGAGATGGTCTGAAATCTGAATTTCCCTTCAGTATCAGTTATTACATCCAGCTTTTAGGATTCTGGCTTATGTAAGCATGTTCTATACGTGAACTTTGGCTGCACTGCCAGACTTTCCCCAAAGGTTTGGGTGGCAATCATATCACAGTTCTTGCTTTAGCCCAAGCTGCTTTTCCCCCAAGGTAGATAATGTTCTCAACTTGAGTGCTGGCTGAGTAATACTCAGGCATCTATTCAATTGTGAGTTGATTTTTGCAGCTAACAAAATGATTTAGTTGGGAGTTCTGAGCACTTTCCATTAAGTTTTATTGGGTTGTCTTTGCTAACTAGTTATAGTTAATGGTGTGCACCTTTTTTTTGTGATCATGCAATTATTTGTTAATTTGGCAGTGTGTGTTCCAAATGCAATCAGCACAGTATTTTTTTCCCCCTCTATGGGAATGGATCATATTGCTTTCTGACATTTGCTGTTTCAAGAAATGTTTCAGTGAATTTCAGTATTTGTACCAGAATGGTGTACTTGTCTATTCCAGAAATAAAACAGCATTTTGTGTACTTCTGATCACTTAATGTAGATATTAATAGGTCACGTTTAATGTCTTAAAAAGTGATTTTGGAATAAAAAGATACAAAAATTCAAATGCTAAAATAAATCTGGGACTAATGACTAAGACTGCCATTTATCCTGTGAGTTGAAAAAAGTGCAAGTAAGCTCTGTCCTGGGAATTATTCCTTCCCTCTCAATAAGAATTTTATGTTGGATTTTTGTCTATCAGTGACTGCGAAGTTATATTCGTAGAAATTGCTACACTTCCATTTATCCAGGAGTGCAATGTGTGTCTATGGTCCAGCAAGATGAAAGATGCTCAGCCCTTCCCTTGTAGGTGATGACCTGAAGGGAAGAGCCACAGAAGAGCGTTGCACCCTCTGTACAGCCTAGTGACCTCCTTCAAGGTCTGCTGCCAAAAAGTACTGAAATACTATATTAAGAGTTGAGTGTTATTCCTTATTACCTGCTTTTGCCAAGCTTGATCTAGCAGTGGCTGCAGCCTTGGTTGGATTTGTGTTGTTTGACAGAAGAGGTACATGAAACCACCCCCTGAAAGCAGAATTGTACTGAAGCCCTTGAAATGGCGTGGGGAACGCTCTGAGTGAAGCGCCGTGGGATGGTAGCAGGGCGTAGGGTTTGTGCAGCCAGGTGAGAGTTTCACATCCTCTTGGAGCAATTTTGTGATGAGATACGGGGGAGGGCTCAGCCCTTCGAGTGCTGCTCCGGGAGAACTTGTGAGCTGTGGAGCAGCGTGTAGTGTTTGTGTGTGATTAATGAGAATTTGTCATCTGAAAGAGTCAGCACAGCGCCTCGGGAGCCGTGTGCCTCAACCCCTGAGCCAGCCACGGTGCAATATTAGGGGAATTACTCAGCAGATCTACTTCCATGTTGGTTTTGTCCGCTTATTCATCTCAACGCCCATTTGATAAAAGGAAGGGGGTGTGAGAGTTTGTGTTCTGCGTTTTTGTCAGCCTCTAACTTGTGGCTCTTCAAAAGGTCGTGAGTACTTGAAGCTGTTTCAGGCTGGTCAAACCACGGCTATTAGTCACGGAGCATTATTCACCCCGTCCGCCCTTTCTTTCCTCTTCCCTGTCCTTTTAGCTGCACAAGTGATCTTGGGAAAGGAAACAATAGCTGAAGGAAACTTTTTTTCCCTCCCCCCGGATGTTGAGGTTTTTTCAACCGGCATTTAATTGAAATTATTGGCATGCAGTTGGCTGCAGGCTGACCTGACCTCCCCTGTGACAGTCCAGCCGAGCTGGGTGCAGGAGCAGGCTTAGTCAGTTTGTCTGCTTGTTCTCCTGTCCTGTCAAGTGCAGTGATTTTTGCTGTACTCCTAGTCCTTACTAGGAGACCTTCCAGGGTTTGACTGGCTTTCTGTTTACAGGCAGCTTGTTCTGTAAGGAATTAAACACTGTTCCTCAAAGTTTCTCTTTGTTGCTTCTTGGATACCATAAGGGTGGGTTTTTCTGGTAAGTGTTTTTGATTGAAAAAAACCCTAGTTTTTTTAGGAGTAAGTGAATCCCTGGCAATGCTTCCCTGAACAAGGACCCCAGCTGACACTTTTTAGTGTGACATACCTACTTTTTATATGCAATAGCTGGTAGAGGCTTATGCTGTTAGTTGCTCATACTGCAGTAGAGCCTGGTGAATCCACCTGCCTTGAGCCTCTGTTTGTTTTGGGTCTGTATGGATATTAAAAGGTGTTCCTTGCCCCAAGAGTAAGTCTAACTGACAGACAACTGAGTGGAACTGAGAAGTCTCAGAAACCCAGGGTATTTCAGGAAACTATTTGCTGTGCATAATTCTTAGTCAATCAGCAGCTGTAATGCTTATATAAGCTCTTTGATATCTGAGTGTGAGGACTGGCAAAAAAAAATTATGGAAACTATTACTTCCCTCAGTAAAAAAAAAAAAGGAAACTATTTAAAATTATATACTGTTATGTCCCATATGCAGTGGTAGAACTGTGACCTGTATGTTTTTGGAATATGCTTCAAAACAAGCGAAAGCTGTATTTCGGTTCAGGTGATGACAGGAATGAAAGGACATTCAGACAATAGACTGGATATAAATTCATGCTGTAGTAATGTTTTATTTAGGTTGGCATTTAATTTTTAAATGTCTACAATCCAAAGCTTATTTGAGTAATGCCTTAGTGTTTATTTCTATGTGCCCACAAGCAGTAACATGTAAATTAGACTATCCAGCAGCAGATAGGTTACTGTGGTCTGATCAGAACTTTAGGTACAGAATAGGTCCAGTAACAGAATGTAATTATGTAAATTAAATTTTCAAACAGTTTCCAATACAGTTGCAAGGTTTGAGCTGTGTAGTCCTTACTGTTTTTCATACTGCTGGTGCTCTGTGCCACCACGTAATGTAGATGCAGGTCCCAAAACAACCTTGATGCTTGCTGGCTTGGTGGGGAGCAGATGTGCTGGCAGCACGGTGCACTTGGCTGTGCAGAAAGGGGGATGTTCTGGCTCTGCTTTCCTTGGAGTGTGTCTCTTCCAGCTAGTCTGCTACGTTATGTTAATGGCAGCCTAAATACATGGGCAAGGGTACAACAATCAAGGGGTGGCCTGTGTGTGTAGGTCCACAGGGAGAGGATAAAGCAGAAGGACCAGGTGGAAAAAGGGCTACCTGAGATGCAGGAGGTCTTGTGATTGAAAGGAAATAGTACTTTTAACTCACCTTTGGTTTAGGGAGTTTCCATTCTTCTCTTGGCTATAGACTTGCTGTTGTTAGTGCCAGCTTTGTACATAATCATAACTGTATGCATGAGTTTGATATTGTCTCCAGAAATGTTAGAACCTCTGAAAGAAAATTTGCCAAGGGGGATCACATAGCTATACCTCAGAGACACCCAAATCACATGACTGTTTAAAGCAAAATCCTGAAAACCTGGTGTGTTTCTTTCAGCAGAGACTATTAAAATAATTGGTAGGAAAACCAGATAATCCAAGAGCCAGAAAAAAGGGAGATACAGTGCAAGCTATGTTAGCTGATTGCTTCCTCAGCACACCATGAGCTTCCTCCATTTCAACACCCAGTGGCTTCTGTAAGGCTGCTGTTTGCTTGTTATCTGGGTATCTGCATCTTTGCTTCTCTTGAACTGGTGATAGATGGGGAATCATCATGCTATCTACAGGCAAGAGCATACAGCCAGGTGTTACCTGAACTTTGGATGCAGATACCTGCCAAGCACCTGAGTCCTGATTTGCAGCAACTTGTACTGCACCTCTACAGATACTCTTCCCCCCGTGCCAAATTGGAAAGGCTGGGTCTGGGGATGGAAATTCAAATGAGCTGTTTCAAAGTGTGTGCCAGGCTTCTTTCACTTGGAGCTGTAAGAAGAGTGAAGTGTAACTCCTAAGAGGTGAAGGGTAAAGCAGTCCTTGTTTTAGCTTACCTTTACCCTCTTGGCATGTTAATAATTGGGGGTCCTGGCAGAAAATGTTTTCCCTTGACTTGTGGATGGTATCCATAAAATACTCACAGATGTAGCAAGCAGCTGCAGCGATGCTGTTCTGAGAAACTGATGTAATGCAGCAATAATCACTTCTGAATTGTTACTGATTTATGAATTGAGAGTGTTTGCAAATTATGGGTCAACTTAGCTAGCTCAAATGAAATGCATGTCAGCTTGGTCAGGTGGTAATTCTGGGATTGTTGGCTGGCTTTTGCTCTGTTAGCATGATCTGTTTCTCAGTGGCTTTACAGAAACAGTTCTGTTTTGGTGGGCTGATGTGGAGGAAGAAGGGAGAGACAGGTAGAATGCTGACAGCTCCGGTGTGTTGTGCTGGTGGTGTTTGGAGCTGTTGGTGGAGCAATGACTCGACTTCACGTGTCCCTTGTCTTAGATGTGTTTCAGCTGTTTGGGGACTCCTGAAGAATGAGGGAGGACATTGAGATGCAACACTTGGGATCCACAAAAACAGGGTGCTAGTTGTGAAAGGAGGCCCTTGTGGACCAAGATTCCTTGCCTATCTCCTGTTTCCCCAGGCTCCAGGTAATTTCCTGATACCTCTGGAAGGCAAGGAGCAAGAAGTTGGTAGAATCCAGTTTTAAATTCGTGCTGTCAGTGATGAGCTGTTACTAGATGGACACATAATTAAAGTAATAATAACACATAACATTATCTTGCACCTTTTGTTAATCTTCAAGGGCCTCAGCTGACTGAGACAGAGCACAACAAGCTGATTGTGCATAGTAATGTCACAGAATGTTTTGAGAGGAGGAGGGCAATATCTTGTCCATGGAAACTGCAAGAGGACATAGTAGAGTTACAGTTATTTCAATGAGATGGAATAAAGCTTCACAAAGGAGGAACTTGCCCTACTGACAGGGTGCCTGAAGAGAGAGGTGCAGATGACTGCTATATGAGATCTGGGCTTTGTAATTGCAGGAAGTTTTATCTGTACGGACCCAAACTGGATCTCTCTAGTCTTGATTTAGCAGATGTCTCTGCTGGATGTGTTTATAACAAAAAAAAGAGCAAGATATAATTGCTTTTTCTTTCTATTTTTAACTAGTCTTGTTTGTTTTTAATGAGGTGGTTGGGTCCTGAATTATTTAGAGGCTGGGTAACCCTGGTATATTTTGGGAAGAATGACCTTTAGTCAAAGAGGCTGTGGAAAAAGTAGAAAATGTCCAGATCCATGCCAGGTTAAAGCAACCTTATAGATTGTGCTGTAGAAATATTGACTGTGATCAGCAGGGGCACAGGGAAGCCAGCTGATTATGAGGACCTGCTGAAAAAAGAAACTGCAGATGGAAGATAACCACTTTCCCAGAACATCCATGGTAAGGGTTTTCTGGAAATTAGCAGTGGGTGCACAAAAAATGTCTGCCTTGGTGTAGGATTTTAGACCAGCTTGCATGACTGGGTAGTGATCCAAGCCTGGAGAAAAGCGGGGTGTTGCACTCCAGGAGCCCCCCTTGCTGATTGGTTTATTACAGAATACTCTCTAGTCTGGGAGGATTAGCTAAAATCAAGAACAAACCATCCTAAAGGAGTTGGCTTTTCTGCATCTGGAATCGTGCCATGATCATTCAATATGAGAGAATCAGCCCTATAGTCATGAAGGGAATTTTTTTCAAGCCCTCTTGTTCCCAGCATAGCTATTGTGCTCAGTTGATGGCCATTAAACCAGAGACTTATTGCATTTTTATAAGAACTTTCTTGCTTGAAAAAAACAGAAGTTATTAGCTGAGTGCCCTATATTTGCTACTCCCCAAGTGGAATACAGAGATGAAGGCGGGAATTTTGGTGATAGCCAACTGCTGATTGAGTGAATTGCTTTTAGCAGCATGGAAAAAAAGTGTGAGAACACCACGAGCTATTATTTTACAATTATCCTATTTTTGCCACTGTGGGCCTCTTTGGGGACCAGACTCTGGGTAAAAAATACTATTTTTCTCTTCCTGTAGCTGCTGGATATAAATACACACACTCTCTCTCCTCTTCCAAAATGTGGCTTTTCCCATATAGCCAGTCAAGAGGAGGGTGTTCATCTCGGATTTTGCTTGCAGCTTTGTTGTATTTTGGGGGGAAATAGCCCACTGTTTTGGCTTCCTTGGCAGGGGATTTATAGCTGAACCTTTGAGAGGACATGGTTTTCACCACCCCTTGCTAGACTTACCTTGCCAGTGGTGGAACAGGCCGAGGACTTGTTGGAGAAATGTAGGAGTCTTACTGCTCCCTCCTACTGAGCAGTGGCTGTGCCATTGCATTGGGCTAACTTTCTGTAAGAAGGGAAAAGAGCCTTTGCTGTGGGATGTCCTTATTTTTGAAACAAGCAATGCCCAGAAGTCAGGCTTTAAAATAAAGTTGAGCCATCACATGGGTCAAAGTTATGGGGACTATGCTCTGAAATATTAGAGGGTTTGTCATTAGAAAAAAAAAAAGCTAATTTGTATGTCTAGAAATTCAGATAATGTATCAAAATTCATCTTATTGCTCTGGTTGTTTGGCTGTGTTTGGAATCAGAAATCCCAAAATACCACAAGGGAGTCTGCTCACGTTAACTTCTTGCCAAGCCAAAGTTGGAAACACTCAAACTTCCATGAGAAAGGGCTTTCTCTCAGGAGTTTAGTCCATTTGTGCAGACTTGGGTAGTGTTCAGATGGTTTGGCTTGTTTAGATCAGGATCAAATCTTTCAGATGTTTGTTTCCTAAAGCTGAACCTGTTGGAAGGATGGATCCACCACTTGTGGTCTTCCTAAAACTGCATACCAAGTTTGTCAGCACTCAAGCCCAGCTCATGGCAGAGATAACCAAAAGCAATTTGAGCCTTGCAGGGGCTGGGAGAGGCCCCTTTGGGGGGCTCTGAGGACCTGCAGCCATCCTGGCCATACCTGCTGTGCCGAGTCTTCAGCTGCTGCTCGGCTGGGGCGCGTTTGCCTCGGGCTGGGCTCGCACAGATCCGGGAGCATATGCAGCGACTGCTACTTGGTGGAGCATTTGAGTCAGGCCAGCACCCATCTGTTGTGGGAGCAAATGAAAAGCAAGTACGGAATCTTTTCTCAGTTTGTGTCACGCTCCGTGGTATTTTCTGCCTCCAGCTGATCCTGAGAAGAGTGTGTGCTTTGCCTCTTTCCTCCAAACACTCTTTGCCCAGGTACTGAAGTGTTCTTCTGCTCCTCCTCTTCCTTCAGCGAAACAATTCATGAAACCTGAAATCAGGAAGGCAAAGAAAGAGCTTTGTAGTGGTTGGCAGGAGATGGAAGCAGCACCATAATGTTTCTAGATGTGTCAAGCATATGTTATGTTGTGCTGGCACAGAAATGTGCAAATGCAATGCTCAGTTTCTGAGTCTTTCAGATTTTAGGGAATGCTTGAAGTGGAAACGAAGGGTTCTGTGATTTGCAAACCTGATTCCTCTGTTAGGACCTGTTCCTTGTGGCAGATGTCCATGCTAGCTCCACCAAAAGCAGTCCCCCATGTCTGCTCCCTGGCATAAAGCTCAAAGCTGCTGTAAGCACAGTCTCCACAAACCCCTGCCAGTCCACTCCCATTTTTAGAGCACATCAGGGAGGGGGAAGCTCCTGGTTTCTTTTAAATTGGGACTTACCAGGCCATTCATAGTGCCAACAACAAATAAAATGAGGGTCTTCCCACGAGTTCACCTGCTGCTTTCAGATGGCTTTAATGATTGCTCACCTTTTGGGGAAGAAATCAGGTGTTGATATCCTTTGCACTGTGTCTGTGCAGAGTGGAGTTTCTCCAGCTGCAGGAATGTCCCTGTCCTTTACAGCAGCTTGCTCACCACAGTCCTGATCCCAAAGAGACCAACATCAGAAGAGATTTGTCTGATAAGGCCAGTCACCTTTGCCATGCACAGCCAGTTGTCTGGATGCAAAGTGTCCATGAGAACAAATGGGTGGCTCAGAGCTTCTTTGCCTTGTTTCCAAAAATCTTGCTCTTAAAACCAATCAATTTCTTGAAATGTGAGCTGGATAGAAGTGGCATCAAACCAAAGAAGTGAATTGAAGCTTTCCAGCACGCAGTGGGAGAGTAATGACCATCTCCCTTGCAGGCCTTTAACTCATTGATCTGATTTACTGGACAAGCCAGAGAACAAATCCTCCAGCACTGAATTCCTTTGCTCCCAGGATCACACAACTGTTGCAGTTTACCTTCTTTGCACTTTAATTTTGCTTTTGGTTACGCACTCTGATTTGAGTGTAACACTTAAATCAAAAGATAAAACAAGTTCTTGCCTATGTTTTATTCAGGTCAGTGGAACTTAAGCATTTATTGTGTCAACTAGGGAAAGAATTAAATGTGTTTGAGACTTTTTAGTAAGAACTGAAGGGGGGGGAGGGAGAAAGGCTGAAAAAAAAAATCTTTTTACATGCTCCTGATTATTGTCAATATTCACACACACATTAGAAATAAACAATTGAGCAGTTACAATTTTCTTGTTTGTTGTTTTAAAGATAGTGCTAGCACTTCTGCTTATCCTTCTTGGTGGAAGACAAAATATTTAAATTTGAAGTAATTTTATAAAGCAGCTTCATCAGAGCTTATTTGTTTATTACAGTGTTCATGATTGTTGTGTAAATAAGATGAGGAAGCTATTTCTGGCTTCTGCCTGGGAAGGAGTCATAAGATGTGAGCACCAGGATGGTGACTGGGTGCAGCTGGAGCACCTGATAAGCCTCATTTGGTGTGAGCTGTAGGAGGGGATAATTACTAAGGGGAAGGTCAAAGATGAGGCTTCTCACGGAGTGATGGACGGGACAAGGCAGTGCTGATTGCAGCAGCCAGCTCTGAGATAGTGATGAAAACTGCCTCATCCTTTTCAGCTGCCTTGATCACCACGGTGCTCCTCTGTCAGCCTTACTGGGGCTTCTGTCTGTGCTTTCCCCCCTCCTTTATTTTTCTATAACCTAGAAAAAGAGAAGCTGCTCTGAGGCAGGCTCTTTGCTTTTAATCAGGACACACAGGATGTATGTTTTGGCTTCTTTTTTAACCCCAAGCTAGCTGGTGCATGTGGCCTGTCCTGTGACACAGGGACAACAAAGCTCTCTAGTTCTGCACTGAGGTCAGTGCTGCCCGTGAACTGAGTGCACTGCAAATGAAGTGAAATGAGTCCTGTGGTTCTGGCATAACAAATGCTCTGAGCCAATGTGGATGCTGCTTAAGGCCTCAGTTTACCCATTCTGCTTTGCATGTTCGGATCAGGGTACCACAAGTGTTACTTACCTTGAGATAAGAAAAATGTACACATCTTTCCTAGCAACCAACGAAATACCTGGCTGCAAACACAGTGAGCTGCAGTAGAATTGCTGAATAAAGGCTGCAGGAGCAGATGAGTTTGAGGTGGGTTTGCTCTCTGCTTTCCTCAGGTCATCAGTTATGTAAGTGCCTGGTAATATGACCAAATGGAGTAAAAATTACTCCTGAGAACTGTATTCTACTCATATCAGCCTTGAGTGAAGCACCTTGATTTTGTTAGCTGTAGTTCTTAACTTTATGCTCCAACTTGAATGTGATCAGCTCCCTCAGTGTGGCTGTGAAGAGCTGTGTTGTTTGCTGAAGTTATGCTTGTGGTGGAGAAGCTGGAAGGGAGGGCTGGACCAGCATGCTTGGAAGTGAAGCCACTATGGAAATGGTGCTGATGTTGTTGAACTAGAGCTGTGGATCCAGAGCAGGGGGAGGTGTGGGATGCCCTGTGGTTCTGGGGCAGCAGAGGTAACCAGGTCTCTGCTGGAGGCACTGCTGTGTGCATGCTTTGCTTTGTGCAGTCAGTGTTGGTTGCCTGTTCCAGCTGAACCTTGAAATCAATGCTTCAGGTTTATTTCCCTGCCTCCCTTAAGGATGCTAGCAGACTATTTTATTAATGATATGAATGCTGCTGGCTAATGTAGGCAGGAAAAAACAAAATTGAAAGGCAGGCTGAAAAGGCATCCTCTTACTGTGCAAACCCTTTGTTTTTGAGGACTGATTTTGAGCACTCCAGAATAGCTGAGGGAGCAGAGCCCTGCTTTGTAAGAGAAGGTTTACATGAGCACAGATCTGTAGAAAAGACAGGCCTTTTCTGTAAGGGCAGAAGGTCTGCTGCTCAGAGAAACCAGCAAGCAGAGAGGAAACGTTTTTGTGTTGATCTCTGCAGATATTAAGCTTGTGAGAGTAGTGGCTTATCCACCTCTCCTTCTGTTTGTTCCTAAGTTTACCCTTTTTGGCAATAGTAGAAATACTTGTAAGGGAGGGAAAGCATCAGTTACTTTTGCTGTATTACCCTCAATATTCTTATTTTGTCCGTATCTTTGCTTTCTCCACTTAAAGCAGTTAACTTCCCAATAAGAAGTACATCTTTTAGATCACATAGGGGCCACAGTATGTACTTCTGTTTAATTTTCTCTATGCCTAGGGGAGCAAATAATGGCTGCAAGTATCCACAAACATTCATGTTTAGTTTTTATTTTGACAATGAGACCCTGCTACTGAAGTTGATTAAATATTAAAGTATCATATCTGGTTTTGCAGCATTAAAAAAATGATTTTACAGAAAATCCAAGGCCTCTGTACCTGGAGTGCTCTTGAGAGTTGTGTGTTTTCAGTATTAGCTCCATGGGATCTGTCCTGTGCTTCCCTTGCAGCCAGGGTGATCCAGGGATTTGGTGAGCTGGAATTCCTCTGGGCTGCACCAAGGGAAGGGACCAGACACCAAAATCTGTTTTGAGGCAGGCACAGTCAGATGACTCGGTGGGTTAGTTAAATACATAAATTGGGATGGAGAAAGGAAGAAAAACAGACTTGTGTTTTGACTCCAGTAGTAGCAGCAGATGATCATTGTAAGCCTCCTGTTAACTTGGCTGAGGATTTGGTAGGGCTTCCTAACTTACCTGTTGAGGGAAGGTGATGATAACCATGGGGAAGGCAGATCTGGAGAAGTATTGTAATATGTGTAGTCATCCAATCCTCAAGTTTTTATTTCCTATTTTGAGTACCTGAATTGAAGGGTAAGAGAAATCAGTAGTCTTGAATTAAAAGTATGGTGGGTGGGGATTGAAGGGGAAGCATAATGGAGACTGAATTATAGATACAAAAACTTTCAAGGGAAATGCTAAACACAGTTCTGTTCATGTGATCCCTTGTTTGTGACAGGATGGTAATCTGTCCTGAATCTCTTACTGAGGAAACAAAATCTTGCACAAAGGGTTCATTGGCAGGCTGGGTGAAGGCAAAGAAAAACATTTGAGCATTTGGGATGTGGGATTACACTTGGTGTCTCTGTCTTATCAGCCTTCCACTGTGACATTGGATAGAAGTCATCTCAGGGCTTTTGGCATGTGGTGGGGTGTAAGAACAAATTCATTACTCTGGGTTACCATTTTATCTTGGACTTTCCTTCCTGGAGGTTGGCTGTCCTCATCAGAACAGTCACTGTATTTTGAGGTTTTCCCGGATCATCTGGGACATCTCTTTGCTCTCTGCATGTGGATATCTCCCACTGTTTTCCAAGACTTTTGGAGACATGAAAGAAGATGCTTTCTAAACCAACTCACACTAACTTATTTAAAATTAGCTTGATAGAGCAGCCAGGCACTGTGTTCCCATCTTTTAAGTTCAAGGAATGTTTAAAAAAAGCTTTTGTAGCTCTAATACCTGAAAGACGCTTTGTTTTTCAAGTGCTCCCTTTATTACATTCTGAATGGGATGCCTTTCTGTTCTTCTGATCCAGATTCAAACCCAGATTTTTTTCCCCCTAGAGCTTTTCGCCCATGGTGGCCTAGGCTTGGGAAGTTGGCTATGTCTGAGGCTGCTTATGCAACTGAAGTCAGCTGCTAAGAGCTGTTTGGGGAAATCCTTGGTAGAGACTCCGGTTTGTTTCCTTTTTAATAAGAGGTTTATGTCTGCTGAAGGGCCCAAACCCTCTCCTTTCCTGCTCTGCTGTAACCCCCATGCCACGAAGAGCTTGCTCCAAGGAGGAAAAAACCCTCCACTCTGCCCTATTCAAACCTGAGGGCTGCCTTTGTGCAGCAGCTTTCAGATTCCAAAGGCATTTTTGGTGAGCAGCTCTGCTGGATGCACAAAGGGTCAGTGCACTAATAGGATACAGCACTGGGAAAGGACTGGGCTTTAAGGGACTCTTTGGAGATTTGATGCCCTGTGTGAAAGAGGTCAGCAATACTGCAGCAACAATTTTAATTTACTTGGGGAAAAAAAAAAAAATGGTCACCATAAAAAAGGGGAAGGACACTGGAAATAAGGGACTCTCTAAATCCTCCTGTCCTGATGATCCCTACCCCAAATCCATCCATGGCTGATAAACCTAACCAATTGCTTTTGCGGGACTTAACAACGTGGAATAAATGTCTTCTGCCTTTCCCCACCCCCTACCAATGCATAGCAGCTCCTTATTGTGTGCATTTACTTCAGACATGCTTTGGGGGATGGTTGTACCTCCTTTACAAGAGACATTGGTCTGCACCTGCTCAAGGGCTGCTCGTGTTGATGCTCTGCATGGCAGAAAAGTCAGCCCTTTAAGAGAGTGATAACAACAACCTTCTAGCACGTTGATGGTTTCTGCTGCCCTAGAGAGAAAATAAAAGTGGTGAGAGGCACACAGAGAGACTGAGCAGCCCCCAAAAATCATGTAGGATTTAGGGAAATCCTCTCTTCCCAAGTTCTTGTCACAAGGATTGTTCAGCTCTGTAAGAGTATTGCTGATGCTTGGGAATTGGGGAAATGCTGATCATCTGTGCTAGGGTGAATGACATGGGTGCTGTGGGAAACTGAAGTGAGTTATTTTGACTCTGGCTCTGCCAATGTATGTATGGCTGAAAGCTGCGAGGCACTGGAATCTGTATCCAAACATAACTTGCACATCTGCAATGCATATCAATGCTGCTGACATGACTTTATGCAGGAAACAAGTTTGAAGTGTTCTTGCTCCATTTTCTTTCTTCCCAGCATATCAAAAAGCAAAGGGTGATACTGGACATCCTGCTCCAGTGACAGGGAAAGGCTTTGGGGGAATCTATTTCTGAGTGGATGCTTTGAGTTATTTATCTATTAAGCAAGATTTCTCATTAGGAAGTATCTTTTTAGAGTTATATATAGGGTGACCTCAGATACCTGTTGACTCCATCCCAGTACACCTCCTTGGAACCAGAAGTGAAGTGCTGACTTCCAGCTTAACACCCACAGTGATACCACATCCAATTTCATTGCTGACAGTCTCCTATGGTCATGGCAAGACTCTCAAAATGTGGGCATGTCAGTGCTGTGTTGCTTCTGAGCTTTCCAAGTTTTCAGTCCCTTTGGTAATATGGCTGTGGTGTTAAACGAAATTTTATTGTTGTTGCAGCAGTCTTAGAATTGAAAAAGTAGGGAGGACTGTTTCTGTCTGTGCACTCCCCTCTCTGACATACCCTGGAGTTAACATAAATTACTTCTGTCCATATTCTCCAAACCATGCACTTTGCTCTCCCCTATTTTTGCTTCCTGGTATGAATTTTTGCTCTCTGGCCTACAGCAATAATTTCCTTGTTCGTTGCCACAACATTTCAGTTTCTATTGTGTTTGATGGACATTCTACTCTTTTTCACCCCCACTCAACAAAAAGCACCAGGCATTGTGTTGCCTGCTCCCCAGCCCAACCATGCATGCTTGGCGTGCTGTCAGCTTAGCAAACTCAGCTTCTAGCACTGTGGGTATCGAGGCTCTACCTTCCTTCTACCCAGTTTGCATCTTACATCAGAGGAGAAGACTGGAGTTGGGCATATATTTTGGCATGTGCACTGGGAAAGGTCCAGTTAAAAGGCAGCTCAGCAAGGACTCAGGGCTGGAACAAGTACCTGACTCAGAGGGGGAGCAGAAATCCAGCCTTTGGTGTAGCATAGGCTTTGTGAACCTTAAACCTCCATGAAGATGGCTACAGTTGAAAATCATATGTTTCTCTTATGGTAAACTGTCTTGGTCAAATGTCTTCAGGCCTTTCAAGCTCTCCTTCTGTGGGCTTGGAATTACACCCATGAGCTCTGCTTGGCTCCTTTGGTTTGGCTTTGCTTTGAGGCCATGGCCTTTTTTTTGATGGGCTCAGATGACCTGCGTTGGAGTTCAGATTCTTGTAGGCAGTAAAGAAGTGGTGGGTGCGTGGCCTGTTCGGTGGTGGTGCCAAAACGAGCTGTGACTCATGCTCATCATGCAGACTTCCCTAATCCAACCCTTCCCAGTCTTTCTTGCGTGTTTTGCTGAGCTGTGAGTTAACAATAGTGACATTTAAAGTTTCAGCATCTGAGTGAATCATCTTGAGATGAGGACAGCAGTTCACAGCTCACAGGGGTTCAGTTTGAGTGCATCTTTGATGCAGTTGGGTGTGCTGATACACAGTGTAGCAACACTGGGCACCATCACTGGCACCAGAACCACAAACTGGTGGCATTTCTGGTACCACAGGGCTCAGCACTGCCATGGTTTCACCTCCTGAAATCACATGCCCCTCTTCTTTCTCCTGTGTGCCAGGAAGGTGTTGTCCTTGTGGATGCTGAATGGCTGGTTGATCTCTCTGCTGGGCAGAGGTGGTCCTCTCAAAACTGAGCTGCTCTGTAGGAAGGAAGGGCCATCAGGGGAGGCTGCTGATCCTGGAGATGGAAGATGGAGTGAGTTGGTTGGTAGGATGCTGTACCCTTGGGGGATATCAGTCTAGAGGTACCTCCTGTGCTGCTCTGCTATGAGAATGAAGTGCTATGGAAACAGGTGGGGTCCCATGGGAGTCTTTCAAGGGAAGAGCTTCTCCATGCAGCAGTCACCTATATTTGCTGTAATATCCTTGGCTTTTTCCAGCCATAGCAGGACTTGGTCTCTTTTCTGGAGAGCCATAGTGACAAGAGGCTGCTGGCTTTTTATTCTGGTTCAGTTTTTCAGTGGTGAGGAAAAGAAAGAGGAGTCCAAGTGCTAGTTTAAATATAGCAGGCCCACGGTAGCCTTGTGGTAGGTTGTGAGAGCAGATTCTAAAGGTGCTTTTGAGGGCTGCCTGTGTCTCAGCTCTCTAGCATGGGGATTTTGGGGATTTTTATTGTTGTGTGTGGGGTTTTTTTAATTTTTTTTTTTTTTTACTTTTTAAGGCTCTAATAGTTGAGATAGTTGGCCAGTCCATGCAATGTCCATGGGGTATTTGTTATTGCTGGGGAGGTTTCCCTGTGAATCATCTGTCTGCTTTGCGTGTTTTCTCATTAAAGCTGTGTCATAATAAAAACTGAGAGCCAATTCTGTAGAAGTATCTGTACTGGGAGAAGGGATGGAAGGGATCACTCAGTGGTAGATGCATATCTTTGGGGACCTTTGGACAGCTTCAGTCACTCTAGCTCATCCTATAGTTGAAATACAGGTGTGGGGACTGCACTGTGTCCCCAGGGGCTGTGCTGATGGGGTGCAGCCTTTCCTCTTTTCTCTTTCTGCCCCCAAAACATATTTCTTGGGAAACAGCAGGACTGAAATTTGTGGAGAAGGTCTGCAGGTTTGGAGGGAAGAGACAAGAATCCCACCCAAATGCACAGTTAGTTAAAGTTTATTCTTCAAGTACCTTGTGTTTATGCTAGAACTGTTACTGCAAAGCAGGCAACGTGTTTTGTCTGCAGACTGACCCATGCACCAAGTTTAGTATTAGCTGCCTTTCATTCCTTTTAGATGATCTGTTACAGCTATTAATAGAACCTTATGTAAGCTTCCTCGTGTCTGAAATTGCCTGGAGATAACAAGAGGTTTTGTCCTTGTGTGTGTGAAGCTTTTTGGCTGTGTATTTTTGGAAACAGCAGAGAATGGGGCCTTTGCAGTGGTCAAAGACTTGTTCTGTTGGATGGAGCTGCTGGAAACCTCCAAGGGGAGAGCCCCTCCTTTCAGGCCTTCCTAAAATAGGGCCCACTGCTCATCTCCTGCCTGGTTCCCCAGGTTGCTTCAGTTGCAGCCTCACCAACCTGCTTGCCCCTGCTGCCCTTGTCCCACTCCTGGCCGTGTGACTTGAGTTAGCTGGAGCATTTCTAGTCATGGTGTTGCTCAGCCTGGTTTCTCTGAATGCAGCTGGCCCGGAGGGTGACTGCACTGGAAGCTGCTCTGTCAGATAGGAGGCAGGGTGATTTCTGACAGCCTAGGGGAGAGCTGGGGTGGGGGGACTCGCTGCTCAGCCTGCATCAGCTGCAGCCAGCACAGCGTGCCTAATGCAGCCAGAGCAGTTTGGCAGGGCTTGCAAACTCTGCCAGTGAGGCTGACCACTAATAGAGCTTATAAAGTCAGTTGTATTTTTGGCACGCTTTCAGACCGCTGTGTTCCTGATGGAGCCCTTAAATGTCTCCTAAAAAAAAGTATCCAGCATTATCAGAAAGTGAGCCCCATTCTCTAAAGCTGGGCCAGGACCCATGAATGAAACAAAGCTGGCAGCTCTGAGCTTAATGGGGAGGAGGGGGGAAAGACACACACACACACAAAGCAGGACTTCAAAAAATAGAATCTATTTCTCTGTTTTGAAGTCTCACATCACAGAAGCAATGTTTCCTGCCTACCTCAATGTACTTCTGCTAACATGTTCTATGCAGAAACCTTCAAAAGAAAACCATGTTGGTTTTTTTTTCCTGATGAAGTTGTTCACCAGGGTTGCCTTTTGTTTTTGAAACATTCATGAACTCAGGAGGGATGAGTCTCTTAAGTATTTTTCATTCTTGAGGATTTACATTTGTTGAGATATGGGAAAGAATAACCACAAGAAGATCCAAGTGGTAAAACAGAGGAGAACGTGTGTGTTGTTGGTCCCAAGCCTGTGGGATAATCACAGTGCTAGTTTTATATAACAGGGCTGCATTCTGGAAGGAAAACTGATCTGTTCAGCATTTTCCCTTCTGTGACAGGTCCAGTCCATTGCATATGATACATGTGTGGTGCCTGCTGACAAACTGGGAAGCTGTTTGCATGACTTGTGCAAAGAAAAATGGGAGCTCTGGGCACGGCTGCATGCAGCCTGTCTGCAGGGAAATGGCGTGGAAAGGACTGGAATAAATCAGTCCCAGTGCAGCCTCACTTGGGATAACTAACAGGGAAGGGGTTGAATGCCTGTGGGTGTTTTCATGGGTGCAGGAAGCTGTAGAAGTTGAGTACACTTAGCATGTGAAGGAGCAATGTAACCTCTGCTGGTGAGAAATAAGCAGGTTAAAGCAAATTCTGACCAGTGGGGTTTTAGACCTATGTGTGTCTATCCTTTGGTGTTAGCACAGAGCATTACTGGCAGTCCCATCACTGGAGTTTAAGTAAGATGTAAGTGCTGGTTGATTGCTGGAGTGAAAACATTTTGCTTTTTTTTTTTTTTTGTTCCTCCTTCTTTTTTTGGCAGCTACAGAAAATCTTGAAGCCAAAAACCTTAAAGGATTGCATAGTATTGAAGCATTTTATTTGTGCATGTGTTTCCCCCCCCCACCACTTTCTGCTGGTCTGTTTATGTGAAATACTGGCAGAAAAGAGTAAATAGAGAGAAATATATATATTCTTTTTATTAATTCTTAGCAGGCTGCTTACAATATAGAGCACTTTTGAGGTGAGTTTAGATGAGTATGTATATATGAAGAGCATCTCAATAAATTCTGTAAGCCCACGTAAGCTTTTCTTTGCCTTTGTCTCTCTCATTGCTTACATTTATTGCAAAACCTATTTTCCTCTCTTTACTTAAGTCCTGTCTGCAGGATATTTTTGCCTTCACATAGATGCTGTTACCTGTCACTTTTTCTGTTTTAACAATTTCTGTAATCACCTTACCTCTCTCTATATATCAGCCAGGGCAAGATATGACTTATTTCTGGACCCAGAGTAAAATTGCCAAAGTGCAAAACTTGCCAGTTGTGGAAAGTGCTCAAACAGCACTGATTACTTGCTGTGCTCAAGGTGAAGAGTTTGTTTTGTTTAAGGCCCTGGGTTTGCAGGGTTTTATTAGAGACACAAGAGTGATGGCCACGTATCCCTGCAAGGAACGAGGGAGGGTCGGTGGCCTTCAAGCCAGGAATAAACTCCATCAAGGGGAAGAGCAGCAAAGCACATTCTAACTGTGATTACATCTAAACACCTCTCCAATTTTGCTGCTGTGATAAAGCCCTCTGATTTCAGCAGCCTTCTTGGTCATCTTTAGCTCTCAGGCATTATTGTTGTAAAATAATTAATGATTTGTCCAGATTCAGAAAGTGGGTATGGTAGGACTTCTGAAGTGCTCCTTTTCCTCCTCCCAGCACAAAGCCCTGTCCCTGCAGGGTTCCCACCCTGCTTGAAGCAAGGCAGAGCACTGCTGATGAGAAATAGCCTTTGCCATGCCAGAGAGAATGGAGTTTGGTGTGGGAAGGGACCTCCAGTGCCTGTGCAGCACCCCAAGCTCAGAAGCTGTGCTCTTCCCTCTCAGCTGAAGCACCACAGCCTCCCACTGCTGTCTGAGGCCATTTCGGTACATCTGCTGACTTGTGTGTGAAAGGTGCTGAGCAACTGGAGGTGGCTAAAATAGGAAATAATCAAACATTCCCTTCTCCAACCCCAGTAAAATCATCAAAATGGTGTTTTGACTTCAAACTCCCTGCTCTGATCTTTGCTACTTGCTTTTTCTGCTGTGCAGACAGTCTTCCTTCTGAAAATAGTTAATCTTGTTGTGTGTGGGAGGTGTATTTAAACAGTGTTCTTTAGAATATAAATATTATTATTACTTAAACTAACCCTGCTGCAGAGAAGTTCACAAACTTGGGCTAGATGGAGGGTGCCTGCTGTCTATAGGAAGCGTCAAATGCTTTCAAACATGGGCTTTCTGGGGTCATTTCTGCAACGAGGTGCAGGGTTGTGGCTCAGATTTCTGTAGAAGGCTGAATGCCACCTTGATGCCTGTGGATTACAATGGCCTTCAAGAACTCTGCACCTTACAGGCTCAAGCCATTACAATATTGAGTTAATAATTAGTTTTTAAATGCCATTGTAACTTTCATTCGTGATAAAGATAATTTGCAATCATATGCTGCTTTGGATAGGATGGAGCTTAAATTGAATCTGAAATGAGGAACATCACTCAAAACAGACTGAAGGAGCTAATTATTTTAATAAAAATACAGCTGTGCTTGCTGTTTTAATAACCTTAACAGATCAAGGCATATATGCATGGGGAGGCCTTTAACTAGAACTCGTATTACCATGAGACTGTAGCCTTTGATGTGTTATTTCTAGTTTATCAAATGCCTTGGTGCTGCTGCTCAGTTTATTTAATGCCTTGTTTGCTGGTGCTTGATTAGGAAGTCAACAATTAATAAACGGGTGGCAAAATTAAGTTTGGAGTTGAGAAAATATGTTGGACAAGGTGAGATACAAGTGATAGAGCTCTGCAGATCCTTTTATGGCTGTTCCTGCCCTGCCAAAGCAGGGGGACTAATTTGGGTGGTTCATTCCAAGTTGGAGTCCTTGGATACTCACTGTCTTACTGGGTACTCTGGGATGGGATCATCTGAGGTGGTTCAGGCTCTGAGGCAGAGGAGGGAACTGGAGGTGGGTTTCTTGCCTCCTGAGAGATTGCTTGAGTCACTGGACTGTGGGATGAGAGGCACGATATCATTCCAGTTCCTCTGATATGTTTTCCACCCCTCTTTATCCTCAAAAAGAAGGCTTGGGAGGGTGTGTGGGGTGGGGAATCCAGAAGGAGCTCTTACCTAAGCAGACTAGCCCACAAGTGAGCTGACTCCTTTGAATCACTTTACTAATGCCCAGAATTTAAAGCAATGTGCCTGCTTACCAGTGTGTGGGTCACAGCATAACAGTGTGACTAATGTGCAAGTGCATGCTTTGCAGGCAGGCAGGGCAGTGTTAGCAACGGGGCTGCTGGGTGTGTGTTTGTTAGCTGTGCCAGCACACTTGGGACTGACACCATACAAGCTGAAATCAGCTCAGGAATCACAGCTTGTCCTTTGCTCTCTGGAGAGCTGATTTGTGTTTCAGTCTTCCTATGAGGACACAGGGATGGGAAAGATCAACAAGTCCAGCTTGCCTTTTGTCTTTTTGTGGTATTTCTGTAAAATAGGAACACGTTCCATTTAGCAAACTGCATTAAATTGAATAAAACACAAGCCCAAATTCAGAGTAAGCAAGGTATTTCCATGCTCTGAAAAATTTTGGCTGCTTCTTAAACGCTGCATCTCATACTTGCGTTTGTGGTACCTTTTCTGCAACAAGGTCGGGACCTGAAAGCTGAGCTGTGCTTCAAAATGTTGAACAAGCTATGTAGACCTCCAGGGTTGTGAGATGGAAGTTTCTCACCAGGTTTCAAGTGTTTCTGACATCTGTGAGTCCTGAAAAAGCAGTTGTTAGCCTTGCTTGTGGTATTCTGTCATCTGTGACTACAGAGGCTAATAAACGATGGCTTTAAATGGATCCAGGGGGCTGTGTAAGAGGGAGTCAGGGACTGCAGGTTTTGTCAAAGGCCTTGGGGTGTTTCAGTATGACTCCCAAACCACAAAGCTGGGCTAACAATTAGAAAGGTCTAATGCAGCAGGTTCTGGGTTCCAAACCATGTTACTGTTCTCTGTATTCACCTCTTGCCTGGGCTGGTACCCAGTGAGAACTGGGAAACTACCTGAGCAGGGATCAGCTTTTGCAATGACTGGAGACCTGTGGGAACAACACAGCTCTTGAGGGCCCTGCTTGTGTCACCTGCATGCAAATGTCTGTCCCTGGTGGGTGGTGGAAGAGCCTCATACCTGTGGTGTGGAAACTACACATCAAGGGTTGCAGCTCCTCTAAGGACACATTTGGCACTGCTGAGGGGTTTTGCACATGTGGAGTTGTGAAAGTTGGCGGGGGTTTTTGATTTGTGCAGCACTTAAGATTTTAAATAAGGAGCAAGGGATGCTCTTCCTTCCTTTGGGGTTGAGGCAAATGCAGCTTTAACACTGGGAAAAATCTATGAGAGCAATTGAGTTTCCCTGATGCATCTATCCCAGTAATTGATGTGACACCCTGCACTAATGGATAAACGGATTGTCTTTGTATTTCTGCAAAGAGAATGTGTCACATATTGAGTAGTGACATTGATATTCTTTTCAGATGTAAGAGTTAATGCTTCTTTTGGGTAAATGGAGTAGTTTGACCTCTGAGAGCAACTGTCTTCCAGGTTTGCAGGTAACTTGTCACAACATCTTTCTTAGCTGTATTTATTTTGAAAGTTTCACTGTAGTGATATAAGCTGGAGAGTTACCTTTCTTACATATAATCCAAGATAGACAGGAAGAATTATTCATCATTTAAAAGTGGACTGTCAGCATAGCCAGAAATTTGTCAGACTGTCAGTCTGGCTGCATAACTCTATCATGCTAAAAGCTTCTGATGTTCTGTGGAAGGTCCTCTGTGGAGTGGGGGGACAGCTCTCCTATTTAGGTTAACATTTACGTGGATGAGCTAGACAAAGTACAAGAGGAAGAGGGACAGACACAGCAGTAAGTGCCTCCAACTCCCCTTTGCTGGGCTATGTTGCTTTTCTTGTGTCTATTGTTTCTAAATTAAAGGATATCTAATGTTAGCAGTTGTGGTCCCCTCCCAATAATCACTGTTACAAACATTGCTGGGGTCTTGCAAGGTATTTATGACTCTCCTGGGAAACACCAAGGAGAATTACAAAGCCACTGTGTAACAGTGTGATAAGAAAAATTCTGAATACAGCCTGCGTTCAGAAAAAAAATTAAAAATTAAAAACTAGCATGCAGGTAGTACTGATCTCTTTCCATTTAAGTAAGAAAACACACTGAAGAACTTTAGTTTAAAAAAAAAAGGTTCTGGGTCTTACTATGATTCTGTGCTGACAGTTGTGGTTTCTGTTTTGATTTCTTGGTTTTGAGTTAACTTTCAACTGGAACAAATGTTTCAGCTGGTTTGGGTCCTGTGTGGCTTTGCCAGGACAGGGCAGTGGCCAGGAAAGTGTAGTTGCTGGTGACTCATATGGTTTCTCAGACAGAGATGTGTGAGGCTGAGACCAATTCCTGGGGAAGAATTAAGGGGTCTTGCAGAGGGGTGTGCTTTGCTCCTGCATTAAGCAATAGAATGGAGAAGGATGGGTGGGCCCAGCATTCCAGGCTCCCAGGGTTTGCCACACAATGTACCATTGCCTGCAGGGAATGTGTGCGTAACAGAGTAACATGGAAATATCCATCAAGGTGGCTAATAGAGAGAGACAAATCATGGACTGTGCATGGAGCTGCTGTTGCCCCTAGGACCTGCCTTTCAGGGGCGCTGCCATCTCCATCTTCCACTTGAATCATTCCACTTTGTGTCTGTTTTGAAGAAAATTCTTAAATAGATCCAGGATGATGAAAACATGTTATTTGATGTCAATGAAAATATTCCTATCATCCTAACAGGGAACAGGAGGCAGTTCTTGGAATATAGAGTCCTTTCAACATACTTCAATTGAGCTATCACTCTGTAAAAACACACCTTTTTTTTTCTTTGGGAAAAAAAATGAATATATGTATGTATATGCACCCAGTTTTTATACTGCCTTGTGAGACACAAGCTCAAGATCCGAGGCACTTCTCAAAACAAAAAGGCAGAGAATAACCTGTCTGCCCTGCCCATCAGCTTTTCAATAAAATTGATTCTAGATGTGCAAGGTTGTCTGTGCACTATTGCTAAGTGCATAATAGCTGCAGTATGCCAGCTCATTATTCTGTAAAGTGCTGTGAAATGCCGTGATTATGGAAGATGCTACATAAAAACAGCTTCCAATCTAGTCAAGATGCTCAGGTGGCCAGGACAGGCTGCTGTAGTACGGCTACGTGGTCTGCAGTCCAGTGGTTTTATGGCTACCAACATCCCTTAGACTTGTTTGCATGTGCTGGAAATTATAAGTGCCCTTTCTGGGGTTTTTCATGTTCTCTCCTTTTGATTCCTGTCTTTGCCCTTGTGTTTTGGGGCGCTGAAGTTTCAGAAGGTTCCTGCTCTTGATGCTCTGCTTTATCCCTGTGTGTGCTTATCACTTCTCATTGAGGGTCAGTTATAATGTAGTTTATTTTGTAAAGCGCTCTGGCTATTGGCCTCTGGGTAAGCAAAGGTGAAAAGGAGCAAATGAAAAGCAGATCAGAAAGCACGTTGTGGTCTGGGACAAGAAGGGAGGCTCTACTGTGAGGGAAAGTGAATAGGCACAGTTCAGAGAAGCAAAAACTGAAAAATACGGCGTGCACATGTAGCTCCAAAGACTTCATTACAGCTAATTTAGGAAGATAACAAAGGAGTGATGTCAACAAGATCTAAATGGGGAGAAACACAATGGGAAGAACAGAGAGAGCAAGAACAAATAAGAGTCATAAAACAAATGTCTTCAAGTCTTTAGAGAGTATGTTTTAGTGCTTGTTCCCCTCCTCCTTTCCTGTTCTCCAGGAAATGTTTTACCAATAAGAGGACCAAAAGGGTTGGGGAGTTTAATAATGCCCTCAAGTTGATGAAATGTTGGTGCTTGACAGAACGAAAACTTGGCCATCCAGTTCTCCAGCTTTGCTGTGAGCCACTCTTTCTTTTTAGTGTCATATCAAATCTGGTGTCTCACATAGAGTGTTCATTGTGCACAAGGTAAGATACCATAAATTCACCATTAAGAATGTAATTACACTGAGTGCTCAGAAGAAAGAAAGAAAGAGTCCCTTCCCCATCCCCACCTCTTTTTTTTCCCCTGGGGGACTTTCATTGTAGAAAAGTCAATATTGCAGCTGGGCTTTTGCCATTTACTCTGGGGAGTCCATTAAAGATGGTGATGATTAAGATGTGTGTGTTTGCCGTGCTAGTCAAGAGACTGGACAGCTTTGAGCAGGAGGAAGCTGTGGAGTGATGGCAGCAGGACAGGGGATGACAATTAACTCTCACACAAAGATGAAACCCATTAAGACCCTGTGAAGCTCTAAACACTGAGCTTTTTTCCCCAATTATGTCATCTTGTCTGATGCATTGCCTCAAACCAGGCTGTGAGCTTGGACTTTATCCCCCATCGCAGCAAGGCATGCACAGCCCCAAATATACGTGTGCCAATTTAGCACATGGGAGGTGGAGACACAAAGATTCTAAAGTGGCCTGTGAAGATGTGCCACAGCGGGCTGTGAACTTTGTCATCTGACCTTCCCAAGTGGGGTCCTGGCTAAGTCATGCAAGTGTTGTCTCTGGCTCTTGTGCTCCTTTCCCATGAAAAGGGGGAGAGAGTGGCTGCAGCTGCCCGGTGCTGTGGCATCAGCCCAGAGCTGGAGGGTGCATCCCAGCACAGCTAACATCCTAAACCCAGCTTTGTAGATCAGAGAAGCACACAGAGACCTGAACTAATGTCCTGAAATTCTGGTAGCTCTTTTTACTGGGGAGGCTGTTGCTTTGATAACAAAAATAAGCTATAATGAATGAGCAGAAACCTTGATAACCTCTGATTAAGCTTTAATTCAGCAAATGGCAATATGACCGATGTCAAGGGTGGGCTTTGCACTGATCTGGAGCAGCATGCCTTCTCTGATTTCAGCAAGGAAATGTTGATTTAAGGCAGGCTGGGATCTCCTGCCCTTTGCGTGTGTGTTCAGGCAGCCAATGATTCAGCTGGTAGGAGCTTCCTTGTTTTGGTGAGCCCCTGAGTGCTTTGTAGATGTCCACGACACCCTATGTGAGAGCGCTTAATAGCGGATGAGTGTTGGAAAGATTGTGGATTACTTTGTTAAGCAAGCGTGGCTTGTAAGTAATGTGGAGCTGACCCCTCGTGACACTTGCATGACCCAGAAACAAAGCAGCAGGCAGGAGAGCCCTGCAGTAAATGAACAGTGTTTTGATATTTTCTAATAATAAAACCTATGAAGTTAACCTTTGGGAAGTATAGTTAAACTTAATTTATTTTAAAATGTGCAATGTTTTCAGTATGTTTATTTGCACTGTAACCTAATTTTCCACTTCCTTTCCCTTGTCATACAATTTTTAGGCCAGGAATGCGGTAATGAATAGAGAGAAGAATGTCAGTTTAGACTGTAAAAAGCCTCAGTGAAAAAGCCTAGTAGAATTAAATAGGGAATGATTGTCTGTCTGTAGGATTTCAAAGCCTGTGTCTCCTCTGGTTTAAAGCCACAGGATCTCTAATAGAGTCATTTCATACACGTGGCCTACTGCGCTCTGTGTAGTGTGGGTGGATAAAGCCATTTTTTTCTTTCTTTTTTTATTTTCAATTCTTGCATTGAGGTTTTTCAATGTCTTCTGCTTTGGTTGATTTAGCCTGTAGGGCCATTGCACTATTGGGGCATGGGCAGTCTGGCCCTGGGGTTTTTGTGTAAACAGACTTTCCTCACTAGGATCCTTGTTGGGCTAAAGCTGGGTCCGAATTAATGTGCTGGGTTATGTTACCCCAAAACAGGAGCAAGTATTAAGTGGCCAACTGGATCAGCATCAGAATTTGGCAGGGGACCTCCTTCTTCCTCTTGAGTTGGACCCCACAACTGAGCTTTCTTGTATGTAACCCTTGAGTGGATTTAGTACTCATGCCTAGAGGCCAAGGCTTGTCATCTTCCATACATTGAGCCTTTTTTTTACTTTCCTGCCATCTGTACAGTCAGTACAAATGTGTGATTACCAGTGGAAACCTTGGAGGGCTGACTCTGCTGTGGTGTTTTATCCACCCTGTGAAGTGGCCCTGGTCTGGCTGAGCAGAGTGGAAGGGCAGGAGACAGTGCTGGGCCCTTCAGGCTGTGGGTGGGTAGGTGTACCCTGGAGATGAATCGGGGTCAGTGCACTGCAATATGTTAATTTGCCAATAATCATTGTAAGTAATAGCTTTACTGATTCATGAGTTCCATAAATTGATTAGTCCCTCTGTTAATGAAGAGCTCTAATGCACTACATATGCAGTAGATCATTCCTTTACTTTATGACTCTGTCTGGCCCAGGGAACTTGAGCATGCTGGGCTGTGGTGGTGGGGACCATCTCCATTTGCCCACATGTTACTGCACAAATGCAAGCATTTAGCACTGGACACATTCCACAGTGGTTTCTGCACAGAATTAGCTGAATAATTAATTCTTCCACACTGCAAAGTCAGCTTGGTTCCTGCAGGATCATCTTCATAAAAAACTGGGCTGACTCTGCACTCAGCTAAGGAGACCTATGCAAGAGCAGGTTTTGCTCATCAAGCAGGCAATCTCTGTTGGTCATGAATCACTTCTCTACTTTTATGAACCCTCTCTCTTCCAGTGCAGGCACAGTGTCCCATTGAGCTAGGTTAGCTTGGGACTAGCATTGAGAACAAGCTGGGCTGCTTGTTCATGTGGGTGAAACTGGGACTGTTGCTGGTGGGGCAGCAGGAGGAGTGGGTTGAACCCATATGGGGCTCTGTTACATGAACGAGCAGCCACCTTTCTCTCTAACATGTGAAGTGCTTCGGTGTGTTAGGTTGAAGATTGCTCCAGGATGCCTGAACAGTGGCAGTGCCCTTTTCAAAATGCCTTTATCTCCAGTGAGAACGGGGTTACTTTTTTCTTCTTCAAATGGCCTTCTCTGCAGTTTATCCATGCTTTTGTCCCTTTGAGATGTCGTTGCCATAATACACTCTACATGGGGCTATACGTTGAGCCCACTCCGAAACTGAAGCTAATGCAGAATGCAGTGACCCGCTTATTAAGTAGTGCTTCACGCTGGGAACACATCACACTAATGTGCCAGGATCTGCACAGGCTGCCAATACGGTTTTGGATGTTGGTGTTAACCTATAAAGCTATAAATGGTTTGGTACCTAGCCACTTGGGTCAGGAGAGGAGGCACGGTGCCTTTATTAATTATACAAGCCTCCAGCTGAGAATGAATCTGCTTAGGCTTCTGGAACCGGTTCACACTGGGCATGTTCAGAGGCTTAATGCAGGCATTAACATACCCTTACACTGCATCATTTGATTTGCATAGCAACTCCCACGTTTGTAGCAGTACCTTCCCTTGCACCTACCTTTGATGTTGCTGCTGCCACCTCGAAGGCTCTTTGTGGGCTTTGCAGTTTGAGCTCTGAGCTTGGGACTGAAGGGCGCTTTGACTCATCTGCTCCATCAGGAGAAAGCCCCATGTGGGCCCAGCAGAGAGCTCATAAACTGGGACACGGCAGTGGTTTGCAGAACCAGTGAACGCACAAGTAGATCATGCTTAGTCAGAGGTACTTTCTGAATATGCCTGAGTCTGGGGAAAAAGCTGCAAATTTGGTGCTGGTTTTAGATTTTGATCAAAGAGGTTTATGGTTTCTGAAATGCTCTTCCTTCCCAGAGCAGAACAAGGAACCCACAATGTTCAGCCATTATGTCTGCAGACAGATCTGCGGCTACTTCCTGCTTTTGCCCATGGTGTTTCTCACTGGTAATTACAGTAATATTTATGTCTCTTTGCATTTTTATAAGTCCTTTGTCAAGCTGATTAGAGGAGGCACAAAGCTGCCCTTTCATAATAAAAAAATTAAAAAAATAAAAAGAGGCCTCATTAGGAGGCTTGCTGACATCAACTAAATTGAGTTTCACCTCACATCAGAATTTTAATAAATAAGTGCTGATGCTCACTATGTTGCTTTAACATGCATGCTCCACTCACACAGCTTGCTGCATGCCTTCTACAATGAGGCTTTTTCTTTTTCAATGCAAAACAATACTAAGTGAATCAAGGGGAAATGGTATTTCATATTCAAGCCTTTCTTTTTCCCTAGCAGACCTTAAAAAAAAAAAAAACCAAAACATTTGTCTGGTATCCAATCACTCTTTTTGATTCTGCTGTTGTACGTATCAGAGCTTTAAATCTAGCATTTTCTTTTGTGGTGCTGCAAATGTGAGGTGTGATTTACATTTGTTTTTCTTGCAAATTAGGAAGAGCATAAAACACAGGCAGTTTTCCTTTCAGGTGCCATAGGGCTCTCTGTATAGTCAGGCTGGAAATAGCCACAGGAGCAATGAATGGGCAGGGAAAGGGAGTTACAGAGGATGCTTTGGTAGTGTAAAAGGCAGCTTTACAGCCAACAGACCAAAGGACTCTTGTTCCAGTCTGCTTCTCACTCAAATATTTATGACAACAGTTTACAGCCTTTTAACTTCTGGTTTCTCTCTGAGAAATCCATATTTAGGTAGATAATTTTAAAAGCCTGCCCCTGCCAATTGCTTCGAAGTCTGTGCCAGGTCCAGGCTCTTCATCTCGGGCTGTTTTAGTAACCAGCTTGGGGTTTTAAAGGGAGCTGTAATTTGGTTGGTTTTTATAGATACTAGCAACAGCCAAGCAGCAATCAAAGCAGCCCAGTCAGGATGTCCCAGCAGGGCTGTTGGGTACTGGGAGTCAGCAGAAACAGCTGAGGGTTGGGGGCAGTGCCCGAGCCACCAGTGGCTGCTGTGCCATCTGCCCACACCAGTGCTCCCCAGCAAGCCCTTGCAGTGACTGCACTGCCCTGGAGCTGCCTTCCTGCCTGGCAGTGCTGCTGTACAGACCTGTCCTTGGTGCCCCCACGGGTGGGAATTGTTTTCCTCCTCAGTTTGGTTGTTTTGTGCCTCTTTCCCTGGTTTTGAGTTAGCTGCTTAGGTTGTGTAAGAAGCATCTCAAAACAGGTGAAGAGCAGAAGCAGCCATGCTCTCCACACTTGCAGTGCTGACCTTGGATCCCAGTTGGAGACTTGTCCCATCATGTGCTAGAACAAATGGGACAAAACGGTGCTGCCAGGCTGGAGGTGAGGCTGAGCTTCCATAGCCTTGAGGAGACAGCAGAGCTTCATTGCCATCTCTGGCTTCCCACCTCGCAGGGCTCAGATAATCCCAATTGTCCAAACTTTCTGAGCCAAGCAGGGCCACTTGAGATCAAATCCTTATGAGCTTGTCTAATCAGCTCTTTCCCCTCCCTCTTTCTTAGCATTTTCTATCACTAGCCCTCTACAGCAGTGCTGGGACATGCTCCCTGTAGAAGCTGAGTGCAAAACCTGCTAGTGACTTTAGGGGGTTTCTGGCTGTAAGCTCAAGGTCTGAACAGATTTGCGCATTTGTGCCAAGAATTGGGTTGCTTTGATCAATTAAATTCCCTGGCAGTGAAAGAATAATAATAAAGGTTAGGGGGCCATGCTCTGAAGCTCGGTCTGCAGAAGAGAGTATCTTCCCACTGCCCCTGAATAGCACCAGCAGGCCCTCCTCTACCTCTTTTATGGATTTAATTCTCTTTGGGAAGCTAATCTCACTCCTGCTGCCCCGGCACAAAACCCAAAGTGGCAATCTTGTGAAGCACAGAAAGGCAATTGGGGGGAACCTAGCTTTTTATGGTAATACCCAGGGAAAGCGACTTGCACCACTGCTCTTAAGAATGCAGACGTGCTCCCACACAAGCACGGGATAGACAGCATGGCTTGTACTTTGCAGCAAAACAGAAATGTGCCATTGCCAGGGCCAAGGGGCTCTCTCTGGGAAAGGTTTGCTTGCCAGTGAGCATGGCTTTGGTTGGACCCAAATGCCTTGCGGTGTGGAGATGTTTTTGCTGGAGAGTAGGGGTTCCTACAGAGGGCGCAGGAGGAATGGAGAGGGAAAAGTGAGCTTATGGTGTATTTCTGAAAGAGATGGAGTCTGACCCTTGCCTCCTGCCCAGTGCCTAGGGTGGCTGTTTGTGGCACAGTGTGTGGGTGCAACACCTCGCTTGAGTGGGAACCACCAGGCTGGCAACTCTCAGTCTGAGTAGGCTTTGCTCTCAGATCAGGGACTTGCCCATTTTCTGGCTCAGTTTTGGTGCTTATTTGTACAAAACAGATGAATGTTAAGCCACTCCCAGATGAAAGGGCAGTGTTGGTGTTTCTCCCCTGGCCTCTGCACTAACCATGACAGCCACACAGTGAGCAGAGGACATCTCTGGTGGTAAGTCAAGGGGTCTGGTTTTATGGTGCAGATGCCTTCATCCAGGGTGGGGTCTGACCCCTCCCAGCCCCACTGCTGTGTCCTTTGTTTAGGGGGCTGTGTTGGCCAGGTCACTTTTCCTGCCCTTGTAGGGTCGGTTTTCCTTGCTCTGGGCTCCTTGACACAGTGTCTGTAGGGTCAGAGGGACTCTGGTGCTGAGGAGGTGATGGAGGAGAGAAGAGGGGGGAGAAGGTGGTGCAGGAGTATCTTGTTCTTCAGCAGCTCTGTGTGAGATGGACACAACAGACTGACCCTGCATCCAAGCCATGCAGCCCTTCCCAGAGGTCCCAAATGGTGGGGGGTGGGTATGGGGTGGAAGGGGGTGGTGAGCAGCAGGCAAGGCACAGTCCTCGTGGTGTTTCTAGTGATGTAAAGTGTCCAAGGTGGCTCCTGACCTGGATCTCCAGCACAGAGTGGTCTCCTCACCGGAGGTAGCTTTCTGTGTACTGGCTGCCAGAATACCTTTTTTTTAGCTTGGTCTGCTGAATCACCTGTCTTGATGCTGTTTGCCTGGAGATCAAATTTGGAAAGGCAGCAGCTGGAGGAAAATTAAAGCAGACAAATGCGTGTAAAAATGCTTCCCTCCAACTGCTTTCATCACAGGCAATTCTTGACGAAATGATGAGGCTTAGGGCTGTAAGTATCTCAGTTGTTTCATCTGGAGTAAACTGAAACCAAGGTCAAGTCATAGCTGGTTTATGTCCTTTTCCTTTCTAATCTTCTACATTTCACTCTGGTTATTTTATTTGAGTGTCTGCCACTTGCTATTTCAAGCTTCCAGTGGTATGTCTGCTCTGCAGCCGTGTTTGCCAGCTAAAATGTTTCCACACCACTAGTGGACATGATTACATAATTTTAGATGCACTAAGGCCTGAAATTATTGTTTTTTTCCCTGGTACAAATGAATACATGTAAGTTGTTTATTTTTAACTTCCCCTCCTGCTTGTGAACTCCAGTGAAAGGAAATTAAGTTTTCATAACGGATACAGGGTAGGGGGGGAGGACAGGAGGGGGAATGTGAGGGCAGCAGAAAAAAAGTGTGCTAAGTTCCTGGGTGATAGTGTGATGTTGTTCCAACTGTTTCTTTAATTACTGGTAGTTGTTGAGCCTCATCAGCTGCCTCCACAGCCCCAGGAAGTGCTGATGGGGTCCCAGAAGTGTGCCTTTTTAGGCTTGTGCCAAGCAGGATCCTCCCAGGATTGTTCCCCCACAAATGTATAGGTCATCCAAGCTCCAAACTTCCTTTGAATATCAGAAGTAGCCTGTGTGGTCTTTCCTAATCTACAAAACCCTCTTTCTGAATTGAGAGGCAAGCTCAGTGAATTTGTAGGGGGGTGTCTTTTGGTTTCCTGACATCTGGTAAATTAGGTGTATTCAGTATTGCAGTATGGAGGGATTAATTTGCTTCAGCCTCCTCTCCACCCCCAGGAATCCTATATATTGTCTCCCATACACCTAGTTAGCTCAGCAAGGTTATTTCCCCCAAAATGTTGTGCAATAAAACTAATTTGCCAAGAGTACTCCCTTGTATTAGCCTGTGTTTGAATCCAGAGTGGAAGTGTGCTTTCTCTGCAGTTTCTGTGCGGGTTTCAGAAAGAAGGGAATCCAAGCCCTGGGTGTGGAGGTGTCTCTGAGCCTCCAGAGTGGAATGTCATTGGAAGGGCTCATGTTTCTGGTTCCTGCTGTAGCCCAGCTTCGGTGTTAACACACAGGATGGGTAATGATGGCCCTCAGAGGCCTCTTTGCATTCACACTTGCAATCTTCCTGTCATATTAGTGCAGGCTTTGCCCCGGATTTTATTTCATGCTTCTGTCACAGCAAACATTTGCTGCTGGTGGAAAACCAGCTGGGGTGTGTCTCTCTTTCCCCTTTAATAATCTCTAGCTTGGGACCACTGATCCTTCAACAACCTCTTCTCTTTTGGATGTGCCCTCTGTTTTCTCTTATTTACAGCAACTGCCGTGCTTGGGATTCTCTTGTTCGTCCTCTCCCTCCTCTCAATTTCTCAGAACAAGCTGAAAATGAGATTTAATAGGCCTCCCACTGCTGTTGCTCTTTTGAGATTACTGGGATCAGATGTTCTTCTCTTGAGAACTACATCAAAGAAAATGAGAGCGGGTAAAGACCAGGATGCTCAGGAAGGTGACGTGGAAGGGAGATATAAGGCAGGAGAAGTGGGTTTTAGTATGTAATGTTGTGGTGCAGAGCATTTTTGTCTTCCTGGAACCTTTCCAGAGTTTTACGGAAGTGTCAGTGCTACTATGGTGTGAAAAGCTTAATAATTTTGTTATAAAAACCTTTCAGCAAGCCCAATGCTACCTCAATGTTTGTATTTTTTATCATATTTTTTTTTTTAATGCTACCAGCTATAAACAACCCACTAATTTTAATGGGGGATTATTTGGCTGACCTATCCCATCCCCATGTTCCCAGAAATCCTCTCCATATTAATTGCATTTCACTGCTGGGGACACCTGTTAGCAAGGGCACAGCTGAACAGGCTCTTAATACTTTCAAATCTCTGATAATACTCCAGTTAAATCTCTTCGTTGCCTTTTTCTTTTTTCCTTTTTGATTTGTTTATTTGTTTTTTACTAAGAGGAGCAGCCAGTTGAGCTTGCTCCTTAGCAGCAGACTGAAGCTAAAATTTCTGCTCCTCTCTCTAGCATGAGGTGACTTTGCAGCAGAGGGGCTGATAGTTTCTGAAGGTTGTCATTGCATTCCCCCTTTTCTTTTCTCCACTGATAGGGAAGGGTCACCCAGGGACTAGGATGACACTTGGAATTCAAAGGACTGGTTTGAACTCCCTGTGCCACCATAGCTTCTGTAGGATCTCTCTCAAGCTGCATCCTTGCAGTAGAATGCTGAGACAGGGAAACCCTCAGGATTTCTGGTCCTCACTGGCTCGTGCAGGGTCACATGTCCCAGGTGTCTGGTTCTGCCACCACAGGGCACAAGGAGAGCCCTCACAGCTGGCAGCAGCTGGGCCAACAGCTGGGTGTGTCCTGCTCCTGGGGCACCAAGGAGAAGGCTTAAGGATGGGGAGGAGACTTCTTAGTGGCTCAGGGTCCTGACACAAAAAGGCTGTGTTTTCCTTTGTCAAAATAATTCACGTGGTAGGTGTGGTTTTATTGTTGGTGACAAAGCTCGAAGAAAACAAATACAGCATGGCAAGGACTTTTCTTTTTTTTTTTTTTTTTTTAGGGCTGCATTTAATCCCCTTAGAAATGTGAGGGAAATTTCACGGAATTGGAAGTGTCTGAAGAAGGAGATAAGCCCTTCATGATGTTCAGTTCTACAGTGTTTATTCCCTTTCCCCTCTATTTTCTTATCGTTATCAGAGAGGGGTGGAAACCTTTTGTAAGAATTCTCCTTTAAAGAGAGATAGTATTTGAATGTAAACAAGTATGAGCACATGGTGTGACCAAGGGAACGAGCAGTATCTTCAATTTCTAAATTTTCTGGCTCTTGTGAATGGTGTCAGGATCTTAACATGACTCTTAAACTGCTCTGAGAACAGGATGGCTTCTATGGAAACCCACTAGACAAGTGATTCAAAAAACATCTTTTCAGAAAATTACTTCATCATATATGAGATTTCTTTTTAAATCTAACTGCATGGGAGTTCTTGGCAATGATGGTCTCTACATCTGATGGTCTAAGTAGCATGAAATAGAGCTGCTGCTCTCATTTATACACGTTATGCTTTCTGATTCCTCACTTGTGGCTTGGTAAAAGCATGAATTTTCAAGTTTTCCTCATGGGACTTCTTTGGCTTCTTTCACTTTACCTTTCGTTTTCTTCCCAGCTATGTAGAAATACAGGGTGATTACTAAATGGCTTTAGGAATTTTGCTGTAAGAGGCAAGAGAACATGCGGCATCATAATTTTTATTGCTATCATCATAGTTTCTTATTGTCTTTCCAGGAAAGCACAACAATAGTGAAGCTTCCTGGGGAAGATCATAACACACATGCAGTTTAGCTGGGAGAATTAAATATAGGTGTTTTTCTTGGTGTAATATTTGTCAGGCAAATGATAGAATGCTCCTTAAAATACCTTTGTGAATGCAGGGTTATCAAGAGCTGCTTGATCCATGTATCACTGCAAGACTATAATTTCTGGGTAAAACCCCATGGCAGGTGTCCTTCCAGAATTCCAGTTGCAGGGAGGATGTCACTGGGTGGAGAGGTGGGAGAGGGCATTGTGATGACTGGGAACAGGGGTGATGTGGGTGCCGGGTGTGTTTTCTGCAGAATGCTTGTGGCACGCAGGAGAGCTCTGTCAGGCAGATTCAGCCCAGCAGTTCCATCCCCAGCCTCTTTGTGGGAGAACAGAGATGGTGAGGCTGATCACAGCTCTGCAGACACTGCTCCTGCTGTCCCTGGGCCCCAGGATATGGAGACATACATGCAGGCAGCAGAGCACAGGAGAAATTAGGGAGTGAGCTGGAGGAGATTAAAGACGTGTCAGGAAAGGGTGGAGGAAGATTGTTGTCCTGGGCACAGAGGGCAGGCAATGTGCCCAAGGCCATGTTGCTGGGCCAGAGCTGGGCACAGAAAGGATGCTATCATGGTTTCATCAGCACCTTCTGAGCCTTTGTGAGCATTATCACATGTACAGGTGGGCTCAAGTGGCTCCTCACAGAGGGAGCTCACCCTGCTGCTGTCCCTCTCCACCAGAGCACACACAGCTCAGCCTCACACTCCTGGCCCCTTGGAGCCCCCCACCCACCAACAGGGATACAGCCTGAGGCACAACCTCAGTCCCTCACTTGGAGATCAACAGGTAAGATTTAGTGGGTACTGCCACTATCCATTTTACCTTGGTCTATTCAGGGTTGGTTCTTAGTCAAAAATACCCAGCTGGCTTTTTATGTGGAAGTATATATGCCTTTCCTTCCTTCCACTTCTAATTATTAAGTGCTTAAACCATATTATGAGCTATTTATTATTATTTTGTGATAATTTTAGATCCAAGATAGTTTCTGAGGGAGGCAAGTGACCAAAAATATTTATAGGTTATAATCCAGCTTGGTGTAGGCTCCTTTAATTTAATTAGCTGTAATGTGGGAGTTTAACTCTTGTCATCAGATTAGAAATAAGTTTACTGCTTTGTGTTCCTTTCTGGTTTTTGTTAAAAAGGTACTTTTCCCTGTTTTTATTTTCTCTTCTTTCTTTCTGTAGTAAATATACTATTTATGCTGTTCCTGTGCTGAGATTTCATGTGCTCTGTACAAAATAACCCTCCCCCATCTTTTTCTAGTTAGGATTTATAATACACCCCGGAAAAAAAAAAAAAGGTGCTAACTGTGCTGTGAACAGTGCCCCTTCATTATGGAACAGCCCTTGCAAACTTTTGGAAAATGAACCTACTGTGATAATAAATCTTCTCCCTTGACATACAGTGCTGAATGTGCCTCTGACCACATAAACTGCACTCCCCATGATTCGGGGGCTGCTCACAATGCCAACCATTTATAAGGCAGTTGGCTTTACATTAATTAATTCCCAAGTCATTCACAAACAGCAACAATCACCTCCAAGTGCGGGGCTAGGAAAGGGTTGGCATTTTTGAAAGGGAGATCTGTATATAAAAATTTACCATGACTCACAATGGGGAACAAACCCAGCCCTTGAAACAACAATGGCTTTCTGCTTTTGGGCTCGGGGTCGCAGCTTCTTTCAGCTCAGCTCGTGGTGGTTTATTTATCACGGGTGCTGATTTCTGATGTTTGGCTGCTTTTGTGGAGAGCATTGGCTGGGCATCCTGTCCCAAGTGCAAGAGGGGGCTCCCTGCAGGACAAGGCAGGGCAAAGATGTATTGCCTTGGAGAGGAGCTCAAGGATCCCAGGAATGCCAGGGGAAGATTTGGCCTTGTGGCATCCTCTGCCGGAATGCTTGCTGTTCTCACCTGGATTTCAGTGCTTGCAGCCTTGCCTTACAGAGTTTTAGCATCAATAGGTAGAGTTTTATGGCTCAGACTGCTAATGGGAGTAATTTAAAAAAATCTGAACAGGAGGGTCTTGCTCTCCTGCCCTGTCACAGCTTTTAGGCCTTTAAGAGAATTTTGGTCAGGTGTGATTTAATTGCATAGCTTGTTTCCCATGGGGTGCAGTTTCCTATGATTGCTGGTGGCTCTTCCCTCTGCCATCTCCTTCCTCCAGCACACAGGCCCACACAGCCTGTCCTTGTCTTTGCTTCAGCTCCCCTTCCCCATGCCCCACTGAGCTTCCCCATCTGTGCTATGGGGTTGCTGCACTTGATTTAACTTCCTGGGGGTTCCCCACTGGCCAGGTGAGCTGCCTGTTGCCCCTCAGCCCTCATTGCCTTATCCTGTCCCTTCCAGAGCTCCTTGTGTTTTGTGTGCTGGGTGTTTTGCCTTGTACAGGCTGTGTAAGTGTGTAAGGATGATACACTTTACACTGGAAGTCAACCTGGAGAATTAAATCCTGCCGTGTTGGAGATGGGAATGTTTTTTTTTTCATAGCTGGTCATGCAGTGCTGTGCACATGGACCTCCATAGCCCTCCCTGCCAGTCCCCAGTGGAATCACAGCCAGAGGGGAGCTGCCAGTGTGACTTGGCTGCCTTGTGGAGGTGCTTTATGGTACAGGCTCTAAGGACACAGTTACAAATGAGCTTTGCAGGATGGTGCCTCATCCAGTCCACGGGACTGACAGTCCTCATTCACTAAGCAGCTATTCAGTAGTTTTTCTTCATAGTTTTTTAGCAGGGAAGGGAGGAGATGATCCCTTAATTCCAGCAACCTATTCAGATACTGCACTAAAGACAGAGTTATTAATTTCCTCAGAGGGTTTTTTGCTGTTATTCATCATGACAGTATCCTGAATGCTTTAAAAACATTAATGGAGTTATTTTCATAGTAGAGCCATAAGATGGAAGAGCACTGCTTTCACGTTGTAGTTAAGAGCAGCAGCAAAGAGTGCAGGATCAAGGTCAGAGTGAACATGAGGTTCAGGCACTTAGTGTTTATTTTTTTTTTTTCCAGACTACTTTCTGTTTATCACCTTAGTCCTATGTGTGCATTTTAGACAGCCCGCTGACTTCCATTTTGGCTGCCAGTGCTCAGTACGTGGCTCTGCCAAGTTCAGAGGGAGTACCCTGAGCTCTGCACTGGTGAAGTCCTACAAGCCTTTTGGTCTAGAGAGACTCATGTGGTCCCACAGCAGGCAGATGTAGCTCCTTGGGTCAGCATTTGCCTGCTCTCCTTTCTCCTACTGTAATTTTCAGTCTCAGCACCCCCTTTTGTGACAGGCAAGACAGAAGCAATAAGAGGAACAGTCACCTTTGCTGCTTCAGCTTGATTCATGCTTGGTGCTCCCCAGCCAGGTGAGGCAGAGAGCAGCATGGTAGGTTTATAAAATTAGGGATGCCTTGCTCTGCCCAAAAAAATCCTGGCTCAGTTCCTTTTTCCTATGATATTGCACAGGCTTCTCCATAGCTGTGATCCCCGAGCTCTTTGTACAAATGCATTGTTTGCCTGCTCCTTTCTTTTTCCCCAAATGGTCCCAACCTTTTGACTAGCCAGCGCTTCCATTTGATGCAATGGCCACCTCAAGGATTAAAATATTGATAGTCAACTGTCTAGGTATTACAGCTTGCCTAATATATCAATTAATTACAATATAAGATAAAGGTTCCCTGCTTTTTATGTGGGTTGGTTAAATGCACGACACGACAGAGCTTATCATGGTAATGGTATTTCTGCTGGATTCAGCGAAGACAGTGCCATAAAAATAAAGCACATTGAGATTCACAGAAATCTGTCTGCATTCTGCTTCTAGTGAAGCTCCTCGGGGCCAAATTTTCAAACATCAGCCTCTCGTTGCCCCAACACTACGAGCCCATGTGAAACACAGAGAGGCACTCGGAGGCTCTTACGCATGTGGGCAATGCCCGTCGGTGCCGAAATGTGACATTCTGGGAACAGATGTTGCAAAATACTTGCACATATTTTGTGGGAGCAACAGTGACATCAATCTTGCTGGAAACACAGCTCCCATTTTTACTTCTTTGCTTGGTAGGCCGTTTATCTTGTTTCCTTTGGCGCTGGAAGTCTTTCTCATGCTGTTTTCTGTGTCTGGAAAATCTGCCCACCTTCTGCATGCCAATCACACTTCTTTTTCAAACCTTCCTTCAAACTTCTCCTAATCCCTTTTATGTTGATCTTCTTACTGTCATTTGCTTTCCAACTTGAGTCTGAACTGCCTGTTGTGAGTTTTAAGTGCGTGTATTTATTTATAGTCATTTGTGTAAGGCTGTCTAAGTTGGTGCCCCCTCTATTTTGAAGTGAGAAATTAATTTTATATAGTTACTAACTTAATCCATGCCTTCATTTCCACAATGCAAAACCCTTTTTGTGAGTAGTTCCATTTCTGTTTTAAAGGTGACTTTGTTAAAATGTAGAGATTAAAGAGGCTCCTGAGGTCCAAGTTGGAGGGTAACAAATCCATGGGAAGAGCAAAAGTCTCCTAGTGACCAGACTAGCAGTTTTAGGGCTGAGTAATGTACTGTTGGCACAGCTTTGCCTTTTTCCTCCAGAAAAAATTAAAGACAGTAAGTCAGCTGGGAAGGTATGGGTTTATTTTGGCTTTCTGACACTACAAATGTTATTTCTGTAACAGCAATGGTTAATTGCTCAAACTCCTCAGCTGTGCAGACAGCATTGGATGTTTCCATGTAAAGTGTGAGGGATGGGAGCTGGAACGAGGCCTGGATGTGGAGCTCCTGGGGGAGGTGGACACAGCCAGGACAGGGATGGATGGAGCCTGCTGGGGGGCTCTCTGGGGTCACTGCCATGGGCAGGGAGCTGTAGGGCAGTTGCACTGGCTGGGGGGGACTGCCATTCCTCCACCCCCAGCCCATCAGCAGCCTCCCTGGCTCTGGGTAGCACTGAGTCATTTCACAGGCACTTGCTTGCATTGTCTATCTTGCTAGCCCTGCTCATAAGAGGTGTGACTCCTAAAGCTGGATTTCCCCCCTTACATACTATTATTATTTAACCTCCTTGTAGCCTTTCATTTCTGTGGCTTAAGTTTATATGACCATTTTATTTTTAATTTTCAGTTACTTTTTCAAACATAAGATGAAAATGCATACTCTTTCAGGCCTTCATTTGTAAAATTATCTCTCACTGTCACAATTTACTGCTCCTAATGATTTTTCTGAGAGGTTGTAGTAGCAAGATTCATTAAGTATTCCTTTTTTTTTTTTCTTGGATGCAGTTAAGTATATTATACAGGACAGTATGGATAATGTTATTAAGATCCCAGTAGTGTAACATTCAGGAGAGTTTCCAACAGTCAATGTTATCTGTCATCTCGGGACATGCCTCACTTAGGTATCCTTTCTATGGGAAGAGTGAGGAGAGATGCTCCTCCAGACAGCATTTGTCACACTGTCCTGAGGTTCCTGGGAGCCCCTGCAGGGACCCAGAGGTGGCTGCTGTCTGCTTGGCTTGCTGGGTTGCCTGAGGATCCAGATCCCACTGTGCTGCAGAAGGAAACCGCCAGCAGCTCCCGTGGCCCTGGCAAGGCACAGGCAGTGCTCTCTGCACGCCTGCTCCAGATGCTGGGCATATGGGCCTGTCCTGAGAGCTCCACGATGGTTTGGCTTAGCTGGTTTGGCTGGGGAGGCAGTTGGAGGAGAGAGGATGGGGAGAGACTTATTGCTCTTGCAGATAACAGCCTTGCTGAGTTTGATTGATGGGTGCTGTCTGAGCTGCCAGACATGAGTTGAAACTTGGGAAATGGAGCAGAAACATGCAGCTTGGGCAGAACAGTTGTGTGTAGCAGGGACATGCGTGGTGCTGGTTTGGGCAGTGCCTGTGCCCAGCTGCACCACAGGCTTCCTTGTGGGCACTGCACCTGCCCTGAGCGACTATGGCCCCCCCCCCCAGGTAGGGGGCCATTCATGCTCTGACTGTGTGTACCCAGTAATGGCATTTCTTCTTGCTTGTTTTCCCAATCCTTTCCCCTTGCAATCCTATTGCTGCATCACAGGCCCTTCATCTGGTCCTGAGAGCAAGTGTTTCCCAACTGTGCCTCCGAACAGGAGATCTGGGCTTGGCTGGCTCTGTGGCACTGGGCATCACCCCACCTCCCTGGCCATCTCAATCCCCTCTGTGTGCCTTGGACTTGCTGCACACTTGGCATGTGATCCCAACCACTTAGTGGGCAGCAATGCAGAGCTGTGAAAGAGCTGCCCCGGTGATAGTTGTGAAAGGCTCAAAAATGGAAGTGGTGTAGTGGTAAGGATTGCCTCTGGCTAGGGTGGCTTGTCCTGGGCAGGAAACTGGCTGCAACTGGAGCACCTTTTTGCTAAAATACACTGTGTTTTTGCTTTGCTGTAATTGTAAAGCCCTAGAGTGTAAACTGGGCTGGAGCTTGTATATCTTTTAAAACCAAATGATGCTGCACCCCATTGCTGTTTGCTACTGTCTGGAACCCCTGATACCTTGGTCTTCGTTAAGTCCTTTGGGAGTTAACATTCAGCTAATAAAATTATAACAGGAGAGAATTTTTTAAAACAAGCAGAATTTGACACATTTGGTTTCTGAGGAGGCTGTGGAGATGGTATAGTATTGCATGTACAAGGTATTCATCAAGTGTGTTCCAATTTGAGAGAACAGTTGGACATTTTTCTTCTTCTTAGAGGTGTTAATAGACTCAAAGGTGGAAGAGGAGACAAGGGCAGAGTAGGCAAAAACCTGACAAGCTCAAGTGATGGCAAAGGAACCAGGTTACACTACAGACAATCTCTGCTCTGCCACTCATTTTGTCTTGCTCAGCACAGAGTGCATCTGGCTGCTCGTTACAGAGGAGCTGAAATGAGCCCTTGCGAGTGAGTGATCAATGCACATGCTGGGAGAAATCTTATGAACACATGAAAAGCCTCCAGTGATTTTCTCTCTGGGAAGAGATTTCTAGTGGTGTTTGAGATTTCCCCAAATTCAGTCTGCAGCGAGGAGACAGATGAACAGTGTGTCTATAAACAAAGTTTAAAGGTTTTCATTAGAAGAAATGTAGACTTGAAAAATGCACATGTGCTGAGGTGAGTAATGTGCATCTGATGCAGCAAATGTTTTGTACTTCTTCCTACCTTCTAAAGTCAATGTATGTTCAAATCCTTGTTTTTGTACAAGCAGTGGGACAAATAACATACTTTGCTATTTGATGTAAACGGTCACCTTCACTTTCTTCACGGTGGGTGTGTCTGCACCAACCTCCCCAGTTAGTGCTGACTGGCACTCCAGTTGGCTTCAGAGCAGAGAAGCTTCCTGCTGAGGATCTGGAGGTAGTGGGGATGGTATTTGGATTTTGGGATTGGTCTTTTTGTGTGTGTAGATCAAAGGCTTCCAGCCAAACAGCTTCAGAAAGCTTTGGCTGCTACTGCTCCTGCAATAGCTGTTTAGAGTGGTAGGGAACAAAGCACAAACGAGGCATCTGGTGCATCCCATCTGCACAGGAGAGGAAGCAATTTGCCCTGTGACTGCCAGGTCAGGGTGCTTTGGCATGCACAGGGGTGTAAAACAGTTTCTATGCTCAGAACATCCATGGTTTGTACCTCACTCAACATCCTCCAGACCAAACTCAACCGTTTCCTCAGTTAATGGTGTGTTGTACTGCCAGTGCAAGTAAATCAAATATCCATAATGGGGGAAACAGATGTCATTTACAATAAATTTGCCATTTTATGAAAGGGCAATGAAGTGCTGGTATCCCATCTGAAAATTGTTTATTGAATGTAATGAAAAAGAAATCAGTGGGGATGTATTGTACTTTAAATAGGGGCTATGAAAATAGCTCTGAATTCTGTAAGAGAGAGAATGATGTAAACTTCTCTGTTGAACTTTCAAACTGACCTGCTGAGTTTAATAAACAATAGAGTTCCCTTGCAAAGTTCAGAATTTCTTTAGGTTTTCTCCAAACTTCTATGCAGTGTCATCTTTGTTCTCCATTTAGTGGTTTGTGGGGCTTTTTTCCTTTTTTTTGGTCTTTTTATAAGAGAATTATCTACTAGTACAGCATCATGAAAGCAAGTGGATTAATGAGATATGATATCAAGTGGCGTTTCTTTTTTACTTGCAAAGATCTTCAGGTTCTTAGAACCATGTTCAGCCTAGGTGGAAGTGGGGGCAAATAGTGAGTTTGGTGTAAACTTTGTCTAGTAATAAAAGTCAGTTATTTTGCCTGTCCAACCTAGTGTTAGAACTGCCTTAATATTCAGGGGTTTTGGGGTTTTTTTTGACTGGTATATTTCTAGTATCTCACTTTGACATCAACGCTGAGTTGAAGTATGGCATCAAGTGGCCACTGCTCAATTCAGGACAGGACTGCAAACCTGTGTATCCAATACCAAAACCAGAGCCCTAAACAGCAGAATAACACATGCAGTTACTACTTAGGATAAAAACCCCTGGTAAAATATCCAGGATCAGAGCACAAACACCTCAGGAACTAAGACAAGTATGTCAGTGATGCTGGGTCGGGTTTGTTTAGGGAATGTTCTGAGGTAATGGAGTATCAGCTTTAGTTGTGATGGAGATTTGGTTTTGTGTTGTGTATTGGTGGATTGGCATGCCTGGTTGAATCTCACACAGCCCAGAAATTGTGTCTTTGTGATCCTTTCTTGTTCCTCTTAGATTTGTCCTTCAAGTTTATGGATGTCAGGTGTTTACATCCTTCTTCATCAGGAGGTGTGAGATGATGGCATTGGCCATTCTCTTGCATGACTGCTGGAGTTGGGTTTTTGTATGCTTGCTACCAGGAGTTTGGGCTGGTCCCTGCCTATAGTTACCTTCTCTTTAGCTGGATCCCTAAGGAAAACCCTGTCCCTGAGGAGTCACACTGTCAGGGACCTCCCTTTGGTATGTCAGCTGCCTTGCTACAAACCAACTCAATTATCCCACGTCAAACTAGGGACACTGCAAAGTTTCAATTCAATTCAAAGCCATTCTCAAAGAACAACAGGAAAACATGTTTCCTTGGTATTGTTTGCGGCAGCATCATTGGGACAGATCCTGGGCTTACTCAGCCTTTGACAAAGAGCACTTCTAAAGTAGCAGTAGCTGCAAAATCAAGCAGGTTGTCCTCTGCCTGACAGCACAGTGTGGAACAAGCAGGTGTCTGTAGTCAAAGCACATACCCTGTGGTGGACCAGTATGGAAGCCAAAAGTGTAATAATGGACAATTCTGGGCCACAGCAGTGCCAGAAACTGGAGGTGTTTCAAAATGTGAACATTGTGCTGTTAGAGAATAGGTGTTCTACAGGACAGAAATTGGATATTCCCTTCATCTAAGGACTGATTTTTACCTTCAAGGACTGCAAGAAGCTCTGAGGAACAGAGGAGAATTCCCACTGTTCCCAGAAGCCAGACTCTTTTTAAGTTATAGGCACTTGAAAAGAAGCCTTGGGAACTGAAAGAGCATGTTTTGTGGGTGTTTCTTTGCTACCCTTCACACATTGAAGGGTCAGGGTCACACATCAATGCAAACTATCCCTGCCTGTTTCAGTTGCATCTTATTTGGGGATCCTGAGGTTTTACTGCAGTTCTAAGGAGTGCCAGCAACCAGGTGTGGTGTGCCCCTCAATCCCTGTCATTTGTCATGTCCCCACTTTGCCCCAGCCTTTGCAGATATGTGAATCTGAGGGTGAAATACCCTGGCAATGGCTTATATCAGAGCTTCCACTTTCCTCCTCTGGATACACAGCTCTCTGCACTGCTGCCTTGGTCTGTGGTCCACCCTGATCTGCCTTATCCTGGGAAGCTTGGGTCTTTCTCTCCACATCACCTCTAACTGTGCTGTGGGAAGCTCAAGACAGCAAAACCAGGCACTGTTATGAACTCCAGTAATTATTTACTAAAGAGAAAAAGGCATGCAGAAGGAGAACTTCATCTCCATCCTCTACCCACCCCTGGCGGGTGTTCATCAATCAAACACTGAACCCCTGGCAGGACATCAAGGGTGATAAATTTGAACTTCCACTCAGCCAAGTGAATTCACACCCTTTACTTTCTGTTTCCCAGGAGAGTAAGGTTCTCACATGTTGTGGCATCAGTCACTGCCCCTATCCAAAGGTTCATTCTGCATTATGCAAAGTAATGGCAAGGGGACTCTTGCTCAGCTGAGGTGAAGAAATGCTTTCTCTTGGCCTGGTTTGACATGAATCAGTCTCTCATTGTGCAGCACCTGTACAGTGATATGCAATGCTGCCAGCCCTTGCCTGTCAGGCTGAACTACATAGAGACACAGGTCTTTGCAAACAGTCTCTGCTTTTTTCAGTTGTGTTTTTTTGAGGTTATGAGTTAATAGTGTCACCCTTGGCACCAGCTGGCAGAATGTGCCCTTTCTGGGAAGAAGAGGGACTGATGATGGCTGTTCACTTTAAGTAGATGAGCTGTGTTTAAAGGCTTGCTCTGCTTGGTGTTTTAAAAAAGCCATGCACTTCTCATCCTCCAGGCATGTCCTATTGGCATCTCTGGAGGGCTGGAAACCAGTGGGAATCACGAAGGCTGGGTTTTAAAGGATGAGAGGGAAGAAGCACTGCTAGTCGTAGAGCTAAAAAAATGCTGGTTACCCTGCCAAGGCTGTCGGGATCTGCAAATACCAGTGACCAAGGCCAAGAGACACATATGTGGAGCTTTGCTCCACTGAAAGCAACTAAGCAGCATGCAAGGGTCGGGCACCAGGCACTTTTTGGCTGCCTGGGTTCTCCTGGGGGTGACTATCCATGGTTTTTCTCCATGTTACTTAGCAGCACAATGGCTTTGCTGATCTCCACAGGTCCAATGCCAGCATGCAGGCATTTCTCTGCTCTCCCCCATGCAACACTGGTGGAGAGCTTGGATGGCCATGCATCTTGCTAGGCTATCTAGAGATACCCAGGGGTAGTTTACCACTGCTGTGTTTAAGAAGGGTAATGGAGCTTGTCTGTCAAGGTTTGCTTCATCACCAGCAAAGCTGATGATAGGGGAATGTGTAATGGCTTTCATGCAGTGGGCAAATCCAATGAAGGTGCTATTTATTACTGTTTCCATGGGCTGTGCATGGCTCTACACTGCATCATTTCTCCATGGAGGATCTTTTAGGGGTGCTGAGGGCACCACCACCTATGGATTGCCCCTACCCAGTGCCACCCCTGAGCTCTCCCCACCCTGCTGCAGTGGCTGTGTCCCAGGAAGAGGTGACAGGCAGGGACCCCTTTGGCCAAGAAGGTGTCAGTGGGAGATGCTGTGCCTGGGCTGGGCCACTGCCTGCAAGTGTTGTGAGGGGAGAGGAGTGGCAACACATGCAGGTGGCTGGCAAGAGGCATCCCAGTAGTGCTTTGGGCCCTTTTCATAGGGCTGAGGTGCCAGTGGAGGAGAGAAGCAGCATGGCAGTGTGGAGCATGCCCCTGGCTCAGGACAGCCCTCTCTGCTGAACCGTGTGCCCTGGCTAGCTCTGCGAAGGCTGGCGGTCGTGTGCAGCTGCCTCCCTGCTGGGTGGTTGGCGATGAGTGGTCCCACGTGGTTTAGATTTAGTGAGAATCCCCTTTTTGTGTTCGCAAGGCCTTGTTTTCAGTCCCCAAGTGCCTCGCGAAATGAATTGTTGTTTTCTGGCCAGCCTTACTAGGGAACACGATTCATGCAGTTGCTGGGAACTGGCAGAAACATCCTGGTTTTCAGAGTGTAAATTATGAAAATGCATTCTTATTCTCATGGATTTTCCTTGAGAAAAAGCCAGCAGTGGCAGTGTGTTAGAGTGGTAAAATACAATTCATGACAACAATCCCACTGAGAGGAGTATTTTTTTTTTTCAGTTTGGTTGCTTCTAATTGTGGCAAGGAGCAAACACATTCCTCTAATTTCCATTGGCAAAGTCTCCAGGACTCTGCAAGTGCCAATGCGTGTCCTGTGGTTGGTTTTGCATTTCCTCCTCTCTTCTCCCCCTCCTCCACCCCCTCCTTCATCTTCCTGGTATTATGGCCAATCCCTCTGCAAATACCTCTTTCACAGCCAACCTAAGCGCTCTCCCTCTTGTTTTTCTTCCTTCAAAACTCAGCTCTATCTCTTTTGGCCAGCTGCAGCCTTCCTAGAGCATCTTCTACCTGACAAAAGAAGATACCTTTGATAGTCAGGCATGACTGTAAAGTTGAAACACGTGCTTGGTTCAGATACCGATGAACTTTAATTTACCTCAATTCATTAGCAATTTTTAAAACCACAGTTAATGGAAGACAGTCTGTAAAATAATTGGAAGTAAATGCTGAAGGAGAAATACTGGGGGGAGGAAAGAAGGGGGAAGCAGCTTACGGCGGGAGTCTAAGCCAGTCTTTCATCTTTAGGCCAGTCTGGTTTTGAACCCTGATGGGAAAGGTCATGAATTTTAAAATGTGTCTCTCAGCAGACAGCTCTAATCATAAAGCTAACACTATCTGCAGAGCATGTCTGACCATGTGAGACTCGTGGCTGACTGAAGAGGGAGACTGGCTTTCAAGAGCAGGATGCTGCTTGGAGCAGGAGAGCGTGGGATAAGCAGAACCGGTGCCGTATCTGTCAGTGCTGGCATGAAGCACCCGGCATTCAGGGGGAACCATGCTGTTCCCAGCAGGGCTCCCAGCAGCAGAAGTATTAGATAGTGCCTTGTTTGCCTCTGACAGCTCTTCCAGGATCCACTGTTTCCCCTTTCTGCCTGTTGCTTAGGAAGTACAAAATTTTACTGCCTTAGCTTGCAGTCCTCGTTCTTGGCTTTAATGGGATTTCCAAACTATTGTGCTCCAAAGCCTGCAGAAACTGGAATGCTTGCTGTGGTTACTCTTGGGAACAGTCTTTCTGCTGTTCACCAGGCTATGCTTGAAATCAAGGGAGTCCAGTGTTTTGGCAGCACCTTACAATGTTCCTGACAAAGGAGTTGTGGTTGGTGCCTCACTCTTAATTGTTTTCTTAATTGGGTGCTTCTGAGGTTCAGGCAGTTGTTTGCAGGACATGAGAAAGCTCTTGATTCTCTCTCTGACATGACCTGCGTTTTCCAAAGTTCTTCCATTGTACATCTATCACATCTTGGGCTCTGCTCTTCCTAGCACATATGGAAACAGGGTCTGCTGGTGATAATTGCCACGTGGTGTCTAGACGTGCTGAAAGCACTTAAGCAACTGTGACATCTGCTTGGTTGGCCTGTGTTATTGGGAAACTTGACCTTATTTATGAACAGTGTTCAAAACCAAGTTTCAACTGTGACGTGATAATAAATGTGAAGCATCTTCGCATGCTGTGACCACGTCTTTGTGGCCAACATCCTCTCTGAGGAGAGGTGAGCTCACTCTGAGAGGTTAGAACTTGGGATATATGGGTTCAGCTTTTAGGTCTGGCATATGCTTCACATCTGACCTTTGCCGAGTTGTATGCTCTCTTGGTGCCTGGAACAAAATGGCAGTGGTAATACCTGGGGTCAGACTGAATTATTGGACTCTTCAGATGGTGACAGCTCATTTCATTGTTACCTAAAAAAGCGCCTATGATCTCAATGCAGCTCAGTGCCCTATTGTATGGAGTTAGTGTGGTGGGAACAAGAGCAGGAGCCAAACTGGACTTGTTCTTGATTCTGCAGCAGCAAACTCCAAATCAGGGATTACTTTCAGTGTGTCATATTGAAATTACTAGGGTTTTTCAGCAAATAAGGTGGAGCAGAATTTTCAAGAGCATCTGGTTCTTGGCTGCTAAGTGTTTACACTGCTTTTGAATGTGGAATTCAGGGCTCTGACAGAGGATCTTGGGTAGATTTAACCGTTTCAAATGTTGTTCTCCAGCACCCCTGCCAAAAGCTGCTGCCTCATAGAAGTGGCACAGAACAAGTAGAAAGCACAATGAACAGTGTTCCATGTGAACCTGGTGGGGACAGTGCTGTGTTCTTCTTGTTCACACAACCTCCAGATGTTTGTTGTCACTGTGGGGAAAAAACCTAGGGATATACTGAGGTGTTGTCCTTAAGCTGCTTCTGCTCCATGTCTGCTGAGTATGTAGCTGTGTGAGAGTGCTGGTGCTGAGGTGAGAGGTGAGCTTTCCCACAGCTCGTTGTGGAAGAGCTGGCCATCAGGAGCTGGGGAACCCCCAAGACAGTATTTGGGAAGCACCAGTTGTGTGCTGGTCTAACACAAGGAAAAAGCCAGTTCTAGGGAGTCTCTAAGTAGGGCTAATCCTGATGCCCACAAGAAAGGCTGAGTTTATCTCTACATTTCCTTTGTTGAACTGCTAGTGAGTTTCCAAGAAGCTCTTGGATCTGAAGTGGCTGCCACAGGGTAAGCAGCTCTGCTTGAATGGCATCTGACTTTCTGTGACTGTACCTTATACAGTAGTGTCTCCAGAAATACAGAGGTATAACAAATTATTTATTTGCCAAGGCTTTTCTGTTGTGTTTCAGGCTCTCCTCTCCCCCTTCCCCAGCTTATCGCTGGTGGAAGCGGGTGTATAGTCCTTTGAACAAGGACATCAAAGGACAACTGCATCTCTGTTCTCTAACCAGGCTTATAAAGAGATTGTGATAAAGGCCAACAATACATGTCAGCATTGCCCAGTTATTGTTCTGGGCTTTGTAGTTTTATTAGGAAATAATTTCTCACCCTGTGTGGCTCCCAGTGAGTTTTGTTTTCTGTGCTGCTGGATTTGATCTGCCCAGTGAAAGACCTGCCACAGAACTGAGTGAGTTTCGCCAGCTGTGAGTTAAGAGGGAGACATGATTGAAAAAGTTCAAGCTCTGCTTCCTAGCAGCCAATTTACCATCTGTCCCATTCTCCCTCACTCCCCTTTTATAGCAAAAATGCAAACAATTTGTTTGACCTCTGCTGAATCTGTACAGCTCTGGGCTTTTAAAGTGCTGCTCTAACAAATAAAAACCAATCATGACAGCAGCAACAACCCCGAATTCAATACCAGTAAACCTAGGTAGCAGCAAGGCCCGTCGCCAGAGATCGTAAGAAGGTATCGAAGGCTTTCTTCTTTGTTAATGCATCCCTTCTTCTCTTCTCCCTTTGCTCCACCTCTGGAAAAAACCTCAGGTAAAGCTGAACCCTGCCTGCCACAGTGCGTGGCTGAGAATTTGCCCCTCCTCCAGCATAACAGAGTGTAAAGCCCTCAGAGGCAGTGCTCAGTGTGCGAGGCAGGATGCTGTGGGTAGGTGAATCCCAGCATCCCTCCCCTTCCATCCCCTGGCACTGTACCCCCCCCGACCTTGCACCAGCTGAGACACTGCTGGGAGCTGGTTCACACCGCTGGTGTCCCCCCAGAACAGGGTGGTTGGTCCTCAGTGGAGGCAGCGAGCTGAACCACTCCCAGAGGTGCCTGATGGAGACTGGGGCAGAGGGGGAATGGGATGTGTCCCTGCTGGTGGCTGTGAATTGCTGGGCTGGGTGTGGAAACACAGCCTGGTGTTGTGTTAGGACATGGTTGCACAAGCGGTGAGGTTGCCAGCACCAGGAATAGTTGTGTCTTTTCCCAAAGAGGCTTCTCAGAAGCATTGTTGATGCTGGTATAAACTGGCATGGCCCCAGCCAGTCTGTCATTTGTCTAGCAGACTATGAAATGTTCTTTAAAGCTGGCCTGTGGCTCAAGGCTTTGTCTTGCTCATATTGACCCCAGTGGAAATCCAAGCTGCTAAATGACTTGTTCTTACTATCCTTCACCCTCAAACAGGTACTTGTACTCTCAATTCACATTATTGAACAACTGTTAGGGAAAGAAAAAAAATTACACTTCAGCTTTCCACGCTTCAAACAAAACCCATGCAGTCCCTATTCCAGACTGCTGAAGCAGCCTTTGTTTTGCAAGCAAATCTCTGTAGGAAGAGATGAGAACTGGGAAGAAAAATCACCTCTGTTGCTTGTGTGTTTTGTTGAGGTTTGAGGAGGGCACTGTGACATTCTTGCACAAAGCATTTTCTATTTAAGTGTATCTTAAATAGCTTGGAATAAGAAAAGAAAGCCTTTTATTGGGTTTACTGAAATCACAAAGATGATATATAGTTGGGAATCATCCTGGACCAATAATGGGGTGGCAGGGGCCTGGAGGAGGAAGGGGGAAGAAAAGAGTTTAGTGTGGAAAATGAAATTCACAGCTGAAGATGGACTTAACCCCATAAGAAGCCTGAAACATGAGCGGAGATGCTAATCCCCTCAGGACAGTTTTGAATCCTCCTTTTAGGGGTGTGGGATTGACATCATACCTTCCTTGAGAACTTGGAAAAACCCTTTCTGAAAAACACCTAAAGGGGGCTTTCCATTGTTGAAGAAGTAGGTTGATTATTGCAGGGTAGTATTCTTTACTGAGATGTACTTTGACTTCACAGTTTTTGGATGAAGTATCATCAGTAAAGAATGGTTAGGAAAAAAACCAAAACACAAGAAAATCACATCAAGAGATGCTAAAAGCAAGGAGGAAAACAGATTTTTGTGCTGTTATAGAAATGGGGAAGGTAAGGCAGCTCTGCTGCAGAAAGAACTGCCTGAAATGCAGGAGATTTGAGGAGGAAGTTCTTTCACACTGGGGTAGGTGGGGGCAGTAGGTAAGCTCCTGCTTGAAGGAGTGGGGATGAAGCAGCCCAAAATCTCAGAGATCATGGGGGGCATGTACTTTGAAATGGCAGGGAAAGTCATGGCAAGTGAAGACTCTTGGTCAGCAGGGGGACAGTGGAGTAGCCTGGCAATGTGGTCACAGTGGATGCTTGAGCAAGGAAGTAGAGAGGGAAGCTTGATGATGTCAAAAGCAGTTACAGCTCAATGGTCCTGTGCTGTGATAAATCTTAGCTTTTTCATGGACAGGACAGCATAGTTGGGGAGGAAGGAGGTAAGACCCCCATGAGGCACCAGCGGGGAGAGACTCAGAGCCATCTCCGTGGAGTTGCTCCAAGGCACAGAGAACACAGTGTGCTTTGTAGGGGAAAGGAGGGGGTGTGAACAGAGCAATTGGCTGGGCAAGCTGGGTGTCTGTACATGTATATTTTTATCTTTTTTTGGTCCTACGTCCTCTACTGGGAGCATGATGCAAACTCAGACTCAGTGGTCCACACCAGGCAGTATGAGCTCTGGAAGGGCCCCACTATCCTACACTGCTTCTTGCTGTGCCATTCCTGTGATCAGCCTAAGAATTATCTTAATGAAGGGGTTTTATTTCTTTTTCTGAGCTTACACAGCAGCTTTTGTTGTTTCTGGCAATGAAACCCTTGGGAAACACCTGAAGGGATGGGGGATATGTGGTGTTGCCAGGCAGCTAGACTTGCTTGGAGTGACCAGGGTTGCAGGCTGGCTGTGTGGGTCAGAGAGCAGCCCCGACCAGGCAATCCAGCCCCCACACCTCCAGCCACCCCTGGCCCCCAGTGTGATGTCTGTGAGGCTGGAGGGTGATTGGGTTAGTTCTGGCCAGGCTCCAAGCAGACCCCTTGGGGTCCCACAGTGTTAGAATCTCTGTGTAAATGTTAAGGTAATCCAAAGAGACAATATCCAATCCAAGGAGGAATATCTATTTCAATTTTATGGAAGAAAACTGACACTCAGTGCTGAGATGACTCTCCCAAGGTGACAAAGTAGCTGCACAGCAGCATCTGAAGTCCCAAGTGACCTCAGTCCCACTTAGAACCTACATTTCTCCCCAATTTCTTGTGTTTTGGTATACAAACTATATATGTTGAAAGGCCATATGAGCAATTCACTGAGAGCTTTCTCTGAGGTTTCACCTTAACCTGGTAAACCTTAAACAGCTGTCCTGTGAATGTCCATTCTTCTTTAACCAGGAACAACAAATCCAAGGCTTGTATACTCTTCACCATCTGCAATGGAAGTGAGGACTAGTTCAAGAGGGGACCTTATTTCATATGGAGAGCTGCATTTTCCCACTTCCTTCTTCTTTTTTTGCTCAGTTACTTCATAAAATTTAGTTCCAGTTACCACTTAGCTCTCAGTGGCATTTCCATATCACAGAGCTGTTGCTTCATTCCAGGTTTTCAACAACTGAAATATATCATGGGATTTTGTTGTAATGCAGGAAATTGCCTTCACATTAACAATCTGCCACTTCTGTAAACAAGAAATCCACTGATGTGACATGTCAGCGCCCGACAGGAGGAGTCCTGGCTACCTTAGCAAACTGATGAGTTCCTCAATGGAAAATGCTGGCGCTGGGCATACTTATGTAATGACACAATTGTTTTTGGTTATTTTTAGAGCAGGGTCTAGGTGCCTGCTCAGGATAGCTGGAGGCACAGGACATGCAGGGAAATCCCTCCAAGCCTGCTCTTTAAGTGCACTTTGCTACCGAAGATTTCTGAGGTCATGGGGTTACATGTGGGGATTTTTTCCCCCTTCCCTTTAATAGTGTGTTAATAGCAGTATGTGTATTGTAAATGCTGGTATAGTTTTTTTTTTAGCTAAGCCCACTTGCGTCTCACACAGGCCGCTTGTTCTCCCCTGCTAGCGCGTCTGCTTTGACTGCGTAATGACAGCTGCGTGGATATATGGACTGTGGCAATGGGCTGGCAGCCACTTCATTGTCAGCTCCCCTTTGTTCTCCCAGAAAAGAGAAGGCACAATAGGGAAGGCTTCATCCACATGTCAGACATATGAGGGACAAAGGGCTGATGGGAACCGACTGAACTAGAAGCATGCTCTTTGAGCTCGGTGTGCTGGCCGGCCATCGAGCCGCTCACGGCTACCCAGCAAGAATCTGAGCCCCAGCAAAGCCTTTCTGCTGCCTTAGCCCTCGTGAAAGGCCATCACATGATGCATTTTAGGGCACATATTAAACCCTTTGTACCTGAGCCACCTCTTGGGTTGGTGGTGGATGTTCAGCATGGGAGCGAGACAGTCAGAGAGCTGGGACTTTTCCTCCGGGCAGCTGGTTCCTCTCGGGAGAAAACAGCAGCTCTCTGGCACGTGAAAGTTCTTAATCAGGTCTGAACCAGGGAAGCAGTAGGCATCAAAGTGAAATCCAGGTTGAGAACAATCACTCTGGGATTAACTGGAAATGTTAATCAGCTAAACTGTCTGAGAGAAAATGTGGCTGGCAGCTGTGGAGCAGAGGGGATGTCAGTAAAGAAAAGCAGGGATGAGGTAGCTGTTTCCTATGCAAAAACCAGACGGAAGAAGTAATTTCTATCCTGTGGCACAGATCAGCAGGAGGAGAAAAATTATAAGGGTGTAAAACTCAGTGTTTCTATTGAGTCTGCACTTTTTAGTATTGGGTGGACATAGAAGCCCTGTTGCAGGGTCCTCGTTTGGAACCATTGCACTTCCTCTAGTGCACAGGATTTCCTGAGAGCTTTCACCTGCCACTGACAGATATGGGACAGACAAGAGGGGATGGTAAATGTGTCTGGGTTGGATTTTTCAGTAGTCTTATCTCTGCATGACTGTGATCCTTCAGAAAAGATGGATAGTAAAGCTATGGAGAACAGGACTGAAAATATTTAGCATCTTGGTTTTTATCAGAAAGTGCCTATTTGCCAGCTGAAATGTTTTGGACGAAAGAGACAATAGAGAGGTTGAGGGCTTTTTAAGGAAGAACAAGTGTGGTTATAATTTTTCAACTGGTATGACGAGTGTGGTTCTGCAATTGGATGTGAGTTGTGTAACAACTGTCAGCACAACCCTTCACAATTAGGCAAGTTGACATTCTTGTCTGAACCAAACAGAATTCAGAATGGTCTATTGCAGAAAATGTCTTGACAATGAAAAATCTCATAGGATGGGGAAACTGTTTTCTGATGTTTTCTACCAAAGGGAAATCCTAAAGTGGTGCCTGTTTATTGTTTGTTTGGGTTTTTGCTTGCTATCCTTTTAGTTACTTGCTATGACTTAAAGAAGTTATTTGGAATCCCAGAGCTTTGATCTATGTTGTTGTGTATCTCCTGCTGTTGTCAAATAAAGGCACTTAGTACTTGCACTGGATTAGAAGAATTCTATGTAGTTGTATTTCAGATCTACCTGATGGCTTGCCAGTGGTTACAGGATGAGTGAGTTTCTCTGTGTTGCTGTCCCAGTATTCTGAGAGACCACTGAGTTTTGTGCAGTTTCTGTGACCTGAAGGTGAAAGATTTAGTTCACCAGAGTTAAGTTTCCAAGTTTCAAGCAAGAACTCGAGCATTATGTAGAAACTCCAGAGGCTGTGGCCTTCTACAAGGAAATGGTTTATTTAGGAGAAGGTGGAAAGCCAAACTCAGTTGTAGATCAAAAACCTTTGCTCTTAACTATGTACATCTGGCTACCAAAGGACAAGGAAAGTTGCTCTAATGAAGTGATTTTTATTGTGCTTATAGTGGTAAATGCTGAAGATGCTGCAGTAGGGAGTAAACCCTGTGTGCCTATTCTAGACATATTATGTTTCCTGATTCTTAACTTTAGGTTCTCTCTGCCCCTTTCGCTGGCAGCCACAGGCACGTCTGCAAACAGACAGCAATAATACTGTGCCAGAAGCACCAGTTTCTCATGTCCCCAGACACTGAGCTCTACCCAAGGTGGCATCCCAATGGTATGGGAGCCCTGTTCAGCTTTTAAAAAAGGCAGTGGTTTTATTAACCTTGTGCACTGGGTTTCAAAAAGATATCCATTCTGAGAAGTTGGAGATACATCACCTGATTGAGTACTTCAGGTTTTGGAAATAAAGTTCTCCAAGAGCTCTGCTGTTAGGTATAATGCAGCCAAAGAAAAGGGCATAAATACAGTAATAATCACACTACTACACCAATGGCATGCTCATGTCATGTTCATATTTATGTTGTTTATTTTCCTGCTGTACTTTAAATTACTCCTTAAGAACACTATATTGAGAAAAAGATATTTCATTGCATGGAGAGCTAATCCTTTCCAGAAAGAGAGTTCTGATAGTCTACAGAGGAAACTTGTATCAAGTAAGATGTTCTATAGGTGAGGGCTCAAAGAAAGCTGCCCTGAAAATGCGTTGTTCATATTTGAACACATTATCTAATTGCAATCTAATCTGAAGATATTAAAGTAATACATTATATGGCCTGGAAATTACTGCATGCAGTAGGCATCAAAACAGACATTTACATGCCAAATGTAGTAGCAGATTTTAAAAGATAAATACTATTTAAATGAGTATAAATAAATGGCTAATTTGGTAAAATGTTTTCGTGGAATGATAACAGGTTCATTGCATATATCATTCTTCAATTTTTAAATGCATCTTCTAAAAATAAATGGCTGTAACTAAAATAAAAATAATTCATTAAGAGTAAGTAGACTTAAAATATATGGCTCTGGCTTTTATCGGCTTCATTTAAAAAAACCTCCCAAACACTTTTCAAATTGTGCTAAATGTCTGGAAGTACTTCTGACCTGGCACAGAAAAGCCCATCTCCCTGTGAATAAGTAACACCTCCCCTCCTGCATCTCTCCCAGTCTAGCAGAGCTCACCTTTTGCTTACGGAATTTCATCCTGTTTCTAATTCCAAAATGAGCCGGGTTGGCGAACCAAGAGCAGACTTGGAATATTATGGATTATTTTCCACCTTGGTTGATCAACCTCGTGCATTTTATTTGAATAATGTTTAAAAGCCTGAATTAGCAATGGCTCCTCTCCCCCCCCCCCACCTGCCCCCTCCAGCTGCTTGCTATTGTTTTTGCCTGCAGTAAACTAATCTAATTGCCCTCCTTGTGAGCGATAGGGGGAGGATTGGAATCACCAGCTTGCTCACGTGGCCATGAGAGCCATCAGAGCAGGAGTGAGGAATGGGGTGGGTGACTCTGTGGAGCGCTGGAAAGGAGCCAGGCCATGGAATTGGGTGAAGAGAGAGGATTTACACTGAGCCAGTGGGGAGGCCAGTCCTGGAGCGACAGCACTGGCGGAGCGCTTGGACATCATCCTGCTCTCCTCTACAGAGCACAGGCAAACTCAGAAGGGAGATGAGAGAGGGATGTGTTTGATTATTGTGCCAAGGAAGAAGAGGGGGCTTATCCGTCAGCACTTCACTGATTAAAATGCCTTTCCAGGTCTTTTTGTCTGGGTCTTGGGGGCTTTAATGCCACCCCAAAATGGTAGTGCTCATATAACTGTGAGATGGCAGTCTTTGATAGCATTGTGTTTATAGAGGGCTTGATATTGTCTGTAAAACCTGAACCTCCACTGAAACTTGGCTGTTAAAAGGCAAAAAGCAAACTCTCAGACTAAGTGTTTTCTTTAATAAAATGTGAAGACCCCTTAATGTTTTTTGTTACTGATTTGTAAAAATGTGTCAAAAAAGGAGTTCAGGCACTTTTATTTTGTGTTTTAGGAGAGGGGAAAATGCTGCTTTCTTTTTTTTTAATCTGCATTTCAGAAGCAATTAGTCAATAATGTGGACTTTTTCTGAAATTTGAAATAAGATGTCGGCATGTGATGCACTGGTTTTTTGTTGATAGCTTCACATGGGTTGCTGTTAATGGTTTTATTTAAGTTGTAGTAGGATATATTTATCTGTTTACTGTTCCAGCAACAATAATATCAATGAATTATCCTGAGTAGCTCAGCCTGGTTTTTTTTTCCCCATCAAACTGTCCTGTTGTTGATTTGTCAGGGCAGTAATCTACCACATGCCTCTCAGTACCTATTCTTTTTCTTGCAGCTTTCTGCACTGAGTATGTGTTTTGGAAACAAGCCAGCCTGATCCTACAAATCCTGTTTTTCTGTGTGATTTGTTTTACAAGAGCACTCACATGAGGTAGTGCTGCGGGGGGGGGGAGGGAGGGGGTCCTTTGCCTTCTTTTACTGGTGAAGTCAATGAATGATTGGCAGATCCTGACTCACTTCTTGCTGCGTGTTCTTGGACTGCCACGCAGTTCAGCTGCCACAGTTACATCCAGCCAACATCATGAGCACTCTAACACCTCTTCCACGTCTTGTCTGTGTCTTCCAGCAAATTGCTTGGAAGAACAAGGTGGTTTGCTTTTTAGCATTACTCCTGCCACAGTGTGATCTGGCTGCATGGTGACTGTCTCCCTTGGGTTGGCAGTGAGTCCTCATCCAAAGGCATCCTGCTGTCTTTGGTCGTGTCCATAGCATAGCTTTTCTTGGAGGCTTGGTTTTCAATGTGGTAAGAAATCGCTCTTCTGTCTGGCTTGTGGTAGGTTTGGGAAGGTGTCCCTGCCTTCTGTGGGCTTTGTTTTGGTGGGCAGTGTATCATTACTGCACTTTGTCAGGAAGTGTGGGTAGCATTGATGTGTTTCTGGGGTCAGGTGTTCCTAACATCACTAGTTGTAGCAACAAGCAATCTGCGAGCCAAGACAATGAGCTGGGAGGTGCCAGGAGGGAGCTAAGGAAAGGCTTGATAGGGACAGCTTACACAGACCAGCTCAACTAATGTATTGGAGGAAGGTCCTCAAGCAAAGCTTAAACATGGAGACTTCTCCTATTAGGAGACCTTACAAAGCACAGTGCACTGCACTGACTTCCTCTCCAGTAGCTGGTGGAGAAGGATTGCCAGGAGGCATGACTAAGTGGGGAGTCAAAGGAGAATCTGAGCTAGAAAGCTTTAAATTTAGAAATTAGATGTTTGTTTGTTCCAACTATGCATAGGAAGTGAGCAGTGAGGTTTGATGAAGGTTATTTTAACAGGGTCGTATGAAACAGTACAGGAGGTTTTCTCTAGTCAGGACTGAGATATGGCACTAACATGTGAATGAGCCCTAAAGGGGCTTCAGGAGAAAGTTAGGAAAAATGTGTGAGTATGAAACCCAAAGGGTGGCTTTTAGATGATGCTGAAACCAAAGAAGCATCAGGGTTTGGGATACAAGCACACTTTGTGGAGGAAAAGAGAGGAGTGAGTAAGAAACAAGTTTGAAGGAAGGTGATGCTAAATGAAGCAGTAAGTGATAGGTGAGGGGAAGGTGTGTGATACAGAGGGAGGGCTGTCATAGTGGCAAAAGGCTGTGTGTATGAATCAGCAGCCTGGAAACCAGCATGCAAACATCTGAGGGCAGGTGAGATTCACCACAAAGGGAGGATGAAACAAGAAGAGCCAAAATCCTGGGAGGATGTGCATGGTGAAAAGGGCAGCTTTTCAAGAGCCCATATCGGGGCACTTAGCAGTTAGGAAGAGGAGAACTTGATTGCTGTCTCCTGTTCTGAGCATAAGGAAGATTGCTAATGAGTAAAATATTTCGAAATGGAAGAAAATGTTGAAAGCAACAAAGTCAGTCATTTTCTGAGCGAAGCCAGGGAGTCCTGCCAGAGAAACGGAGGAGCCAATGCAGTGAGTTGTCTCCTTGGTTATTCGTCTCTCTCCTTGGCGTTGTGTGTGCTGTTTGTGAAGGCTCTTTCCAGGCTGCTCAATTCACGCAGGGAGAGCAGGAGTCAAGACCTTTCTCTTGGATATAAAACCTGGACAAGCTGGAAAATTATGCAAATCCTGGAAGTGCCATGGAGCAGCCTCTGTGCAGCCTCAGAAGGGGCTGATGGTTGGCTGCAGTGCTATGGAGTTGTTCAAGGCCTCTGATGGGCTTTTTCCCTCCCTATTAATAGCATAAACCTCCAGAGCTCTTTCAGGATGTCTGGAAATAGATGAGTAGTCAGTGTATGTACTGACAGCAAGTACACTTGATTGAGTAGTGGTTTTGTGTATTATGTGTGTTTATTATTCAGCTGCCACCCTGTGATGCTGTGCCAGAGGAACAGAAAGAGTTGCCTGAGGTGGACAGGATGCAGTGAGAGAACAGGTAGTTTTGGATAGAAAACAGGGAAAAAAAGTAAGTCTGGAGAAACTTTGGTGTAAGAAACATTAAAAGCCCAGCCAGTGGGAGCTGAGGGAATATAAATTAAAAGTATGAACTATGAGGGGGAAATACATAATAGCACTGCAGAGGAAATTGAATTTATTGTTACTTGGTGTGGGTGGCTGTATTTCCTGTCCCCTTTTCTTCACTTGGATACAGTCCTTCTGAGTGATGGGGTGACCACAGCTGGTGAGGATACATTCAAGACCTATGATATTGTTAGAGCCTGCTCTGGAGGTGCATTTATTGTCTTGCTTTTGGGAATTAGGATGGTTGCTTTTAAAGTAATGGGAGTGAGATTTCACTATAAAGTGGTACTTTAAATAAACTGCAACTTGGTGTAGCATATAGCTGTAAAATATCAGCCCAGGCAAGGAAAATGATGTATGAGAGAAGAGGGTGAAATTCTGAAAAGAAGCCTTTGTGTTTCTTTTCCTAAGCTAATAAATGTTTTGCTGGTAACCATATTGCTGCTCTGTGTGGTCTGGTATGCCATTTGTTTTCTCTTCACAAGCCATGCTGCAGGGAGTGCAAATTGAGCACTGAAGTCAGTTCTGAGTGGTGTAAGAAATGCATCTTGGCATGCCTCAGATATTTTCAAGTGCGTTCATGTGTACCCTCTCGAGGCTATAAGTTCTCCAGGGTGTGACTTGGGGCTTTTTCCCTATTTAGGTTATTTTGAGTGATCTGTTTGTCCTGCCCATAAATAAAGATCTGTGATTCCTAGTTCTGCAGAGGAAAAGCAGGACACCTGGCATTTGGCAGCGAGTGCCTTAATGTCTTGCCAGAACAGGCTGCAGCAGTTTTGGCCAGAGTAGGGAGCACTTCCTTCCTCCTACCCTGAAGTAAAACCTAACTCTGTGAATTCTGATCACATCACTGTGGGCAGTGACAGTCTGAGTCCCACAATTCTTCATTCTCCTCTTGGCCTCCTCAACTTTCACATTTCCTCCATGTAAAATATCAAGATTTATCGTCTGAAATCTGTGCTGTTCCCGTGTCAGTCTCCTCAAATCCCTCCATTGTTTATGTACTTCATCTCATCAGATTCCAGTGGCCTTGCTACTCGTTGTTTCACTGCCCTTTCTTAATTCATTGCACTGATATACCTTAGTTTCTTGCAAAATAATGTTACCACCATACACCTGTCTAAATTTTGAGCCCCTTCAATGATTTTAGCTGAATTTGACAGAACAGTGCATGTCTCCAAGATCTGATGCTTCCATGGATGTTGTATAAATAGGTGTCCAAGGGAAGGAGAGACACCGTGTCACTGATGTGACGGAAGGGAAAGGGAATGAGTTGTACACCAGAGCTTCTCTCATGTGACAGCTCTTGTACCCCAGGCTTCCTCAGCTCTGGTGCCTGCTCATTAGCTTTTTCTTTCTCTGAGGTCTGGCACTCCCTAGCCACCTGCATCTTGCCTTCCCAAACTCTCAGGCAAAGAGTGGTCTTGTGCCATTCTGTCCTGTTCCTTGGTAAGAGGCGGCTTTCCTGTTGATTTGCTCTGTGCTCCTCCAAACTGTGCATGGCTGCTGGGTTGCTGTTCAATCCGAAGCATGTGTGGCAGGTGAGAGGAGGATGCCTGCTTCTCCATGCCTTCTTTCAGGTTTCAAACTTCCCTGGCTTCCTCCTTTGTTCTTGTGCTTAGTGTACATGTACACAGCAGTGCATTTCCAACAGATTAAGTCTCTTAGTGTGGATCCAGTTATCCCGAAACATGTTCAGCTGTAATAAGTCTCCTAGGCTTTGACAACACAGCTGTACACCTTTGCAGGCTTCACTTGTTGTTTGTTCCTGCCCCAGTATTTCCAGCATTATCCAGCTAGCTATCTGTTTGCATATTTACTGCCTGCCAAGTTGTCTACATCTTTTTTGCTGTACCTTGGTAAAAAATTGCACCTCAAATGAAGTAGTTTTAGTACAGCAAAAGCTGTACTCTGGACCAGGGATGCTGCATTCATTTGGGGAAAGTGCTCATGTATTGGAGGAAGACTGTTCTCTTGTCTCATATAAAACATGACTAACCTTCCTGTGCCCCAAACCAGGGGCACAACTTCTGGCACAGGCAAACTCCCCTCTCTCCAGGTCTCCTGGAAAAATACTCCCGAAAGAAAGGTCTATGTATTGACCTAACTCACGTGCCTCATTGCCTTGTGCACATTTATTCATTTCAGTAATAGACACAAAAAAGGAAAAACACTTAGATAGCTACTGTGAAAATGAGTGTATTAAGCCCCTCAATTGAAAGGAACATATGGAGAAAAGAGATGAAACAGATCCCCCTCCAAAAGGCCATTATTTGACTACACCTCAGAAAGAAATAGTGTGCCAGCTGCTGCTCTAGCCCTGGAGGAAAAAACATCTTTGCAGCTAGGTGGAGGCGGGGGTGGGGAGACTAATGGAGTTCCTTAATAAACATGGACTTGTCCGTAGCAAGGAGAGGAGAAATGGAGCACTGGATTGAAATAAAATCACTGCAATGTGAGAGGCTTGTGATGTTGCTCTTTGCCTGACTCCTCAGTCCTGCAGCTGTAGGAGCCTGGGGAGCTGTGTGGTGGGTACTCATTGTCCAGCACAGGGAGCAGCCCTCAGCACTTAGCTCGTGGAAAGCTCTCAGCGCCTTTGGAAGGCCCAGCAAGGTCCTTACCTCAGAAAGGAGTGAAGAGAGTTGCTCAAGGTAGCACAAAGCCCAGCTATGACACAGAGCAGTGTAAGGCACACTGCTCAGAGTGGTGCCACGGGAAGGGGGTGGCTGAGGACCAGAGTGCAGCCAAGCCCAGGTGGGCTACTCGCCCATATGGCTGCACTGCTCCCAGTTCTGGGCACTCCCTTGGGCTTTTCTCCATCTTGTAAGGGGAGATACAATCTGACACCTGCTTACAACTTGCAAAGCCTCTGCCTCAGCCCCTGGGCAGCAGCTGCCTGGCAAGAGGATGGTGCTGTTACCTGTTGGTACAGCCCTGGCAGCAGGGGCATCATGCCAGTGCCACTGGGTGTGCAGGTAATGGGCATATAAAGACATCCTTCTCCTTTCTTTTTGGAGCAAGGTTGCTATTTCATAGGATCTTTGAGAGACAGAGATTAGATGGAACGAAACTCATTATCAGGGCAAGAGGGGGGAATCCTTGTGGGTGATGAGAGAGGCTCCAGTGCATTCCCATCCCACTGTGATAAGGTTGCATACTGATGCTATTGTAGCAGGATGTCAGGCTGGCTGACAATACCCACTGCTGTGCTGTTCTGTGAGGCTTTGGCTTGGGAAGGAATACTGTTTTTTCTACAGCAAATCCATAGAGAATAAGTTCAAGAAGTTCCTTTAAAATTATAAGCTGCCTAATGTAAGTGGGTGTTCAGCAGGAGTAAAGAAGAGCCCTGGTACAACAATGAAAAGTGAAATTCAACTTTTAAAGGGGTTTCTCCAAATGTAATTTAATGGAGTATATGCTTGTTTCTTCCAAAATGCCCGAGGTTTATATTTATGAGATAGGGTGCAGTGGATAATTCCCTAGGGGCTAGTTAAAGAAAAAGAAGTTAATTTTTAAAAATCATAATAATTTTATGAATACTTCTAATAAAAAAGATTAACAAATGCAACAAAGCAAACAGCCAAATACCGTAGCATATGTTTTTGTGTCTGTGCAAATATCAGTATTTTTCGGTTGCTATTAACTTTTTCAGGTACTAAATGGCAGCAATTCTTATATTCCTTTTCTTCATTCTTCAGTAAGTGCTACTGCGGTCTCTGCCAGGAATGGAAATTCTTTTGGTAAAAAACAAAACAAAACAAACCCAAAAATCTTGACCAAAATATCTAGTGGAAAGTACGATTAATGCAGAGCATGCTGAGCAGTAGATAAAATCAGCCAGAATTTACCTATACAAGTCAGACACTTGCAAGTTGCCATAAAGCTCTGTCAGCTTAAAAAAGAAAAGTAGAAACAGAATGAGGCAGAGCAGAGGGTAAGAGAGACTGGAGAAATTCTACTTTCACTGCCTGAATTAATGGGTGGAGAGTGAAGGGATGTCCTTTTTTTTTTTTTCCCCACCCAAGAGGGCAGAGTTGCTTTAAGATGATTTGTCACGTGACAGCCTTGAAGGGACTCTGATAAGTTTATAAGTTATTCCCCTTGCTCGTAAATTCCATTAATATCTTTCTCACCTGGAGGCAAGTGGAGTGAAATTGTGTAGTTATTTGGTGTCATTCAGCTATGAAGGGTCTGTAAGTGTCTTATTAGACCAACCTACTTTTTAAAAGATTTTCTTTTAGTAGAAGAGAATTTTTTTCTGCATAAATTATGTATGTCTTTATTGGATGTGCTCTACTATAATGCATAAAGCCAGATAAGCCCCACCTCAGCACACACCGAGCAATTATTACTCTAAATCTGAAACTCTCTGAATTTGCCTGGTGCAAACGTGTCAGCTGAAACCAGCTCCTCTCTAATCAGCCTGCAGTGTGGATTGAGGTGCATTCAAGGCAAAAACTGTAGGGGCTGCAAAGCTCCTGAGATTAAAACTCTGGGCATTTCACGTTCATGAAGCATTTAATGTGCTTCGATTTTTGTCACTTGGGACATAATGCACAAACTAAAGTCATGGTGACCCCATGGGCCAGGTTCCTATGGAGCCATTACAATGTATTTATTCTGTAATCCTCAAAACTAGGAGGGGTTTATACAATAGACTAATGGCTTCAAAGGACTCACTTGGGCCTTCTGGGGGGAAAAGGTCCACTTTTTAACCCTTGCAGTGCTGGGTCCTTGATGGGTGCACCCACCTAAGCAGGTGATGAAGCCCTCCAGGCTTTGGTGGGGACACAAAAGGTTTGTTGTCCAGGGTGAGGGTAGTAAAGATATGATGAGACCTGGGAGAAAACTGGGGGTGAGGATGTGTCACCTTTGGACTCACCCACACCTGAGCTGTTCACACCTCAGTTTTCAATCCCCGCCACTGTCCAGTCATCCAGCCCACGCTTCTTGAGTTTGCCTGTAAGGATTTCCTGTGCTGAAAAGTGTTGAAAACCTTGCTGAAGTCAAGGTAGATGAGAACCACTGTTCTCCCTTCAGCCAGGTAGTTGTTTTGTTGTAGAAGGTAATCAGGTTGGTCAAACATGACTTATCTTTAGTGTATCTGTGCTGGCTACTCCTGCTTGCGTTCTTGCCTTCTCTGTAAAACAGGTACTCTGTCACCTTTCCAGGGATTGAGGTGAGAACTAACTAGCTGGATAGTTCCCTTGGTCCTCCTCTGTGCCCCTTTTGAGGACTGGTGTGACATTTGCCTCCTTTGAGTCCTCAGGCATTTCTCCTGATCTCTGACCTCTTAAAGGTGATTGTGACTGGCCTTGCTATGATGTCTGCCAGCCCTCTCAGCACTCATGGGTGCATCCTGTCACCCACAGACTTGTGGATATGCCTTTCCTCGGTAGATTTAATGATTAGGAAAGGTTGGTTGGTACCTGAGAGACTGCAATCCTTTATTAATCTGCTTAGCAGGTGCACTACTGATGTAACTGGGAGAAAACTGGGAGTTGCTCACTGCATGAGACATGCCAGATGTGACTGGACGTTTTGCAGCATGGAGATCTTACTCCCAAGTGCTGTTCTGAGACAAGAACCTGCACCCTTGTTTCACTGATACTGCTGCAGAAGCACTGGCTGTTGTTGAGGTGAAAAGACCCCTTTTGAAAGGTTCTATTCTTCATTTTGCAGTGGCTGAAATACATGATGTGTTAACTATTGTGTGGCTCAAGTGAATTGAAAGAGTGGAATAAGAGCCATATGAATACTAGGAATACACATTCTGGTATTGTCAATCAACTTATATAACAAAATATTGTAAAATATCCTATTTTCAGAAAAGGTGAAGCACAGGGAAATGGAAGGCTGAGATGCTGGTCAACTTCTGGGTCGTTTTTTCTTGCCCATCAGTCTTTCCACTCACAACTAGGGAGTCATTTTCAGTGCAGACTCTTCTTTCTGCTTTATTCTGCAGGTTCTCCTAGCATTGAAAAGAACAGATGTCTCAAGTATCAAACATGGTGTGCAAAGATCATATATGAAAGGGTTAGCCAAGACAGCCCAGGAGGGGGTTACCTGCTTTACTGCTGACACTGGTAGGGTCCAGCCTTTGGATTGGTCTTGGTGCCTTCTTGGTAGTGATACCCAAGCAGCTGGAATAATTGCTGCTCAAATTTTAACGTGCTTTGGGATAACGTTACATTCAGTGCCTCTGGTGTGAAGTGACCCATTTGGTTTTTAACTTAAAGTCTGAGACTGAAGTGCTTCATCACACAAACGGTGCATTTTGCTAGTTTGGTGGTTCACAGACACACTGCTGCCTGTGGCAGGAACACTGCCATACAGCTATTGCCTGGGGTGGGGGGGGTTGCTGTGAAGATATACTTTGGACATGAACACCTCACATCCTGCACTGGGGTGCTGTTTTTCCATTTGATTCTGTTGAGTGGTACCATAATAGTTATTGCTGGATTACTTACAGGTTTAGGCTACTCACAGTCATTTATAACTGCAGCACAGGATTGTGTTTGTACTGACAATCGAGTCATAATGCTGGGTGGAGGATTTTATTAGTTTACTGTAACTTTCAATAATGGACCAACACCCAAAATCATTGTTTGAGATGCATGTCTAAGGAAACATGACAGCTCCTTTAACTGCTCCTCCTGTCTTCATTAGAGACTGAGGCTTCAGACGGTTGGCAGCTGAGATCTTTGTACATAGCTAATTAATGATTTATGAGGAAGGCTTTCTAGCAAAGTGCACCTCCCTCTACCAGCAGACATGTGTAAGCTGGATAAGCAGTGGCCATAAAGTCCTGTCCACTACTTTTTTGAGTTGCTGTTATGATATTGCCTTAAAGCTTCACCCAAGACTGGAGCCTAGCTGAGTCTGGTGCAGCATGAAATAAAAAGTGGTATTTGTCTTAGGAAATGGGCAATCTAAAAGGCTGACAAAGGAAAGCATTGCCAGGAAAAAACAACCCCTCCGTTTCCAGGGGGAAGTTGAAGTATAGATCTGGTACAAAGCCACACAGGAAATCTTGTATGGGGAGGGTTATCACATATTACTGTGCTACTTCAGGATCGCTGCTAATGTATGAAGGAAGAAACAATGCCTGGTGTCAGGTCTGTGAGATTTGGCTGTAGTGATATCTCTAGGTAGTCCAGTAGATAAAATTAGGGTTGGGCTTCTGCCATCTTTTGGCAAAAGAAGAAATGGCTCCGTATGACATATGTCACAGTTATCTTTGATGCTTGCGAGTGGTGGATGCATAAAATCTCTGACGACCGGGGAGCAAACGGGCTGTGTGTCAGAGCCCCTCTCCAGGGGGCCAAAGGTTGTGTTCCCCACCTGAGCCGGGGGCTGAGGGCTGTGCCTGCCTGTGTGCTCTCCTGGGAGCTCTCTGGCCACATGTCATTGCTGCGGCCCCGCACAGCCCCGTGCAAAACCCACCGCTCGGGCACGTTAGGGGGATTTGTGACACTGCCCGTGGGACTGCAGATCCATAAACCAATGAATGGATTACAATGAGGCATAAATATAGTATTTTCATGGATGACATATAATCCTACTCAATTATTGTTCCTGTCATGTAAAGGGAAACTGTACCCGTTTTTCTCAGGCAGGCACACTGAAATTTCAAAAGAAAATAAACATCCAGTGTAAAAGATTCTAACTCGTAGCTTGCTGGCTTTTATCTATTAGTAATTTTAAAGCTTTTGCTTTCTATTATTAGGTGTTTCCTATAATTAGTTCTTTGCATCTCCAGAAGGTTATTATATGGGAAATTCACCTGACAGAAGCCTTTAGAGTTTCTGGACTGAGCAGGCTGGTGTGTCAGTCTCTTGAACAGTGAAGTGCATGTCACATCATGTGCTCTCTTTTATGCCTGGATCGCCGTGCCCGGAAACAGCTCTGCCTTCTGTTTTGTTTCTACAAACTCTTTCTGGTTTTGAGAAACTGCCCCCGCTGCCTTTTGCTTGAAACTTGGATATTGTAGTTTTTTCAGGATCCAGCAAAAAGTGAAATGTCTTGTGCATAAAGACTTAATCCTTTCTATCAGTACCAGGCAGTTTTATGGGCGTGGATGCTTCACAATAGGGTGAACAATAAGAAAAATTGAGCTTGGGTTTTGTTTCCTTTTAAGACTGAAACGCCGTCTTAACTGTCAATCTGTCCTCTTTTTTTCTTTCTTCTTTTTAAAGCTGTCCAGGCAGTAAAAGCCCTTTTGATATATAAAGTTAAAAATATAATAGGGTGGATATATGCAATGTTTGTCCAGCAGGCATTTCTAATGCAGTATGTTAAAGCTTTCTTCAAACTGCTGTAGGTGCTGAAGGGGTGCTATAGGCAAAACCCCTCTCTTGTAGCAAGAGCTGTGATAGGTCCCCAACACTGTCCTGCATGTGTTTGAGCCTGCAGGAGCAGCTGTCCTGGGACATTCAACTGATTGGTTGTAACGGACAGTGATTTTTTTCCAGAATTCTTCCTTGCATTTAAAAGATCTCCTGGTTATGCATGGAAATGTGGGTGTCTCAAGGCAAATACAAGTATATTGCCCACTGTCAATCCCACCCAGGGATTTAATCAGTGGTTAGAAAAGTTTTAGGGCACCTGTGGTATGGTCTGACACTAAAGCCAGTTTCCTTAGAGGAGCAAATGCAGCATTTACATTCTCCTGTGTGGGCTGAGCTTTTCAGCTGCTGGTTTCCCCCTCTCAGCTCTGTGTCACAGCCACAGAATCTGCTCCGTGCCTCTGAAAGGGCAGGGTCAGGCATGCACTGCTGTATTTATAACGCAGGGATCGCTGCAGTTTGCAGCACAAGTGCTTTAATCATCCTTTCATCTAAAGGAGAAGCATCTGGTCCTAAATGTGTGCTTTTTTGCCCCTTCTGCTACAGTTCTACACGGATGGTTGATTAAACCACCCCTCCTTTTTCCTGGCAGCAGGGATGCAATGGCTTGCTACCTTTGTTTGCACTTGGGGCCTCTAAATGGGGCTGGATAAAGGGAATATTAATAAGGGAGACCCAAGGCTTCTGTTGGACCTTCTCCCCAAATGTAATCTGTGCCCAGGCCTCACTGGCCAAGTTGTTCTTCTGTACATTGTTAGGTCTTGAAAAAAATAGAATAAAGCAGCATGTGAATGAGATGATGCTGGAAATGCCAGCAGGAAAGCCAAATACTAGGTGCCCTTGTCTTAAAACAACCAGCATGGTTTAAGATGAAAAACCCAACTGCAAAAGGAGCTTCTTTGCCCTGTGGTTTAGCTTAAATTTACATAGATACAGACATTTGCTATTTGCTTTGCACAGATACACACATTTGCTATTTGCATTACACAGATACAGACATTGGCTATTTGATATTGCAAGTAGAGCTATGCCAAGTAAGATCTTCCCTTTCCTCTTCCTCCTCAAAAAAGTTTCAAAATCATTTCATTGCAGCTTTAGCATTTGGAAATTTAAAATTAAATGAAGTTGCATTTGAAAATGAAGTATCATTGCAATATGTGAAATACTGAAACATATGAATGTTAACACAGAATGTATGATTTGTCTTTACTTATAAACTGTGGTCAAAGCAATTTATGAGAAATGAGATTAAGCCATGAAGTAACCTAGTCAGTCTTTGTTTCATTGTGGCCTTAGTGCTCTGCTTTTCATGGAATCATACAATCACAGAATGTTTAGGGGTGGGAATAGACCTTAAAGATCATCTGGTCTCAACTCCTCCTGCCATGGGCAGGGACATGTCCCACTAGGCCAGGCTGCCCAAGGACTTACCCAACCTGGCCTTGAGCACTGCCAGGGTTGGGACATCCACAGCCTCCCTGGGCAACTTTGCTAGTGTCTCACCACCCTCACAGTAAAAATGTCTTCCTAATATCTAACCTAAATTTCCTCTCTTTCAATTTGTACCCATTAGTCCCTGTCCTATCACTACAATTCCTGATGAAGAGTCCCTTTCCAGCTCAGGCTGAGTTTTTCATCAGCCGCCACCCTTGTCTTTCTTTGTAGGGCTGCTCTCAATCACTTCTACCCCCAGCCTGTAGGTGTGTCTGGGATTGCCTCAGTTTGCTCTCTCATGCACAAAACCCACCAGCACATCTAGATTTCCTTGTGTATATTAGGTTGAAAGCAACAAAACAAGCTGTGGATGTTCTCCTTTCATTGTAGCAATCCCTAAAGGGGTATTTTCCAAACTTTCTGAGTATGCTGAACTCTCTAGTTTTTCAGTGAAGGTGCAAAGTGTTGTATGGAGAATTTAAGTTTGTTGAGAGGCTCCATGTGGAGCCCCGGAGCTTTGCAGGTGGTTTATCACTCCCCAGAGGTCTGAAGTTGATGTGAAGGAGGGAGAAATGGTCCTAATAGCAACACAGCTGCAGGTAAGATGGTCTCTTTGTAGGAGGAACTCTGCTTACCTTTTGGGCTGGTGCCAAGTCCAGGAGAGCTATTCACTTCCATGCTCTGCACTTGGCTCAGGTTGCATGTGTCTGCACAGCAAGGGGAAGCTGCTTTTCACAGCCCTTTCAGCCCCCACAAGTCCAAGAGGAAGGGGGATCTGAAAGCCTTGTACATTGGCTAATGAAACACTGAGAGAGGACCGAACCATAGCGAGATTGAGGCGAGGTGGTGCACCAAGAGAGCATCATTCCTTGACCAGAGCTCTCTGGCCACAATACACCCTTTCCCCTTCCCTGCAAGCCCCTCAGGACCTCTTTAGGCTCTTCCCTGGCAGCTGCAGTTCCCTTCTCACTGCAGGTCTCCTGTCATTCCCTGCGAGTGACCTGGAGTGGCATCCTGCTCTCTGTCTGCTCCAGCCATGGGTGACCAGAAGGTGTCTTGAGAAAATACTGCCTCCTTTGCTGGCAAAGCTCCCAGGGTGCCATGCTGTCTCTGCTGCTGCTGGTGGCAATGCTCCCAGAGGACAAGGCCAACCTGTCCCTCACAGCCCTTCTCTGCCTGAGCATCTGTGTGGAGTTGTACCTGCCCTGGGCTAGAAGGGACTATAACCTTGATGGTCTGATGTGCAGAATTGCTCTGTGAAAAAAACCCTAACGCAGACATACTGTGCCAGAATGAATGTCCTTTTGCTAGTCTGGCTTATTTGGCTCTGGAGATCTTTGCAAGATGGGAAATCAGCTTGGGAAGGACTTGTGGGTCCTTCACAAGACTTGAGTTTTAAGCCTAGTCTTTCTTATGCAATACAGACATAGCAAGGTTTGCTCAATAGTGCTTCATTTGGGATGGCTCCCTCTTAATTTTCACTAGTTTAAAAACCCAAACCCATTGAGGCAGGGAGTCATGTGCCTGTAAGGTATCATAGTATTTAAAAAAAGCCGCAGGGATGAGTAATTTGGTAACTCCTTCATGACAGGTTTCTAGATCTGGAAGATGTTTATGTTTGCCAACACAAGTTAAGAGGATGCTTTTGTGCCATTTTTGTGAACCCTGTACATACTGCATTCCTCCTCCTGTGGGGAACAAAAACAGAACAGGATGCAAACTGCTTCAGATTTCTCCCACTGCTGACCTTGCTGCCACTAGTGGCAAAATGAAGACAACAAATCCTTGGAAATCACCATGTGTGTATTTCAATTTTTAATTGAAACTTTTTAGCTGAGCTGAAAGGGGGGAGGGGGGGTGAGGGTGGTGAGAGGGAGAAAAACAAAACAACACACTTCCCTCTGCTCCCAATGAAAAGAAACTAGAGCTATTAGATTCACTTCAATTGCCTCACCTGACCTGAAATGAACTCCCTCCCTCAGGCCTGTAAGAAAATTCAATTAAAAGGTCCATCTGTGAGGCAGCAGCTGAAGGGGAATTACTGTAGGGAGGTCCACATTTTCATAAAAAAAGAAGCCCCCCTACCTCCCTCCCCTTCTTCCTCCTCTCCTTCCTCCTCTGTCCCTGATTAGACCCATTCCTAACTGCTAAACCACAAGTCCCCCCAGTTAACCAGATCTGACCAAATAGCTTTTATATGCTCCATTCAGATGTAGAAACACTATAGATTTGGTACATCCCTTCAACATTGTGGGGTGGGAGAGGGAGAAAGGGGTGGAGGACAGAGGCTGGAAATCAGAACAGCCTACCCCAATTAAGCTGGCTGATGCAATGGATTAATGGCCACTAGTATGCAAAAGGCTCTGCTGGCAGTGAAAATAGTCACCATAAGGCAACAACAGGGTACAGTGGCTTTAAAAATGCAGAGGTGCCAGGGAGAAAAAAGTTGGCTCCAAGGCCCTTGTCTGGGAAGTCTGACCAGCTTGTTGGCAGCACCCCTCCCCTGGCTGTGCACTCAGGAGCAGGAACTGGTCCCATTGCTTGTCCTGTATCCAGCATGTCCGGTGTGTTACTCCTTTTGAAGATAAGGCAGAGCCTGGATGGGACTGGGACAGAGCGCATGGGTGAGCCCCACAGCCCCTACAAGTGCACATGGCTTTTTTGTTGGACATTTCCCTGGAGGGTGACCATGGCTCTGCTCCTGGGGCTGTGCCTGGTGTGGTCTTGCTCTTCTGGGGCTGCTTCTCTCTGAGGGGAGGGCGACGAAGAATCAGGAGCCAACGTCTCTTTTACTTTGTTAATATCACTTTTTCAGTTGCAGTGTGCTGGGGCTTGTAGCAAATAACCGAGTGTTTCCCTGAGCTTTACTTTGTGCCAGCTGAAAACTTGGCTTAAGCGTGGCTGAGAATACCCGCCCTCCCTGTGCACCGACTTCATTTGTGCTCGCACAGTGCACAATCCATCACTTGGAACAGCCAGCTCCCAGCGCTCGCTTCCCCAGCGTGCTGCGTGTTGTATGGAGTCCCAGCACTCCGGGAGGATTCGCTCAGATAGGGACCCTTTGGGCTCCCCTCAGGTAGCGCTCCCGGGGCAGAGCACAATTAAATAGGTGTTAAGCACGCTATTAGGTTTTCTCCTTTCTTTTGGTTAAGCTTAAGACTTAGCATAGAGAGCCTGTGCATTTGCTCTGCAGATATTTGGCATGTAAGATATTTCAGACCGAGTGGAACAGTTTGGCAAATTGGTCCTTTGGTGTCTTTATTGGCTTGTTTTCACTTTTTCATTAAATATGTAAAATGAACCTTGTTTTACTGCGATATCAAGTGAAACTCTATTAAAAAAATTATAGACAGTTCAGACAATAAAAGGCCTTGTAAATCAACCAGAGATTGGTTATCTGCTCAACAAGATCATTAGCTGTGCACAGAGGGAGACAGCTGAGGCAGGGCTGCTGGAGAGAAGATGCTAAAAATTAATTTCACCAGGAAAGTTAGCCCTGCCAAGTTCGATTTGTTTTAGGGACACTCCCTTACTCTTTCGTATTTCTCTTTCAGGGCAGACTTTGAAATCAGGCAGCGTTGTGATGAAGGGGCTGGGGTTTTTTTTGCCATGCGTATTTCAGTGAGACCCCCAAAATCTCACTCACACAAATTGTCCCAGATGGGCAGACTTGGAATATTAAAATGTTAAAACAAGTCCTAGTGGAGGTGTGTAGGGGAGTGGGAAATAGCATCACTGTTTGCTCCGGTCCTGAGTGCTTTGCACTGGAAATGCTGAATACTGCCCTCCATAACATGCTTATAATTAATATTGTGCATGGCACCCTCTGTGCAGCTGCTCTGTATGTGTGCAGTGTGTGGGGGTTTTTTGCAAAGCTCTCCAGCTGCTTTCAAGCTGTTCCTTTTAATCTGCCACAATATTCAGGTCCTCCTCCCCCACCATGCTGAAGGACACTTGGTGATTTGTTTCTCGTTGACTCTTTATAGCCCAGGTATCTCTCGTGATTAATTGGGAGTCAAAACTGAATAGGAGTTGGGTGAAGAGAGAGGGGGGAGCAGGTCAGCCCTCAGCAAATTGGATTTGGAGTAAGGGTCTCTCCAGAGAAAAGAGTCTTCACACACTGGCACCCTTTGCTTGGAGTTGTTTGGGAAACCTTGGCCAGAACACTTCAAAACTCTCAGGCTCTCTTTCCTCCACAGTTGAGGGAGACGGGGAGGGATGATCAGAAAGGATGATGGAAAGATCTCTCAGAACTGATGTAAGAATCATTTGCTGAGCATGATAAAGGCATTTAGGTTCTTGAGAGGGAAGCAGTGTCACCAAACACTCTGGAAAATAAGAGCAGGTACAGGCAGTCTTATGTTATAAGGCTTGAAGTGTGTAGTTGAATGATTTGTTTCACCTTTCTTGTGACCTCCCCTTTGCTTTTGTTTTTTTCCAAAGCCACACACCTGTGTGTATAATCATCTCGTAACTTAAAGAAGTACTCTTCCTTTACCAGTGATAAATTTGTGATGCATTCTTAATGCAAGGGATTAATGGAATATCCTTCAGCTACATGAGATGAGATCTTGAGGAACTGAGCAATAGAATGTAATGGCGTGGGCAATCGCTTAGGGGCTAATAAGGATTTATGTTAAAATGGGAATCCATCAATTGTAAGTGACAGAGAAGGAGAAAGACAAGACTGGACTATTAGTCAATCACAGAATGTCTGTGAACCTCTAAAGTGGCGTGGGCAGGAAAAAAAATAATAAAAGAACAGGCAAAAAGTGCAAAGATGTATCTGACAGATGATTTTCAGCAAAGAGGGAGAAAAGGGGAGTATTTGTCCACTAGGCTGTCCTTTAGAAGGCTTTGTCCAGTTCTCGTCATGTTCTCTGGCAAAAGCTGAACTCAGACTGGAGCAGAGACAGGCTACTTGGGCAACTGGGAAAACAGGGAGTTTATCTCCCAGGAGGACTTTATAAGAGCAGGACTCAATCTGTCTGGGTAAAAGAAAATACAGTGCTACTTTGCCTATAACGATACAGGGCTCAGCAGCAGGAATAAGAGTTGAAGGACAGTACTTACCTGAGGATAAATGGATGTTAACTGGACACAGATGGAATTTTGCAAAGGCTTTCCAGCCATCCTGGAGTGGGGCTACAGAACAGTTGTCCTTTTGGGGTCAGATGGAGCCTTCTTGGCTTTAACATGGCACCGAATTGCTTAACCAAAGGTGGTTAATTATGTGAGGTGTTCACTTGGAGGTGTCAGCAAACTGAAACTCGTGGTGTTGAATGTTGCCTTTGGGATCAGTTTTTCTGTGTAGGGTGCCAATAATTCACGTTAAGCACTCTCAGACGTGCACACACACACAGTGGTCTCCATTTTCTCATCACTGCCTCTCCTGGTCTGCAGTGCTCAGGGAGTTGCTGTTTCTCTGCTCTTGACATGCTTCATCTTTAAATAACAGAGGCCAAACCCCCTGCCTGCTTCTAGGGACATTCTTGTTCCCATTGCAGCCTGAGCTCAGACTCTGCTGGCTTACATCACTTTTATCATGAACTTGCCTACTCAACCAAGGTTTTTAGTGAAGATCCCACCTGGGGTTTTGGGCCAGAAGGAACCCCAAATAAGAACCTGCAGTGTCTCCTGGCCTTTCCTCATGTCAGTCTTTCACACTGCAGCCTTCTTCCCTCCTGCCCAGAACACCAGAAACCCTGTGGAGTGCCTGGGCTGGGGTGGCTGGTGTGAGTGAGCGCCCTGAGGAGCCCAAAGTTTGTGTTGTTACCAGCTGCTTTGTTCCTCTGCTGTATTTAACCATATGCTTATTTGCTGAGCAGGGATCTGTGTCTTGATTACATGGACACAGAGTGCCAGCTATAACCTGAGCCCTGTCTGCTCAGGGCCCCTCCAGGCACTGCTGCAGCATGAATTATAAATGCTCTTTCCAAAGGACAGCGTTGCTTCCCTGTACAGCAGTTGTGAGGGCAGAGAGGTTTAGGCAGCAAGGCCAGCTCGTGTTTTCTGCCCCGCTGGCCTTTTCAAGGAGTGGCAACCATTTTGGAAAATGAGAGATTTTCATTCTCGTGGAAGGGTAAAATAGCAAGAATCCATAAAAACCCAAGCAAAGACACAAATACCTTGTAATACATAATCACATAATGAGAGCTGGAAATGCTGTGGAAAGGATTACGTAAGATTAAGTTATTGATACTCTGATAGGGAAAGTTAATGTTTTTTCACTAGAAAGTAGATTTTCTCCTTTTCCCTTCACAAAGTGTCCCTGATGATTAGCAGATAATTTAAGGAGAGTTTTGCAACATGGCTTTTATTGGGAAAGTTGTGTTTTGAACTCTGCAAAGGTTCTTACACATCTGTTTTTGAAAATCCATCCTGAGAATTCCAGGGCTCGGAGTTCATGTGAGAAAGAGCTGGTAACCAGCCCTGGAAACATGGCTTGGGACCAAGTTTGGCTTAGCTGAACCCAAAGGTGAAGTACCAGAAATCGCAAGTTAATACAAAAAATACAGACCTTGATTTGGCATAATGCCCTACACTAAAAAGTAATTCTTGCTGTTGTATGTGGTCATTTAAATTTAGCACGTCCCTCCTCAGCTGAGTAAAATACAGTGTTGTGCTGTAGTGTGAGAGTCTTCTGGTCAGAGGCCTGATGGGCAGTCGGTGTGAATGATGCTGCATTGTGGCTCTGCAGCTTCTGTCATCTTTTATGAATGTTTGCATGGCCATAGGCATGTGTTTGCTTCACTTTAGCTACCTGTAGAAGTGGGATTCCTGCCTGCTCTGCTTCCTGCACACGGTATTTGGGAGGCTTGCTCCGTTATTGTTTGCAAAGCTTTTGGAATGTGCAAAGCTCTATGCAAATATCAAGTTGCTCGCTTTCGTGTATCCAGTAATGTAGGGGCACTTTAGGCAGATAAGGTTTAATTGGAAATGTGGAATAGTGCAGAAACAATAGGATTTTATATGCTCTAGTGTATCACTGCCTGTGCTAAGTGTAAATGATGGATCCAGGAATTATCATTGGAATTATGTAACATGGCTGCCTGAGTAATAAGACATAGTACTGTTGCAACTTTTTTTGCTCCCCATTTATTTACCCTTGGAGAAGGTCTCTGTATAGGCACTGGAACAGATTTTAAGCTCTCTGGTAATTATTTTGCTTTCCTCATTTATCTCTCATTAACCCCATATAGTTCAGAGGTTTTAAACCATTGCATTCCAACATGAAATTCAGAAGAGTGCTCTGTCTTGCTTTCTAAAGTAAACTTCTGCTGTTGAAACCAGTGAGCACCTTTAATGTCAGAAAGATTTAGCTCTGTATTTCTAACAGAAGGGTTTAGAAAGAAGAATTCATGCTTTCCGATGCCTGCATGGATCTCCCACAATTATTCAAATTATGCTTAAAGCCAGACCTTTTCTTCTTGGAGTTTGTATATTTAATATGGACTTGTCTTTTGCAGTTGTGCTTCTTGTGTTTTACTCCTTGGGTTGTATTTATTCAACTTTGGAGTAGATTCACTTAAGTGTCCGAAGAGCTGCTGTAGACCTTGCATGCCATAAATCACAGGGTCAAATGCTTGCCCCAAAGAAATCAATGACCAAACCTTCTATAGATTGGCAAGGACTTAGGATCTCACCCATTATGTTAGCATGTGAGTGATGTCCCAGTAATGCTAAAATAAACTGTGGAAGCTTTTGCCTGTTAAGTTTGACTGCTTGTTTGGATTCGTGGTTCATTATTCAACTCTAATGACCCCTATTTATTTGTTCAGTCCAATAGCCTAAATTTTTTTTGGCACATCCCTAGTTTCCTAATGTCTGAAGAAAGGTACGTGTGTGGTCTTTGTTGCCTACAGGCCGATGTGTGGTCTCTTTTCGCGCTTATACCAATTTATCTGTTTACTGGATTAAGCCTATCATAAATATTAGAGTCGAGCTAAGGAGCTTACATTTGGCTAGGTGAAACCTCGCTGAGCTGCACACTCTTTGGTTTTTGGTGTTGTCTGAACCCACCCACCAGTTGTGAGATTCACAGGAAATACCCGGGGTTTGCCTTTTTTTGTATGCAATTCTCCTTTGTAAGAGTTAATATCAGGAACAATAACAGCATGACAACTGTGCTTCCATGTCTTCTGCCAGGAAATGCCAGCCTCAGCAGCATCACAGGCTAGCTCTGTGGCCCAGAATTTAAACGTTACATATTCAGCATCAGAGCAGCTCTAGTATTTTGGGCTTAATTACAGTGTCGTTTTGAGCCCCTGGTAAGAAGCTGTGGGTGAGAGCACAGTTTTTAGAGCCTGTTCCTGTTTTACCCCTTAGCAGTGCATGAGGTGTTTTTGGTAACTTCAGCACTATCTTTTTGCCTCAGTGTGCCATATGAAGATGTAAGGGGCAGTTTTCAGTCTTGCTTGAATATGATACTGCTGTTTAAACCCTCGCTGCCCATACGAAGGTGGGTTTATGCTTCCTAAAGTGTGATAACAATGAGGGAAAATGAAACCTCTCTTTTGGTCGACTTTGACATAGTCATCTGATTTTTACTCCGTTGTTCTTTCAGTGGTGCAATGACTTTTATTTTATTCCTTGAGATAGTTTTTTCTGTGTATGTGACAGCTACAGAAGAAGAATAATTAAATCAAATGGAGCAAAGTCTGAGCAGATCACCCTTTCATCAACCCCACTCCTTGGGTCAGCACTCCCAGTTCATGAGCTGATTAGGAGCTAAAAACTCTATGCCAACGATTCAGGCTTGTTTTGCTTTGTTTTTGTGTATCTGGATAATTCCCTGCAATAAATCTTCTTGCACACCATCCCTTTCACTCTCTGATGTTAACAAGACTGAGATCTATGTGTATACGCACACACATTGTCTGTCTTGAGCTGGCACCGTCTTGATAAGAGGTTCATTAAAATCCACCACTGTCAGAAGCAGTTCTGAGATGATCTGCAAGGTGGAACATCATGTATATATTGAGGATTTTTTTTTTTAATTAAATAGAAAAAGTGTCATGAAACTTTCCTCAAAGGTGCCAGGCAGCTGTTTCTTCTGAGGCATGTTGTTCTTTTCTTAGGCAGTGGATCTTTGATACCTGTCTCTCAGCACCCTCAGAAGCGTTTTCCAGGTTAGAAGGATGAGAGAGAGAAGGCAGTCGTGATGCCATGGGCTGATAAAGCCAGAATGCAGACTCAGCCTTCAGATCAATAGGAATGCAGACGGCTGTAACACCAGACTGCCTGGTGTCAGCTTTAATTTCACTTCCCGTGCCAGCTGCACCCAACTTCCAGCCCTTGGAGTGAGAGGAAACCTCCCCCTGCCCCTGCAGGCACCCATGGCACAGGCAAACCCTCTGGCCTTACCCCAGGGGTGCCCATGGGTGCTTTTGCCTTCACATCCAGCCTGTGCCCTGGCACGGGACATTGAGCTGCCTGGGCACCACCCACCTAAGGGTTTAGCCCTGTGTTTTATTCAGAATGAGGTTTTTCCAGCAGTGGACCTGCTGTAATTTCTGTGTGCAGGCTGCTGGGAGGGCAGAGCAGAGCAAGGCAGGCTGCCCCCCACTCACAGATGTCCTGCTTTGGTGCCACCCATGGGGTCTGAAACTCCCCTCACATGGTCATAAGTTTTGTGTTAAATTGTTCTAACTCAGGTGCTGCACAGAATAATATCTTGCCTTCCCCTATGGCTGCAATGCTGAGTAAAGGTGGGGATGGAATGGAATTCCTTATTTCTCATGCAAGGCTTTGGTTCTGCTCTGTATGAAGCTGTTGGACTTTCAAATCAATACTGATAGGGTTACAAAGCAGCTAAATACTGAAATGCAAAAGCTGAGGAAAATGAAAAGAAGGAAGTCTTTCTTTGAAGCCCCAAATTTTCAGTTTTCAAAAGTTCACAAAACACTTTAACTGGCTTTATTTATTGAGCACCAAGGAATGCCTGCAGGGAAAACTTGCAACACTTGAACTTATAAAATAAAACTTAAATATTGGGGAAGTGCAAAAAAGCAGAAGGAACTCCCCCAAATCTTCCTGGTTAAATGCTGGAGATAAATACAACTTGTATGCCTTCATCTCATTTCTTCCAAATTCTAAGTGGGTGCAGGTGTAAATATTTTTAAAATCAATTCTAATATTGCAGCTGATGGACCTGCATGTAATGAGATCAACAAAAGTCCAGCATTCAGAAATCATTCCCCTAGACGCTTTGGGAATTCTGAACCTGAGTGCAAACTTTGCAGTGTTAGCAAATTTGCTTTTCCTGTTGCTGATGTATTGGACTCCTGGAAATACTTCTATTTCCTAGTCATGTATATATACACATATATAGACACAAATAGTATATATAAAATATTGGACATCACCTTGAGGATTTAAGGCCTCTTTCCCAGACTTACTGCATATTTTCCCTCGTTCTTCAGCACATACATTTTATTTTTAAAATCAAATGCAGTGCAAATATATATGCTGTTGTATCTTGGACTCCTCTGAACTCAAAAAAAAAAGTGCTTAAAAAAAAAGAAGGTGCTTAAAGGTTGACTTGGCTAATATGGCAAAAGCATTCAGTGGTGGTGAAATAAAACTACAGTGTGCTAGCTCAGCTGCCTCATGAGGGCACCTGGGGATGGAGGCAGGGGATGGCACAAGAACCTGATCCCTGTCGTACCTTGTGGTAGTGACCTCAAGAGAGACATTTCTCCTTATCCAAACTCATTGAGTCCACAGGCAGAGAAATGTGAAATTGTCTCATTTACTGAAATGGCTTATAAAATGTAAAGCATAGTTACAGGTCCATGTTGGTAACCATTTCATTGCTGATCATTTGCCTGGGAGCTTTCAACAAATACGCTTATTCATTTTGGCCAGTGTTCCCCAAGATTGGTTACTTTTCCAGTCTTGAGCCACAGAGCTTGAACACACAGCGTAATTCTTGCCAATAGTTTCTGATTTAGTAGACTGAAGTATTTGCAGTTGCTAATTAAAAAGATTAAGGAATAGTTTTCTCTGCCATCACTACAAATTGTCGCTATAGCACAGGCCCTTTGATTTTTGCGAGCACTCTATAAAACTCGGTCCAGCAGGAGCAAGAGTAATTTGATTTAATAAGCTAATAAATATTTTTGAAATATGCTTCCTGCAGGTTATAAAAACAGAAGGGTGGAGCCACAACACAGGAAAAGGAAAAATTATGCACATTAAAAAAACCCCCCTGATTTGGGAAAGAAGTCCATGGTGATGTGACCAGAATTCACTAGGAATTTCTGCAAGCTAAACCAACATTTTCCCTTTGCTCTGGTGCCAAAGTGCCTTCTGCAGCAAGGCCCAGGATCAGATATCCTCTGCTACAGCAGAGGATAGGCTGTGTGGCTTCCTTTACTGAATGAGCAGAGAAGGGAGCAAAACCAACGGTATAGCTTTCCTTGTTGTTTAATTTGACACTAATTTTATGCTGCCTCTAAACTGATGATTTCCAGTGGGCTGGCATATAGGTAGAGAAACAAATTCAAATGCATTGTGGAGCGATGCCAAAGTCAGAAGTGGAAATTAGGAATTTTAGCAGCTGAAGACGTCTTGTTTGTCTTGTAGGACCCAAGACAAAATGAGAGACATGCAACCCCAAATTCCCAAGTCACAGAAGCTGGATGCTCCTGTTAAAATAACAGGCAATGACATCATTAGTGATGTTGACATTTAAATTGACATAATGAGGTTGTTGAAGTTAATAACCCATCTGTGCAGTTACCTCTGACACTGTGGTTCCATCCACAGCGCCGCTCGTGCCGCACTCACGTTCGGAGCCCTGCTTTGGCTATGTGGAGTCCTTTAACTTCATCTAATAAAACCTGAGGAGCTAAAATGTGGTTCAGCTGCTTTGGTCGGGAGCCAAAGCAAATTCTTGTGTTAGAATATGGTATGACACACACAAGAGCCTGAGGCCACATCTAGCCTAAGAAGCACTTGGGTCTGGCTTTGAGGGAGCTCTTGTGTATCTTTCTGGAGCCTCACTGCTCTTGCAAGCACAGGTCAGACCTGCAGAGCTCAGGCATCCAAACAACAGCAGGAGCACAATCTGGAAGTTATTTGGTCAGAATATTGCCGTGCGTGTTTCCTTTGTGTTGGTGAGCAGTTACGTGGTGTAAGTGGCTGCTTTGGGGTAAGGACACAATTAGCAGTGACAGCATCGTTTGGCACCAGGGTGTACCTTGAAATGCCTCGGAGAGAGCGACTGTTTGGAGCAAACATGTCTGGGGTGAGAGCAGCGCTCTTGGCTGTCTCTGGCTGTCTGTCTGCATCCCTCATAGAGCAGCAAAGGCAAAGGAAGTCCTTGGACTCCTAATAATAGCATAAAAATTTGCATTTCAACTGTTTAAAATTAAATGCTTCCTACCGATGTAATGATATATTAAGAAATACAGGTGTTTGGTTTTTTTAATTTTCAAGTCACCAATTTTATTGTAAAGTAAGCACTTCTCTTTTAAAAAACACTGAGTCTAAAAATATGGCAGAATTTGTTCAGCTTTGAGTGAAATGATTGAGGTCAAATGAACAGAACTTTTTTCATTAATAGAAAGTTCAACCTTAGCTGTGCCTTCACTGTATTTTCAGCATCTTCCCCAAGTTTAAAAATACGTTATTTACTGAGCTCTGCCAGTACCCTTCTCTGCATCCTGTTGGGTGAAATAGGTGCCAGATCCACATCTAGTTTTAGAAATCATCTTCCAGTAGTCTAGATTAAACTGTCAAGAAAAACCACCCAAACAGCCAGCATATCTAAAGGTTTTATTTGAATTTTGGAGCAGGCCTCTGTTTTAAACTGGTCCGGGTGATTTCGGTGCAGTTTTCATTCTGCAGTTCCCACTGGAATGCCACATCACCTCAATCTGCCCTGAGATTTTGTATGAACAAAGCCTGCAAACATTTGTTAATCAGATTTCGGGCTGAAATTTGGAAATCTGCTTGATTTGAGGATAAGGTTACGACTAGCTGATTAGCAGAGAAGCTTTGCATGCATACCTGTGTTAGCACTCCCTTTCAAAGGAAGCGTGTCTATTGCAAGCTGGATCAGGTTTGGGAGATTGCACCTTAGGGGAGATGGCAATAATAAGAGATACTTGTCAATATTTGCTTCATCTGGCAGATTGCTAGATTAATGACCACAAATGCAGAAAATGAGCATTTAATAATTGCACTTTCTTTGCATTTGGTTTAGCTGGAAACAAAGGTGAAATGCAACTGCTCTGCATGCATCTGTTTCAAGCATTGCTTTACCTCATAAAGACATGCATGTGAAATGCTTCTGTCTATTAGAAATTAATTAGGTAATAGCATTTTATGAGGATGAAGGCGTTGCTTAATCCTGAAATCTTTTAACACACAGACTTGTCAAAAGGGACTGCTCTTCTTATCTCATTTGTTGAGAAGGAAGTTTCATATGGAATTAATATTTTCATTTGCTCTGGGTGTGGGCACATTTTTTGGTAAAACTCAGTGTCTGCGTGATGACAGAATTTATTTCATTCATTATTATTGCCACATATTGAAGCATTTTATTTCAATTCAGTAGACTATTTTTGTTTCCATAAATTATCCAGTCTGTTTCTCACATAAATGATGGGATGGATGCCTCTGGTGTTAAGGAAGATAAAAAGGGAAGGAAAGATATATTTGAGATTACCTTTAGTGTCATGCAAGTTATTACCCAGCAGCCTGAGAAGAGTTTACAGAAGCGTCTGATGGATATGTTTAGAACAAGCCTGAACTGGAACTAGCAGGGCAGGCAGCAAAGTTGCACATCTAGCTTTGGATTTTACCCGTTTTCTCAAAGTGCAGATGAATCACTTGGGGCAGAAATCCATCCTTTCTTAGCCACTTGCTTAGTTTAATTTGTGTTGAGCAGACAAAGGGCACTGTGTTGTCTTTTCTGTGTAACCTTTAGTGTCCCTGCTGGTGCATCATTGGACATGCTCCATGTTTTGGCTACAGGTTGGTGCCTTGTCCAGCCCATTGTGAACAGAGAGTGCCACCCACATCAGATGAATTCACAAGTGGCAGTAGAGAAAATAAAGGCTGCGTTTTAGTTTTGGTGGCAATACGTGGGCAAGGGGCTGGAAAGGTCTCTCTTTGAGAGGCCCTCAGTGATGTGAGAGGGAGGGTTTGCATGTGCAAGACTTGCAGAGTGCTTTATGCCATTCTTCAGTAGAGAGCAGTGCAGGCAGGTTGTAGTCTGAGTGCTCTGAGCCTGCCCTTTGGTACCTGAGGCTATGACCAGGTCAGAGGGGGTATCATGACAACCAAAAGGAGTGTCCCTCCTGGGGAAGGAGAAGGAGCATTGACAGGGTCAGGAACTGTCAGCAGTTTGGAGATGGAGTAAATGGGTGTTTTTAACAAGCCTTCCTCTTCTTCTGAATCCTGGTATGGACCTAATGATTCCAGGTGCTGGAATGTTTGGCTGGTTCTGACAGTAAGATAGTCTGACAATTGTAAGTAAAACATAAAACTTCTGGAGCATCTCCAGTGTTGGTTGGATCAAGTAAATGGTTTAAAATCCAGAGCACTCTTGAGTTTTAAATTAAGACAAAACCAGTCTATACATCTACAGTACAAACAGAACCTGAAACAGAAATTCTTACTAACAAGATAGTCCCTTTCTAAACCTTGGCTGTAACTTGGTGGTCTTGTTCTTTCTGAAATCCAGTCCCAAGTGCAAACATACTGCATGTTATTTCTTTCCTTAAATGCATTGGCATTTGTTTCTTTGAAGGAAAGAGGAAGACAACTTTTCCTTTAATGAAAGCGAAAAGTTTAATCACTGAGCCTTACAAGCGGTGAATTCTGGTATAATTTCACCTGGAAATACTCGTGAAGCCAAGCTTTTCCATTCTGCTGAGGCGTAGCTGTTGTTTGAGGGATTCTTTACCAGGTTTTTTAGACACAGGAGCTGCATTGTGAGTAGGAGGAGGTAACCTTACTTGTCAGGTAAAAGTAACAACAGGCACACCTGGTGGTACCTGCAGCAAACTACATTAACAGCCACCTAAATTAAAGGATAAGGATTTGGTGTTTGTACATAGGCATGAAAATCGTGTATTCTTCATTTGTCAAAGGGACATTGCCAAGGCTGGTAGGCCTAAAATTAGCTCTCCAGCTGTGTTTCGCTTTGCAGGCACGTGCATGTCTGTTCTGTTCCTGGAAGCAGCTGGGTGTTGAAATCCACAAGAAACCTGTTCTGTGTGTGAAATGCAAAAGGAATATGTGATTTTTCCAAGATTCCCTCCCTTTTGTTTGTTTTTCTTACTTCTCCAATCTCTTGGTGATGATGACCTTTTCTGGCTGGAGACCAGAAATCTCTTCAAAGTTTCTGAGTGTCTCTTTTGCTTTGGAGGTGAGAGCCTGAGTGCTTAGGGCCAATTTTTTATCCATCATCAGCCCAACATGCCAGCTCCAGCATGGAAATGGCACAGCCTCCTCCAAACATGCTCAACATTCATCTCCGGCTTGGATTCCTGCTTCTCCTTCATGTCAGGGTCTTCCAGTTGAATGCCCAGCTTGATACTGAGAAGGGAACATGCAACTGGAAGAAGGAGGCGTGTGGATTTTATGGTTACAGAGGAACTTACCAGAAAGCTATTTTGGTCTAGTCTACAGCTTTCCCTCAGAGATGAGACAAACAGATTTGTTATGCTCAGGAGTGCTGGTTTTTAATGGTGTTTTTAGCTGATTGCAAAGTAATTCTCGGCTTCTGAATTTTGATTCTGTAGTGCTTGGGCTGTTATGCTTTAACTCATATTTAGAAATAAGCAGTCCCTTTCTCAGTGTGGAAATCTGAGTGTGATATACCAGCAGCATTATCCCAGCACTGTCTGTGTCTCCGGGGTGTGCACAGCAGGCGAGACCTCCAGACATGCCCATCACTGAGGCTGTGAGTGTAGGTGCAGGGCAGTATCTGAGAGGGCTGGGTAAGATCTGTCATCCCACTGTCACCTTGTGATGTATTTTCAATTCTTTTTATGTTCAGAAGGCTCTTGGAAATGATCTAGGGTCTCAAAGTGTTATATAAGATCCCGAGGCTCTCCTTGGGGCGAGTGTGGAGAGTTTTTCTTCTGTCTTAATTCCTCTCTAATGAAAATATCTGTGAAGTGCAATAGAAGGAAAAGACTTTTAATGGTAGAAGTTATTCAGTCTTTGTTCCTAATAGAGGTGGGCCAGGCATGACTGTCACTGCGCTGTGTAAAGTTGAGCATGGTCCAGATTTTGGCTGCTAACAGAACTATTGAAAAGGCACACAGCTCAAGGTAGATTTTCCATAGGCCTATTTGCCCCTTGGGCAGCCAGATGGGAGCCAAACTGCACCCCGATAAAGTCTCATGGTAACTGAATCACTGTGGAGCCAACTGCAGAGTCCAGTTACAACTTCATGGAAGAGAATAAACACTGCACACCTGTAGACAAAGTACATGGGAGGATTTATTTCTATACTACTCCTGAGTTCACTAAAAGCTTATCATCTGTTTGCTTAGCTGCTGGTTCAATTTAGGATAATATTTAACTCTCATAGACCCTAAACATTGATTAAACTTTAACTTGAAAATTGACAATTTCTATTGCTTCCAGGCAGAAATGGAGGGAGATGGCCATCATACATTGCTCTTGGAGAGCTTTGCCAATAAATATGTTTTATGAAAGACTTGATAAAGTATCTGCCATTAACATTGTCAAGATGGAGAAAGTGAAGTCAGAGAAATGGCAAATAGCCTGCCCGTATCTACAGGAGTGTCAGGCTGTGCTTCTGCAATATTGTAGGGTATCTCCTGCTAGATCAAAACCACAGGAGCTCTATGAGAAAAAATGCTGAACTGGGGTTTGTGTTTGTTCCTGCTTTAAATTTATTGAAACTACCCCAAAGGAGGTAATTTTTCTCTGGACTTTGTGTTATCTCTGCTCTTATCTCTGCTGTCTTGTCTCTGCTTGTCTTTCATCATGGACCTCCCACAGTCAGCTCAGTGGCCATCTCACCTGTCCATTCTTGCCTTCCTTTATCTTCTATAAATTCAAAGAAAGATCTGTGTTCCTGGGTGCCCCACATATCCTTTATATGTCAGTTCAAGTCCCTGTGACAGTCTCTTTTTCAAAAAAGTGCACATCCTAGGAGTATCCTACTTGGATTTTGCCTCATACAGCTAGGAATTTTAACAACCTGGTGTTGTTACAGAGCTGAGGAAGTTTCAAGTCAGAGTGCATCTGAGAAGTGACTGGTTTCCCCTTGCCTTGTCTATCAGAAGCCATACTGGGCCTATGTGAAAATAAAAGGCCTCATAGAAAAAGGGTTTCACGCAGCAGGTTTGAATTGTCAGTGCCCAGAGTCATGTGATTGATCACATTATTTTTGTGCAGACACCAGTGGGGTTCGTGGCTGTTCACAGCCTGAGCACAGGCTCAGAAGGAAGTGGAGAGCAGTGATGTGATGACACTGGGACTGGTCCTCTCTGCCAGAATCTTCCCTGTACCCCAGGACAGAAGGCAGGTGCCTTCTGAAAGATGATCCTGCAGGCAAACATCCCCTTTGCCTGAACATGTTTTGCCACTTACAGCACAGATGAGTGGTCTGAGGATGATGGCAGGGACTTTCTGTGAGAGATGTCCCCTGAAGGGCTGAAAGCAGTGGGCAAGGGCAAGCTGAGACTAGGTGAGCAACAAGCTCTGGGATGTAGTCAGTGCTTTCTCTTGTCTCCTTTTTAGGGTTTTTATCTTTTCTTTGGCATGCTGTCAAGATCTAATCACTTTCTCAAAAAACAGGCCTAGGGTTGCTGACTAGGAAGCACCATCTCACTCTATCCCTGCTTGGGGACTGAAATCTCCTTGCAGTGCTCAGCCTCATTAGCTCTGACCAAGGCAAAGAACTCCTGCCCTACAGCCACATCCTAGGCTGAGCACCACATTTCAGACAGAAACCTATGGGGATGGAGTTCCAGGAAAATAAATGCAGCTGCAGTAGCAAAGCAGAAGCGTAGTTGTTGCTTATTCTGATTTCATGCAGTAGCTTCAAGCTCCCAGGCTCTCCCTTGTCCTTTCAGTACCCATCAGTTCAGCCTTGGCTACTGCCTTTGCTAGTGAGCTGCAGCTGAGAATGATGAATTGTCATCCCCAGGTACTGACAGGGGTGGTGGGAATCACCTGGCATGGTCTGTTGCTCTTGTTCAGGACCTCAGTTTGTCCAAACACATTGTGCAGTAGTGGAGCCAGGCCATGTGGGCTTGGATGGCCTGTTTTGGACTTGGAGGTACTTTTGCAGACCTGGTGTGCCACAGATGTCATATGGAAGAGTCAGAGCAGGATTGTCAGCCTCGGCTGATCCACCTCCCGTTGTGTCTTTGGGGACTATGCCAGCACAGCTTGGCATTGCTCATAACCAGCTTTTCTCCACTCTGCCCTGGGATAATGGCAAAGAAAAAGCTACTCATCTGGGGAACACCCTCACCAGGAGCCTGCGTGTCACACCCACCATCACTGTTCTGGCCCAGGCAAGGGGAGAGGGGCCACTAATATGGCAAAGAGAAATTGTTTGTCTGCCTGAAAGGGAAAACAATGACCCATATTGGGTATTCTTGCTGAAGGAGGGTCTCATTCCATTTTGAGGTGGACTACAGCAGAGTGGCTTGGTGAGCTTGCTCCATCCAGGGCTGGAAATCATTTAGGGCCACCACAGAATGAAACCAGTAGGTATTTACTGAGCTCAGGTGTCACCTTCATTGATATGGCAACACTCAGGTAGAGCAGTAAAAGGGACAGGAGCCAAGCATAAGTAGTAAGAGACCAGCACTCCATCACTAGGACCCACTTCACCTTCACAGTTATGGCAACAAACAAACAATCCCTTTACAAATCTCCATACCTTCCTCAGTTTTGAAGTGGCACATGTGGTTGTCTTGTTGTATTTTAATAATATGGCCCTTTCAGTGGCAACTGTATTTTATGTTGTATCCAGCAGATAAACAGCCATGATGATTTCTAGCACCTTCAAGGCAGTGCTTCAGGCTGGCATGGGTCCTGGGCTGCCAGGTGGTCTCATCCCTGACCACAAGGGAAGCAAATAGGAAGATAAGAGATGAGAACAAGAGATGCAAAGATGATGTTTTATTGCTTTTAAGCCAACACATGTACAGTTTCACAGCACAGCAAGGAGGAGTCAAGGCTTTTGCATAAACTCATCTCCCAGAGGTCTCCCCTGAGCTTTGGTCTTCTCAGTCCTCACAGGCAAGCTGAAACTGTCACAAGTGGTGGCTGTGATTCCGCTTGGGCTCCTGCTCCAGCCCAGCACCATCTGCTTCCTCTGGCCTTGCAAACAGCCTGAAGGGCCCAGCAAGGCCCTTACTGGGAAAGGGTGGTCTGGGTGTCCACTGAGAGCGAGCACCTGTGGTTTCCACCGTTCAGGTGCCCCAGACTCTTGTGTGCTCCGTGGCCAAGCGGCAGCCACTGGGCTGGTGAGCGAAGCAGATGGTTGGCATTGATGGTGGATGGCTCTGAGAGAGACCATCAGCATATGCTGCTCACCAAAGGACAGCAGTGGCAGGGTGATTTTGCTACTTGTACAGGGCCAGCCCCAGTGGGTCCCAGCCAGCTCAGGCAACATCTCTCAGGCCAGCATGTCCCACACCATGCTGGCTCTGCTGCCTGTGGTTATCCTCTGAAAGGCCCCGAGAGCCAAGCCTTCCTGTTGATTATGTACCACTCCTCACTGGGGGAGGAGAAGGTGGGGAAATGTTTTCCATCCGTTCTGGTGACACACCAGGCGAACCCCATGGAAACAAAGTCTGCTCTGATGTCCTGAATCCCACTGGGGAAGGACTGCGTGTGCCAAACACCTCCTGAGCCATGCCGTGTAAGGCTGACTCCCTGATGCTCACCTCCTTCTGTGCAGCTCCGGGGTGGGAGCTCTCAGCTGCCAGCTCCCAGATGACTGGCTCAGCCCACTCGGGACTCTGATCCTCTTGAGGTGAATTGCGTCTTCCGCCCCAAGAAAGGAGTGAGCTCACCATGGCTGGGGCTGAGTGTGTGTCTCTCCCTCCCTTGGCAGTGCTCCCAGATGAAAGCATGACCCTGGGCTATGAGTCACCTCTTTTCTCACAAACCCAGACGCTGTACTGAGCAGGCGGTTGCTCATCTGCACCAGTGCTGAGAATTTACTGTGGCAAAGTGAGTTTCGCCCGCAGTGACTTCTCCTCTGCCTGTGACCTTTCTGACTTCTGCTGGTCCTCCCACGTAGAGCATCTTTGTGCAAATACTTCCCCAAGCGTGGACTGACAGCACTGCTTTGGGAGAAGAGAGGAAAAATCCCGTGGGGCTCTTGCAGTGCCAAGGAACCAAGTGCCAGCCTTGTGCTGGCCATGTGGTGGGGCTTTCCATGGACTCATTTTGGGGACAAAGCCTGGCATCTCGCTCTTGCCCTCCTGGCTGTAATCGATACTTTATAGTGAGCAGTGATGTTGTTGGCATGAGTACTCACTCCATGCATCAGCAGGGATAAGGAGGGTCAGGGTAACCAGTGACCATTGCCCCTGATCATCCCAGCAGAACCTCATGGGGAGCATTCAGGTTTGGGGTGAAGGCAGCTAGGCTGTTGAGCGGGTTGTCAACTTCTTACCCTTCATCAGACACGTGTGCACTCCAAGCTTGCTGGTTCCCAATTGCAAGCCAGAGAATCTCATTTTGAGAGCAGTGCCAGTTTTCCTGTGCCAATCCAGGTGCCTGCTCCAGGGCTGGAGGGGTGGGCAGTGCCTGGCCAGGGCTATCCCAGGTACAGGCAGGGTCTCAGGGGCACCAGGCAGCCACAGACAGGGCTCCTGCCACCTCTGACAGCCGGGATGCAGAGCCAGAGAAGTGAATCAGTGCCACGGTGACGCACAGTCACAGGAGTGCTGACTTCCCTTTGGAAGGCTGTGAGGATGCCGTTTCCTGGGAAAGGCAACTTCAAAGTGCCGCTTCTGCTCTCGGCTTGTTTCCTACCTATGTGGGTCCAGTGCTTTCAAAGGAGGCAGAACTAGTCCCAAAACTCTGTGTTTTGCTTTGATTTGTTTGTTTCCTCTCTTGTAGAGCTGTGCTCCTCCTATGTTGTCTGGTTCAGCATTTTGCCAGCTTGGCTAAGTATCTTGTAAGGAAATCATTTATAATAAAGCCAGTATGCTGGGGTTTATCATTTATAAGTGTGGGTCAGGGTTTAGTTCACTGTGTTAAACTCTCCATGCTGCATGTGATTTTTCAAGCTTTGTCAGGAACAAAAAGTTCTGGGGATGTGCAAAGCATGACTGCATGGTTTCCATGGAGACTCTGCTAGTTAGGCTGTGGAAATCCTGAAAAGGCCAGAGGATGACTGACAATACAAGGTCTTAGCGGCTGATCTGAAGAGCCAGACTGAATTAATGAGATTTTTCACAGAGAGTTATTAGCAAGGCTAGCACGGTATGGCACTTAGGCCTCTTTCGTTTTCTCAGCTGCAGTCTTGGAAAACAGAAATGGAAATATTTAATTGCTGTTTTTTAAGCCCTTTTAAGATTATTTCCACCTATAACATTTTAAGGATGTAATGAAAAGCAGGTTTGTTTGCTTTTTTTATCATTTGGTTACTGTTATTACTGTGTTTTTTGGTGGCAGTTGCCCTTTGTCTGTATAGAGAGGGGAAATTCAATAATACTTATTACATTGAGCAGTTAATTCCCACATACTGTGAACACATTACTGTTCAAAGTAGGTTATCTTGAGTTCCATTTAGAGCCAAGCACAAGATACCGTGGCTTTATGTCTCCTAGGGCTATATTAATTATTTATTGCTGACTGCTAATACAAACTGTTAACTCCGGCTAGTAATAGTTTGTTCATTTATCCATCACTTACTGCTTCTTCCTCGTGTTTCTGCCCACCCCCTTCTGACAGTCTGTTCAGGCTGTGAATTCATGTGTGTTTCTGGACCTGGTTAAAAGAACCACAAAGCCGTGATCAGTCTGAGATGCTGAGTTTTGATCAGGACCCAACTTCCCTAAAAGTTTTGCAGTGTCTGACCAGCAGGATTTCATTGGACCATTAACAGGTGGATGGTCAGTGGTTAGAGGGAGATGTGTTTGCTGTGAAACTAATTGGATGCGCCTGCCTGTTTCTGGTAGAATTTGCTTGTTTCCTGCTTCATTTTCATTTTCGAGACAATAAAGCCCTGTTTGGTTACTGCCCTCCTTCCCCCAGCAAAGGCTGTGCCTGCTGAGATCAGCACAGCCGGGACGGCGAAGCTGCTTCTTGTTGGTTTGCACAAGTGCACATGCCCATATGTTTCGGGGAGATGTAAAACCAGAATGTTGCTGCTGAGTAATCCACAACAAAAGCACATGCGGGCTGCATTCCTTGGATTCCTGTACAGTAGACTAATCCACTTAATCTCGCTGTTCGCTTCTCTGGCTGGAATTTCACAGTGCCTTTTGATTTAGTGGTTTGTAAATCTCTGATTAAGTGCTTGGGGGATGGGGGGCAAGGGGGAGGGGAGGATATCATCCCTGAAGCCCCCTCTTTCCTCTCTAATGGTTTTTTGGAAAGGAAATGTGAAAGTTGAAGTAGGGGTTAGCTGATCTTATTTGGTCATCATTTTGTCATCATCTTATGATTTTTTTAAAAATGTTTATTAATAGTTTGCTCTGTTCTCAGCTGTTCAGTGCATGGGCAATGTGTTTTTGCCACATGGCAACATTTCCACTTTCCAAGCTTCATAATATTCTTAGGATTTTTTTTTTCTTTTCTAGTTTTGTTTTCAAACAAAAATGTTAATTGAGATGTCTGCAAGTTTTCTTTTGTGTTAGTGCACCAACAGTTATTGACAAGCACAGAACACAGGAGCTAGATGTTGGTTGTGAAGCAAATTGCCAAAACCCTGCTGTTTTGGAGGAGGCATATGTGTAGCATGCGTGTGAATACAAGATAAATCCCTAGCTAAGCAGGCAGATAAATGACAGAGCTTGGCCTCAGACGGTGCTCAGCTGATACAAACACCAATTTAGGACCTGCCCTGCAAATATAAAAGTATAAGTAAATAATAGGGGTGGCTCACCTGACTTAATGAGTCATAAAGGATGGGAAATGAAACACTGAGCTCACAAAATAAACCCTTCAATGGAAATAATAAATTACCACAACCCGCTGCATCCTCAGCCACCGCGAGTGCCCCGCTTTTGGGAGTGAGGTCACAGCACATGGCTGTGAGCAAGGCTGACCTCAGGCAGGCTCACACTCAGGCTCAGTCAGACTCACAGTCAAGCTCACACTCAGGTTCACAGGCTCAATCAGGCTCACACTCGGGCTCACAGGCAGACTCATGCTCTCAGTCAGGCTCACACTCATGCTCTCAGTCTGGCTTACACTCAGGTTCACAGGCTCAGTCAGGCTCGCACGCAGGCTCACAGGCTCTCAGTCAGGCTCATAGTCAGACTCAGTAAGGCTCAGGCTCAGCCAGGCTCACACTCACACCCAGGCTCCTGTGCACAGCACGCAGCTGCTCCGCTCTGCGCAGCTCTGACTCAAAGGCAGTCCTCCCCCTGCGTGGTGTGTGCTGCTGAGATGACTCCGTGCCGAGGCGCGGGGACACTTTCCAGCTCATCAGAGAATTCCTCCGCAGCCCCACGCTTGCGTTCGACAGCATCGGAGGGGGAAGAGCTTTAGGTCATTGCCTTCCTCCCCCTCCCACAGTCATGCATCCCACGGAGCAGCTCACACGTGTCCCCAAACAGTGCTGCGGGTGGGAAGGATCTGTCACTGAAAGCCAGACGTAACTATCCATCAAGAAATTAATCAGAATGGGTCTGAGGAAGTGAGCAGGCAAATAAACAAACATATGGGCTACCTTGACAAGGCTGTGTTTGGAGTAGCTTTTCTCAGGCAGAAAGAATAAAATCTCCCACGCTCTCCGGGGCTGTCCAGAGACATTCACAATTAGATCCAAACTAGGTTTAGGCAACAGATTTAAGTCTGAGTTGAATTGCCTAGCCTTGGGTCCAAAGATGCCAATTCTGGTGAACTAACCTCTGCCCAAAGTGATGAGAACTGTACAAGCACAGCCTCTCTCACAGCGCTCCTGCCATCTGGGCTGGTGCCAGGTCCCAGGGCGTGGAGGCACAGCCTGCTCCCAGGATGGACCATGCTGCTGGGATTTCAGCTGCATCTCAATGGGAAGTGGAAAACAGATTTCATTCCACTTTGGCTGTAAACCAGACCTAAAGCCACTGGGGCAGAGTCAGGCCCTTGGGTCTGAAGCTGATTTCATTTGAAAGCTTGGAAGTTTCTATTCCAATATTTTGGTTTTAGCATGCCTGAAATGCTCAGGGGAAGCGTTGGGAGTGCTGTGAATCTCACCGCCCATACTGTTAACCTCCTACAGCCAATGGAACCAGTCATTCTCTTGAAAGGGCTCCCTGGTAGGATTGCTGCAGCTGAAAGAGAAAGTCAGATAAGAAATGGGCAGCCAGTGGAAAGATATAGAGTCTCACCAGGGTATTCCCACAGTCAGCTGATAAGAAGGGCGATAGCTAAATGCCACCTGAACTTTGGGTTCAAGATGTAGAGCAGATAAGTGAACCACAGTGACTCAAATGCAATAAATCTCCTGTTCCAGACAAAATTAATCCAAGGCTGTCACAAGAGGCTAGAGAGGAAATTTGGAAACCCCTTTGGGGTTGAATGTCTGCCAAAGTGGAAAGATATGTATCATGCTATGACCTGTCAGCCTGCAGGAGCCCATGCTGCTGGGGTGCAAGCCAGGCCCTTCAGCTTTTTGCCCCTCACAGTGCAGACAGTGCTGCTGAGAAGGGATAACACAGGAGCTCACGGAAAAGTTTCTCCTATCCAGGCACCTGCCTACTTTTAAATACGCTTAGGTACAAGTGGGCAAGAGAGAAAATCCTGCACCAGCAGGTTAAGACTTCAGTGTGATGCCAGCTGGTTTAATCAGAGCCTCTCTCAGGTGTGCCCACGCTGAGAAATGAGCGCTTGCTTTCAGCAGGCTGAGGCTGACCTGTGCTAGCAAACCATCACGCTGTTCCGCGAGCGTTTCACAGCACCCCGGCTTGCTGTCCATCTGCTGCTCTCTCCTGTTAGGATTAAACAAGTCTTTGAACCTTTCTGGTATCGAGGCAGCTGAGGGGTTTGATGCTACTCTTCCCTGACATGCAGAGCTTGGTGGCACCATGGGCTTGGCTGGTCCTTGCAGTGCGACCCGCTGGGTCTCGAGGAGATTGTGAGTGTCCACAGACTGCAAGTAGCTCCCTGCCACCTCCCCTAATTTCTGTGTCTGCCCAGCTGCACCCCTGGGACGTGGCTCAGGGCAGGAAGGTTATCTTTGCCACTATCAGGGCTAGAGGCTTTGTTTATTTTTAGATTACTCTGTGAAGTCTGAACAGAGAGATGAAAAGAGCCAGCCTAAAGGGGGCTGTGTGCCAGACTGTCCTGCTTGTGCTCTGACTCTGAAAATACAGGACTCAGAAAATATGAAGGGACGGGCTCAATCCAGCCAGATTGACTAAAGATGGCTCTGCCCCCACGTTGTGAGTGGCAGATGTAATACTGGGGTGGGCTCTGATTCATTTTGGTGCAAAGGCAGCAAGGCTTTGGCAAATCCCCTGCTTGACCCAAGCCTGCAGATGTGCTGAAGGGGATGAGACCCAACAGCACAGCATCTTGTTCTGGCAGCTCCTCTTAGAGGGCAACAATTTCCACCCGTGGTAGAAATGCTAAAAAAATGGGAACTGCTGAAACAATTGTGGGGAAGTTCAGATTATCTTGAAGTGCTTTTTGCTGGTGGCAGTGGGGAGCTGCAAAATGGAGCTGGGCCTGAGCCCTGGTCTATCTCATGAAGAGGGAAAACCCTTTTTCACAATCCTGCCTTACACATTACAGGGAATATTTTAAGAGTGTGTGGTTCATTGCCATTCAAAGGCCAAATCTGAAAGTGATCTGGAAAGACTGTTGCTGCCTGCCAGGCTCTGGCATTTCAGAGCTCATTGGGGATGAAGAGAGGGATCATGCTAGCTCTGAGCCCTTTTGCCATAAAAAAGTGCAGCACAGGGAGGCAAGAAAAGCCACCCTCCCTGCCAGCCCCTCAGGTGTGGCGGCAGCAGCTCTGTCAGTGAATTTACCCACTGCTAACAAAGTGAAGGGAGAAGTATATGTGTGAAAACCACTGGCTATTTTTGGAGAATCCTGCCCTGCCTCCCCCCTACCCCCACCCCTAGATTTAAGCATCATCCTGAGTGAGACTTTTTTTTTTTTTTAATGACTATATAGGGTTGTTGTTGTTTCTTTGCAGCAGTGAAGGTAATAAAGATGGATATCAGCAACAAACTGTCAAGTCCAGAGCTGGAGGGATTTTTCACTGAGTGAAATAAACCAGCAAAAATAAATAATCCAAGAAGTGGTAGAGCTTGTAAATATTGACATGTACAAGCAAGGAAAGAGAAGTTGGGCAAAATAAAAAATGGGCTGGGGATTGCTGTTTTTCAGGTTATTGCTTGGGAAAAAAAATAAAAATCTACATCTACCTGGTGTCCTGTCTGGGGGAGAGGTAATATTTTTCAGTTAGAATAGAGGGGTTTAAGTGTTTGAAGGGGCATGCTGTTGCTTCTCCAAGGCAACATCTCTATTTGAGGGTCAGTCTTCCTTCCCAGCTTTTGGGACCACAGTCAGCAATAGTCCTTTGTCCCTGTGATGTCTATAGGAAGAGAAGAGATGCAAGGTGAGAAGCAGAAGAGATCAGAGGGAGACCACTCTTTTCTCAGGTTTCCCACCAGAAAAGGGGTCTTTTTGAGATCGCCACAGGAATACCTTTTCTCCTGAGCTGGGGTCCAGGCCTGCTGCCCAGTCCCTTTGCCAGCACTTTGCTCGGCCCCAGCTCACACAGAGGCAGGTTTAGCATCTGCAGTCCACCCATCCACTGGCTGGTTGTTTAACTGGTTAGTTGCCCAAGTCCTCCTTTCCTCAAGCCAGTCTGTCATGTTTATTCACTGGAGGAGAGTTTGCATTGCAACCCTGCCTGTACACACTCTGGAAAGGCTCCAGACCTCTGAGTGTTGCAACCATGTGAGAGTAAGCTGGTGATGTAACCTTAAAGAGGAGATTTTCTGCAGGCTTTTGATGATGGGAAATTTCTTTGTTCCACCCTGTTGGAACAGAACAGAGTGGCAGTGAGCACAAATGGCAGCAGTGCAGTAGCCAGTAGTGTTTCAGTCTCTCATTGTACCTCCTTAGTGGTCAAGTTGCTATAATTATGGTAGGTGGAAGTGAGGTTATTGAGGATGCTGTGCTTCCAAGGCAGGTATAAAATTCTAAATAATAAAAAAAAAATTGTTTCGAGATACTCAATGAAATTAATGGAAGGCAAAGAATAGCGGTCTTTAATTATTTCAAACCCAGACAGTTAAGGCAGATGTACATCATCAGTCTTCTAAGAATGTCCTGGGGCCATAGCCAAGGCAGTATTTTTTGTCTCTTCTCATTGCTGATTTAATATCTGCACTAGTGCACATGCAAGAGGGTGGTACAAATCTTGTGCTTTTCAGTTCAAGTCCCTGTAAATGACACCCCCTTGGAGAGTGCTAGAAATGGAATGGGGTTATTGTGGCACACAGGAATCAGTGCTTCAGTGCATGTGCCAGGAAGGCAAAGGTGGGTCTGTGTTAAGTCAGGGAAATGATGGGGTTGAGCTGAGCAGCTAGTGGAAATAAAAAGAAAAAACTAATTCCAGGCAGGCCCCGGTGAGAATGTTTTTATCCAAAAAGCAATCAGAGAGAGGAATATGACCTACCAGATGGAATTGCTGAGGCAGAGGTGAAAGTTAGAAACAACAATAATGAAACCCGATCAAGTATAATTTTGACAGAATGGAGACATTAGACAGGAAAGGCTCCAGTGGGTGAGCTTGGCTCATCCTGAGCCTAATATTTCATCCACTTTCAGAAGACCCCTGGAGAAAGCCCTGTCACAGCACCAGGAGATGTTGAGGCAGAACCAGGCTCGATGCTGCAGTGCCTGGTTGGGGCTGAGGCTTGGGGGGGCAGCAACCTTCCTGGGCTGGTGGGCCCCTCCTCTTTACCAAGGCCCCCAAAAAGAGGGACTGGGAGTGCTGGGATCTGAGTTACACTTCAGTTTCCCCCCTTACAGTGTTCCCCAGCGTTGCTCGTATTGGCTATTGGGAAATTCTGTAGAGACACACTGGACACAGACTTAACTCTCAGCCCTCCTTTTGCTGTAAAAAGGATTTTGTGTGCCAAGTGAAATGTAGCCCCACTTCAAGACTCTCAGTGCTTCCCAACAGAAATAAGAGAACCTTAATGTGAAAGAGAATCAGGCCCGCTGTGTCTATAAATTTCAGTCTGTCACTCAGAGTCATTAATGGTCAAGAAATTCACTAGGAAATCTAGAAAAACAAACTTGAGCTGCTGTGAGGAAGGCGTGCTGGAAATAGAGGAGCATGTTTTTGAAATTTGCCCAGGGTTTGCTGTTTTGCACTGCATGACTGGCTATGTGTGCCCGGGATGGGCACTGGGAGGGCTGTGGGAGCTCCAAGGGGCCGTGAGGAAGCGTTGGCTGTGCTGGAGGAGGTGGCAGGAAGCAGGAGGGTGAAGCCACAACAACGTGCAAAGCTCTGTCAGCTCCGCAATAACGGGGTTGTCTGCTCGGGCTTGGCTAGAGACCAAGGCAAGGTTTTATGGTGTGAGTTCATCTGCTGGCTTTTCCCCTTGAGTGATGTAACGCTCTCTGCGAGTGTGGTATTTATTACAGCCAGCACTGTCACAGCCAGCCTCAGAAAGTTTGGAAACAGCCTCTCCATCTTATTTGCATCCTTTTGGCTGCCCTGTGACATAATCGGTGGGCACTGTGGCTGCCTCCCTTGCGCTCTCCGCTTGCCCCCTCCTTCCTCCTCCCTCTCCCAACGGTTTGTCAAACTGCCTTGCCTTTATCTCTTCTCACAGGCTTCTCGACAAGTCACAGGATGATTTATGCCCTGATAACTTCTGCTTTTAAATGCCGGGCTAAGAAAAGCAGCCTCTGCAAAAACAACCTTTGCGGAGGCAAGTGGAAACCCACCCATCATCGCGCTCTGCGGGCGAAGGCACCGTCTCAGCAGAGGCGTGGGGAGAGCAGGGCCGAGGGCCACCTCCCTCCCCATCCTCATCTGGTGCCCAGGGGGATGTGGTGGTGCTGGCAGGATGGGTGGGAGGATGGCACCCTTGAGCCTGGGCTGGTGAGTCCCATTGGTGAGGGGAGCACAGGGTGAGCATCGCCCATTTCCCTTCTGTCCCAGTACGCCCCTGCTCAGCATCCTGCAGAGCTGGAAGCTGATGTGCACCTTGGCACCAGGGCTGCAGTCTGGGCTGTTAGTTTTAAAGTCTGTGTTTTGCTAAAGGAGGAAAGTATTTCATGGCTATGACACTGCCTTTGGCATTTTATCCACGAGCTTCCTCAGTGCTGAGGCTGCAGGGGGGCCAGGGATGAGGCAGGCAGCAGCCTGTGCAAATGCAGCGGGGCCGGAGGGGCTGCACCTCTGCTGTGCCGGGGGCATCTCTGCTGACATTACAGACCTGCCCCGTTAAGTGCTGCTGGAACTTCAGCCTAATTGCAATCCACCCTGGAAGTTCAGATGTGGGCACGGGCTGTGTTTTGTGTTTTAAGCACCGTGGAGTTAAACCTTTAAAGCGATTCCGACTTCAAAGCGCTCCCACTGTAATTACAAGACCAGAAAGGTGAGGTGGGCACTGGCAAACACAGAAAGCATAGGAATATGTTTGTAAGAGCTAACATAGTTTAATTGTTCTTACAAGGTGATTTTATAATTTTATTTTTATTTTGCAATGAGGAGAGAAGAGATTTTCCTCTGACTGCTTGACTGATGTGTGTCTGAAACCATTATGCCTTACTGAACAAATGTGAGGAAGCCATGCCGTGACTAAAACCAGCCCACCAAGTCTCCTGAGGGGGGAAAAAATCATGAACAAATAAAAATTAGGTGTTGAAAAGAAAGCTGAATCCTTACCTGAACTGAAACCTTTGCAGAGTAGTACAGTGAACACAGGGCAGGGAGCAATTTAGATTTAGGTAAAGATTTTTGTAATTACTTTTTGTATGGTGTATTTGATTTCTTAGAACCATTTATTTTTTACTCCCAAAGAACATGGTTGTACTTGCCTAAACTCCTAAGCAAACTAGTTAGACCTGAGCAAAAGGTTCACAGCAAAATATGGTATTAGTTGAAACTTGCTTGGCTTCAGGTTTCTTTACAATCTTGAAGCTCAGCCCTGGCTCACTGAGAGGTTTGCAAAAGACCATGAACTCTTAGCGGGAACATGGACTGATTTATGACTCTGCATGAAAATCCATGTGAAATTTGCCTTTTCACATGACCACGATGCAAAAATATCTCCTTTCCCACCCCCAGCCTCTTCCTGATGCGCTTTATCTCCTGTTCCTGCATTGAGTCTGCCCAGCACAAGCAACATCTTGCTTGTTTCCTTGTAAATCACCGGTGGTGCTAACAACAAAATGTTCACAGCTCTGGGGTTAGCACTTGTTGGTTTGTTGCTGCTACCACGAGCAAGGCAGGATGAAAATGATGCTGATTTTGATTTATTTTAACTTGATGTGAAAGCTTTTGTGCACATTTTATTCTGGATTATAACAGCTGGAGACAGACTGGGGCCACACAAAGGCCTCTCAACATCTTGTGACACGTGCCAGCTTGTAAGAGGGGCATGTTGCTGTTGCATCTCTTGTGTGCTTGGGGAAGTGCCATGGGGTGGAAGTGGCCAGCCATGCTGGGCCACTGGGACACTCATCACAGTGCAGAGCTGTGGGCCACTGAAACCACTACCATGGCACATCCAGGGTATGGGGCACCTGAGAAGGGTCTAAGGGGGGGAAAGTACTGCCGGTGTTGTGCTCTTCAGGTTGCTTTTGCAGTTAGGCTCTGCCACAGGGGCAGGTCTCTCTGTGCTCTCACTGTAGGAATGGTGCAATAGTAAGGGATGTCCCAGCCTTTCTTGTCTCCTACACGCAGGCAAAAGGTTAGATATCGACCTCACATCTGGATGTCTTGTTTCTCCCTTTCCAGACTGTGTGAAAGACTTTTTCAGCCATCCACAGGCACCGAGATCTGTCCTGGGCTCAGGACAGCCCGTCCCCTTCTCTGTGCACACAGGCTGCTCCCTACAGAGCAGTGCTTGTAGATGCAGCCACTTCCCAGGTGGGAGGAGTAGCTGTGTGGTGGCCTCTTCCTGGGGATTTGACAGCAATCTGCAGTGCCAGCCACAAGGGCTCATTTTCAGAATGGCATAGGTGGCCTGTGGAAAGTTCCCATCTGGCTCACGTTGCCAGAGAGGAAAGGGCAAGGGGCTGCAAATGAAGGGACAGCAGACTACAATGCCTTCAACACCTCTTGGGAGGTATTTGGCATTGGAAATTCATGCTGCTTACATGAAGGGTCCTAGTCTATCCCAAACACACACCTGAATTCCCCTTGTCGTAGGGATTGAATTCCCTTTCCTCCAGGGAAAACGCTAGTTAAAAAAAAAAAGTTGTAGATTTTTTTGTTTAATCACCACATGGCTCGTTTAGCAAGTAAGTTGAAAATTACTTCTCCAACTTGGAAATGCCTTTGCATTTCACATTCCAAATTAATTTACAGTAAAACAAATGTGTCCTTTTGAAGTACTACAAAAAATACACTTGGAAATCTCCCAAGCATTTTAATTCAGCAGATCTGACTTATCTCTTTCCCTTTTCCCCATCCTCAATTTTTTTGCTTGTTGATTTGGTTTTTTTCCATTCCTTTATGAGGTGGGCTAAATATTAAATATGACAGCAACTCCAATGGGACCTACAAAACGATTGTCATTCAACTCTGCTCAGTGGCTACTCCTCCAGCTCATATATCAGCCAGAAGGATCACTGCAGAGCTGCCTGGCTCCTTTCCCTCTGTGGTTTGCCTGTGCAGATGATGTGGGTTAACCTGGGAGTCGAGAAACTGGAGCTGATCCTGGGCCCCTCCTCTGCTTGTGAAGAACGCAGATGTGCAGAGCTTATAGGCCAGCTCACAGGTCATTTCCCTTAGTGGGGATCTTTCGTTAGGCTGGTCTTACTCTTGATATATAGTATTTCTTCTTCTTCAGAGCTACTTCTATTACTCCACTGTTTATCACTTTGTGGTTTTATTTTATATTATCCCTGGCCCATGATGACTTATCAGGCTGTGAACACATCTAGTGAAATTTGAGCTGCATTTTTTTTCTGGCAGAGCTGAAAACAGAACTCAGTTTGTGAAATTTCTTGATCCTGTGTGCTTCATAAAGGTGTGAGTCAGTAATTTAAACCAACATCTCACTTGCTTTTGTCAGAAGAAGCTAAAAATCCACAAAAGAAGTTCACAGCAACTATGGCTGTCTTTGCCTGTCAGGCTGAGCCCAGAGCCTGGCCCCAGCCTTACCTCTCCCTGGGGCCAGCAGTGGCTCAGCAGGGGCTGCCCCTCCAAGGTGGGGATCAGCCCCCAGCTCTACAATCCTTTTGGGTGGATGAATAGGTCATCTCATAGTTGACCTCTGGTTCCTCCCACATTGCATGAAGCTGGGTAGGTCCCCCTGCAGTTTTGGGGAGGGCTCTGACAGCACAGAAGCCTACGAGGTAACAGAAAATAGATCCCTCCCTTGGCGTCAGATGAATATCACAGGGGAGAGTTGTTAAATCTGTGCATAGTTTTTCCTCTTATGGAGAAGTGCTCAGCCTCACCCTCCTTTCTGTAGGTGCAAAAGCCTCTCACCTCAGAGGGGTGGTGCTGGGTGGGCGGCAGGCGAGGGGGCAGTCTGTGTCTGATTCAGCTGAACGTGTGTGAGCAGCCCCACTCCCTCTCACATGGCCCTGGGAGGAGAGGGGGAGCAGTGCTGGGATGGTGATGTCTCACTGACTGTTGTTTTCCTCATCAGATGGCCTGCTGAGCCATCTTCCAGGGCTGAGAATTCAAATCAGGAGAAAGTTGTTGCATCAAGGAATGAAAAAGTACTGAAACAACTCTGCTGGTTTCCTGTGCAGTGTTGGCAACCACAGATTTTGAAGCATCCCGATGCTGCAGTGGCAGGAGAGCATAATTAGCCTTATTTATGAGAGGAGCTGGTAGAGGCAGGGGGAGATGTGCTTCTGCCATCATTGGAGGTGTTACCTGGAGATAGCAGAGGTGCAGAGATGGCTGGCCAAGATGTGGCAGCAACCTTCTGCCTACAAATGCAGCTGGGGAACATTGTTGCCCTGAAACAGTGATGTTCTGTTGTGCAGATAGCCTTGTGGGCCTCACGAAAGGGCAGGGGCTGGTGTGCCTGCGGTGGGTCAGAGGCAGGGGTGAGACCCTGGAGCCTCCTGGAAGTGCTCTTTGGGGCAGCATGGCCATGCCAAGAGACCCAAATTACCACAGCACACATACCAGGGGGCTCACTGCTCACAGCTGACAGGAGTTGGGTGGGACTCCTGCTACACCGGGTTACTGAGAGGCGCCCCAAGGGATGGCCAACAACACAAATCCAGACACTGGCTTGTGAAAACCTGCTGCTGACGCCGCTCATTTTCGTAGTCCTCTCCCCTACGACAGTATAAACAAGCTGTCATCTATTTTTCAATGAAAGATACTTCTGCTTGGCTGGGTTTCACGTTGCACTGTTACTATTTGCTGTCGCGGAAGCTGCTGCAGCTATAAATAACCTTACCACAAGCGCCTCTTATCCGTGAGCTCAAGCACTCACTTCAGAAGAGGCAGACGAGATTAGGATCTTGTTTGGAAGGGTCAAGTCCCCTGGCAGGGGTGATGAGTGGGTGCCATCACTGGGGTGCTTGCACCCCATGTGGCTGAACCTCTGCCTGGCAGGGTCCAGACACCCAAAAACACCTTGCTTGTCACCTGGGAGGGGATGTTCATGCAGAGGGCTGAGAATGAGAACAACCAGCAGCAGTGCCCCTCTTCCCTATCCCACTGATGGAAGCAGGGCAGTTCTGCTGTCTATGGCCCTCCTGTTCCTGTCAGATTCACTTCCCTTGAAAGGGCCTCCAGCATCTTGTGCACAGCTTGGGGGAAACACCCCAGGAAGTCCCCAGTCCCACTGTCTCTGGGCCTTGGCTGCCCCAGAGTTGGTGATACGGCCCCCTCCAGTCCCAGCTGGGATGCAGGACAGACCATCAGGGAGGCCAGACCATGCATGTGTGCCCTGACTACGGGGCAAGAGCCAAAGGTTCAACCTGTCAGAAAACTGCTCACTTCTTGAGGTTTTTTTTGGCTTGGCTTTCTCAGATTGCTGAGTCGGACTGGCTCGGATGAGAGGATGGAATGAGTCCTAGGTGTGGCACAAGGAGAGATGGGAAGCGGAGGGCAGGAACGGTGCAAGAGTGACATCCTCCCCCCACACTCTTGCCTCTCACTGGGTGGCTGCAGAGCCCCCAGCCTGCCGAGAAACCACGCGGCAATGGCAGGCGCGCGCTTTGCAGGCAGCTTGCTCAACCTCTGGTGCCAGCCAAGCGTGAGACACACCAGACAGGTTTCATATGCTCCCCTCTTCCTGCAAGCATTCGCTTTGTTGTCCAGGGCTGTTGTTTGCTCTGTCTGCTCTGTTTGCTCTGCGGTCCTGCCTCGGCCTCCTTCGTGGTGACAGCTGCACCCTCCCTGGAGTGCCACCACTCGTGGGGAACGTGTGCCTCAGGCAGGGGCCACGGTGTGACTTGCCCCAAGGTGGAGGGATGTGCTTACACTCGTCCAGATTGCTGCCCACGCCGAAGTTAGTGCTCTGAGCTGATGATGCCCCAGATTCAGCTGGGAGTGAACTGCAGAAAGCAAAGCTGGTTCTGACTGCAGGCTGAATGAACACGGTGACTCATCTCAGTTCCTAAAAGCAGAAAAGCATTTGTTTCCATACAACACAAAGGTGCTTTAACTTAACGTTCAAGGTGTCTGGCTGCGGTTTCACATATATAGCTGGCTGCTGCTGAGCAGGATTGGTCCCCCTCCCTCTCCTGTCCCCAGCCTTGCAAGGTCCTGCCCCTGCCCTGGTACATGCCTGACCACCGCTGTGAGCAGACCAGGAAAAAGTTATCCCCTTCCTCTTTATTTTTCCAGTCTTAGTTTTCTGTTGGTTTAGCTCTCCACCATCAGGTGTGGTAAAGGGGAAGGAGGCCTGTCCTGGGTGGCAGACAGCTCTTGGTCAGCTTAGCCGTAACATGTACTCACTGTCCCTAAAGACTGAACCTGCCCTGGATGGTGGGCAAAGCTGGCAGAAGGCACTGCTCCTGCACTGCCCAGGGCCTGGGCACAAGACCAGAGAGGAATGGGCCAGCAGATTTATTCCTGAGTCCTTTTGTTTTTGTGATACTTTACTTTCCCAGCCAGACAGGATGAGAAACAAACACCACCAAAATACTATTAGAGAGGCTATTCTTGAAGTGTTTATAGCCCAGCCTCACTGGAGAATGTTTGGCCGCTTCCCAAGATGACCAATTCTCACTGTGTTTCCAAGCCAGTTTCTGAACTTTCGGGCACTTACCCAAACAGAATCTGGATTTCTTTTTTTTTTTTTTTTTGAAGTTTGCTTATCTCTGTTTACAAGGGCCTCCTGCGAGGGTTAAGTCAGTGAAGGGCAGCCGAGGTCAGGGAAGGGGAAGTTCGGACAGGCTTTGCGCGTCCCTCTCACGAGAGCGGTGCCCCCACGTACTCTGAACGCCCAGACCCAGGCAATGGTCAGCCTCGCTGTGTCTACCAGGTCTCTTCTCTCTCCTCTTCTCTTCCAGACAATCAACCATAGTTTTGAAGAGATTCTGCCTCATTAGTGCTGGAGAATAGCGAGTGTTTGCTAAATTCTCCCAGTTTTCTTTGTACTCCAGGTTGTTTCCTGTGGTGGTATTTTGGGATTTCTCTATATGCTGACAGATATGGTGTGTGAGAGCTGGATGAGTTTTGAGGGAATAAAATCCAAGCCAAAATAAGGGTGAGAAATGATCTGTATGTTTTAGTGAATGGTCATGAATTTGCAGTCTGCAGAAGTACTTTAAAATATCAGTAAATGAAACCTTGTTTTGCATGTTTAAGGTGAAATACAAACCGGTCAGGATAGGAATAAATTAAATATATGCTACTATTGATAAAATTCTGATATGTTAAAAAGTTATTTAATTGCATGCAGCTATCCAATATCCTCAGATGCCACTCTTAATTACTGACATTACTAGTCTAGCATTATTATATTCAAAATGTAATAGAATATTTCCATTACTTTGGGAGCAACTTAATCACTGAGGAAAAAAAGATGTTTGATAATGCACTGAGTGATCAGATGAACACAGGGATTTGATTTTATTAATTGACTCTTAGGGCAAACTTCAACATTTTAAGTAGCAAGTGATGTCAATGCTGCATTTGTTTAAACTCGTTGCTGTTTGAACTTATAAAGCAACAATAATAAAACCCTTTGTTTTTAGATAAACATTTTTGATTTTTCCTACAGGGAGCTCATTTTGTTTAACATGTGCCATGAACAAAATTCACTGTGTTGATCCTAGTAAAGCATGTCTGTTTAAATCAAGTAAATTAAATGTAATTCCTGAGATTAAGGAGGAAGCTGTATTTTCATTTGGAGCAGCTTATTTTTTCTGGTTGATTTTGTTACAGTTTTTCAATGTTATGTAAACAAATCGTTTAATCAGGAACAATAGGGGAGGGAATCTTAACTTTCCTTTTTCCTCTACTGGTGAAAATAAATAACATATATAATAAAGACACTGTAATCGTGAAACAATACCATGCAAAAGATAACACAGTGACTATTTTCAGTTTTAGAACTGCGGCATGAGCTGCAAAGTTCAGAAGCGAGGTTGCGATGTCACAGAGAGATTGCAGCGTGGTAACCAGCCCCACTGAAGCCAGAGCAGCAATAAACAGACCTGCAGGCTTCCCCCAAGCCAAAACCCTTGACGGGGTTGAGAAATCCCAACTGGCATCACAGCCTGCCCCACAGTTTTTGGGTTTCAGGCTCTCACACACTGGCCCCGGTTCACTCTGCCCCAGCACACACACACATGTAGTCCCAGACGAAACCGTCTCCTCCGAGCGCTTCTACCTTGGGGAAAAGATGATGGGAGTAGATACGTGACTGATGTTAGTCACGTTGCTTAATGCCCTGGTGGGAGGCAGCAAGGTGTTGCTCAGATAGACATCATGCAGGAACCCGTGGATCTGAGCGAGCCCTCGGTGTTTCGCGTGAACCTTGCAAGAAGTTTTAGTCAGTGCAGTCACTTGTGACGGTGGGGATAGAGCCCGATTGTGCTGAAACTCTTCAAAAGTCTGAAGCCTGTAACCCAGTTCCTGCCTAAATTTAGCATGGTGCTTTGTGTGACAAGACACTGACTCAGAGGAGTTACTCATATACTTAGTCTTTGTGAAGTTGGTACCTTTCTGGTGACCTTCCAAACTGTTGCCTTAAAAGCCACCTATTGTTCATTTGTGCTGTAGCTTTTCTGAGGAGGTTTTGCTGAAAGAAATTTGAATAGAAGGGGCTGTTAACATTCTCATGCCCAGCCCCAATGCATAATTTCTGAGTATGCTTCACTTCCACTTAAACTCGTAGCTTTATCTACAAGTTCTTGAATAAATCAACTCCTAAATTAAGTAACCTTTTCTTACAGTGAATGGGAGGGGAAAAATGTTGTGCTGTTTAAACCGTCTACATAAGTGGTAAGCAGGGCCTGTAACTTTGCATGTGCTCCGAAACAAAACCCCACCCAAAACAAAACAAACAAAAAATACTCACGGAGATAGGTATAAAGTTTTTTCCCCGAGTTTTCCTGTATTTTATTTAAACTTTAAAAATATCTGTGTTGACTCTGATGTCCTGTGGTTTTTGCACTGAGGTTTCAGAAGTGAGCTCCGGGGTTTCTTGTCTCGCAATCAAGTGAAGTGCTGATTCTCTTACGTGCATGTTTTCATGGATAGGTGTTTTCCTAAACAAGTTAAATTGTAAACAAAGGTGGAGGCTGATGAAAAATTACTTTCCCTCTGACTCTCATGGCACAGCCTGTTCAACAGCCATCCACGGAGTCTTGTGGGAAATCAGAAAATCTGGTTTGCAAAGCGACAAAAAAGCAGCACATCCATTTTTTTCGTGTGTGTGTGTCCTGGCCTATCAAATCTCTGAAAGAAGTAAGAAGTCAGCTTTTCTTTGATGCAATGAGCAAGATGTTTTGTTTTCCAGATGGTTACGTTTTATTCAAGTTAAAGGTTTCCCCCTAACCGAGGTGCGATCAAACAAGTGGAGGCACCCCGTGTCCAGGGTAGCCCAGACCCCCAGTGCTGGAAGGCACCGCGGGATGGGAACAGCAATTGTTTTGCCTCGTACGTGTTAACTGTGCCTGTGAAAGCCATCCGCCGTGTCAGCACTCTGCTCTTGCCTTCCATCCATTTGTTTAGAGCTTCATCTTCCCCCCTGCCAAAGGTAATGTTTAAGCTCCACGGCCAGGCAGCCTCTCTGCGATGGGCAGGGTGTGAGCTGAGAGCAGCAGCGGTGGCTCCGAGGAGTCGCTGCTGGTGCCCAGGGGACAGCAGTGGCATTGCCCAGGCACAGCAGAGCTGCCACAGCCCCCCTGAGCCAGGGGAGCCAGGAGGGAGCCAGCTCAGAGGGCTTGAGCCGCCACTAAATACGCTGGCAAAAATGCCCCAGTCCTGCTTGAGGCTGCGCTTTCACCACAGAGCAGTGATGGGGCTGTTTCCCCCCAGGACCCTGGCTGATTGGTTTTGTTTAAAAAGAATGAAAAGCAAAGTGCTGACAGGGCATTGTTGGCTGGCGTAATCAGGTTTAAAATATGTTTTCAATCAGCTAACGGGGCAGCATAGATGGCTAGGTTCATTCCCTTCCACTTTGTGTGCCCAGGGAAGGAGGGGAAGATAAACAGCAGAGCCAAACTTACTGATGGATTTTAATCCTTCCTGGAGTTACTATCAGCTAGGCTCCTGCTTCTGTTTACCCAGCTGAGGGGTCTTTAAATGGGTGTCTCCATTTGCAAGGATCTCTTCCCATTGTGAGTGAGGCAATGACTAGACAATGAGGCTGTTACAGAAGAAAGATGAGCTGGCTGCAACCAACAAATCTTGCACTCTCCATTTACAGGGCTATAATTATCCAAAGTTTTAAAGCACAATGCTATCTGCTGAAAGGGACCATCTGGGTGAAGACCAAGACATCCCAATTAAGTGATTGATAAGCAGCTCATGTACTGGAGGAGCTCACATCACCCTTACAGCGCCGTTCTAAAAATGCCACTTGCCTTAACAAACATCTTCGAGGAGTTTGAATGTAGCTGCACTGCGGGAGGGAGGAGATCAAGTGTGTTTGTGTGACTCAGAGTAAGGCAGAATAAATCAGATCAGCCGCTGGAGCACAGTGGAAAGTGCTCTGAGAGCACCGAGGTGCAGTGACAGAGCAGTGCCCACCTGTGCTTTGCAGTCTCCTGTGTGAGGGAGTGTTGTTATTGTGAGGGGTGTTGTGGGGGAGGACAAACTGCACGATGAGTGTAATCTTGAGGCTTGGACAGGAAAGAAATCTGTGCTGGTTTTGTTCATCCACCACACACTTTGCCTTTGGCCTTGCCCTGCAGTTCTGTTTTCTGTCTGCAGTGATAGGAAGTCCATCTGTCCTCCTGTTCTTGGCCCATGTGTCTTTTTTAACTTGTAACTCCAGCTCAGCTCTTACAGAACATGTACACAGTGCCTGACTTGTTAGGGGCAGTTCTTGTTTGGCATTATGTCATACCCCAGGACCTGAAAATGCAGTTTTTCCTCCCTAACACCTTCCCAGTGCGTATCAATACTCCTTTGCATCTCTTCAAAGCAGTAACTGGGGCCCTGGGTATGTGTATGGCCAGAAGTCTGACTCAGAGTGCCTGCAGTAAAACTCATCTTCAACAGTTGCCCAGCGTCGCCATCCCCAGGTTATAATCTAAGATGACCATAAGCCTTGCCTTGATTAGTTCTTTTAACTTGCATATTGTGTGCAAGATATTATATATCCATACAGGGATATAAAGTTTTGCCTTTGAAGCTTGGATCTTAGTTTTAGTGCTGCTGTGTCTAACCACACCTTTGAGACTTTGGATGGGCCTGTGGCCTCTCTTGCTAAACTTCTCTTTAGCTATTGACTGTTCTCCCCCTCCACACATTTTAAGCTGAATTTATTGAGCCACTTGTTTCTTTTAACTAGATTTATTTTGTAAGGCTTTTTTTCTGAATCCATCTTGATTTATCAGCAAAGCTACCCATGTATGGGCATTCAAATGGAACATGGCCTTTATTTTCCATGCCGACACAATGCACGGGTTGATATTTTGTGTGATATTTCAATCCTGTTTTGCAGGAGGAACTGTCTGAGTGACTCGTCATCTTCATTTGTGCATCGCTTTCCCTAAATCTTTCTCTTATTTGTGAGATTTTTAGTTATGTTTTGTTGTCGTCTTTTGCTTGTCTGACAAAGTGAAATAGAACAAGGGCAGGAATGCAGCTGGGTCTCGGTGGAAGCAAACCCACTTGCTGTTTTTTTTCCCAGTGGAAAAGGACCTGGGGGTATTGGTCAACAAGCAGCTGAACAGGACCCAACAGTGTGGCCAAGAAAGTCAAGGGCATCCTGGCTTGTATCAGAAAAAGTGTGGCCAGGCACACAGTGGTGGAGTTACCATCCCTGGAAGTGTTCAAAAGCCATGTGGCTATGGCACTTGGGGACATGGCTTCGTGGTGAACATGGTTATGGTGCTGGCTTGACAGTGGGGCTTGATCTTAAAGGTCTTTTCCAACCTTAATAATTCTGTGATTCTGTGGTTCTCCATTTATTGCCATTTGCGAGTGTAGTTACTTAAGTTGTTTAATTTACCCTCTTGTAGTACTAGCACAGCTTTAGCTTTCTTTCAGTCTGACTTCCTTCACTGTAAGAGTCCCTGAAAATTTGCATTACATAAATATTTTAAAAATAGTCAGTCAAATTCCCTTCATATCATCCCACCACAGGTAAAAGCGAAGGTCTTCTGATGGATCAGGGACTCTGCTCTAGAGTTGCGGGCATCTTTTAAAAAAGGGATGAGATTGAGGCACCTTGAACAAAGAGGTCTGCAAGTGTAAACATCCCCAGTACCCACATTGCTGAAACAACCAGTGAGCAAACTCCTGTGGTACTGGGTGCCATTTTACCCAAGGAGCTGCCAGAAACCTGGCTTAGAGCATGACTATACAGTACACTCCTTGTGTGAAACATGGCCTGATGTCAGTACCAGGTGCTAACAGATGTTCCTGAAGGGTGATTGAATTTAAAAGCCTTTTACAGTGCATTGCACTGGCTTAATCTGCAGGTGACAAAGGCATTGGTGAAGTGCCATGAGACCAATAAAAAGAAGCCAGGTGTAAAAATGCAACCTCATCCAGAGCTGAGGCTTCGATGTTTGAATGAGCTTTAGGAAAACCCCTGTATCACAATCCTAAAAAACAGTGTGAGGTTTTCACTCAAGGAATTGCATGGGATTGCTGTTATGGCTCCTAGAAGCTGCTTTCTCCAACTACAGGTTGCAAGGTACAGCTTTTCCTGTCCTCCAACCAATATTTCCTCTCAGCCTTGCTGAGCTGGAGGGATGTCAAGACCACGAGTTCCTCAAATGACAGAGTAGGCAGGAGCTACTTCACACCCCCTTCATCTTCAGGTCTGTGTATCTTCATGGGAGAGATGCTGTGCCCAGGTCCTGGCTGTGCTCTTTAAGAGGATACCAGGGGGTACTCTATGGCACTTCTGTTACAGGAAGTGAGGCTTGATTTTCTTCATCCCTCGAACTCCTATGCCTCTCGAAAAGACAGGAGAAAAACAACTGTGAAGTCAAATAAAATGCCAGCTATACTTCACTGAAATATTAACGTCTTTGCTTCACGCTTGATCTAAAATAAACTTAATTTTCTTAATTTAATACCAGAAATAGAATGGTTGATCCAATTGGCTTATGCTGTTATGAAGGAAAATAGTATTTTTCATGTTGATTCAATTGTTGGACCTTTCTGTCTTCCAGTGGTGAAAACATTTGAAAGCAGAGAATTTTCCTTACAGTGAGATGCGGACTTAGATCACAAAATTTGAACATGTCACAAGTATTCCCCAAATTCAGGGTCCAGGGAGTTGGTTATATCCTCCTAGGAAAGCTGGACTTTAAGGTATTTTAAACGTGAGTTTCCTGTAGCAGTCATGGTATTTGCATCCATTCCATTTGCATCATTAAAGGCTCGGTGATGAGAAAGGGAGAAGTACTTGGGTGTCAGACTTCAGGTTCGTCTACATTTGTCTGTCTTCAGCTCGGCATGTCTAAAGTATTTTCTAAAGACTCAGCTGTGACCTGCCCATTCTTTATGCATTTAAGGCAATTGCAAGGCAATTTTCTTCTCTGTGAAATACATTTCTGTGCAGATAGAGCAGGGCTGGGCTAAAACTTGGGTTTTTTTTCTAGGCTGTTTCCCCAGACCTGCTTTAGATCCTCTCTTTTCTCCAGCAGCCTGTGATCCAGGCTGTTTTATCTAATCTGATCTATCCTGGCTCCTATGCCACGCTCATCCCATGGTGCTGGAATGTCCCAACAGCCTGCCTCTGTTGCCTTTCTTGCCCCATGAAAGGCAACTCCTTCTCTCGAGAAAAATCTGGGACAGCTATCAGATAAAACCAACAAATCTGGCTTTGCCTGATAATTCCCACACAATCAGCCTGTCCTTCAGCTTGATGGAGAACAACACCTTCCATGCTGTGTCAAAGTACAAGTGTTTGTGTCCTTCATCTCCTTTAGGCAAGTTCTCAGATGATTTGGCCACCCCTGGAGACAGAGCAGCAAGCATGTGTTCTTGTTCCCTCTTTTGGTGTGCCACATCTGGGCTTAGTCTGGGGTCATCTCACTTGTGACAGGGGTGAGGGCTGGGCCAGCTCCTCCAAGGCTTCAGCTGGATCTGGGGTGGCCCCTGTGAAGAGCAGGCAGCTTTCCTGAAGTATGGCCCTGGAGCTCATGGGCATGTCTGCTGCTTCAGTGTGTGTAGTTATGACTATGTGATGCTTTAATGCAATGTAGGTATGATTTCTCCAGTGACCAGTCCCAGAAAGATTAAGGCTTTTCTGAGTTTCTGCCTGGAAATGGCAGTTGGGTAGAAATGGTCTGTGTGTGGCTGTCCTGTCAAAAGCCTACTAAGCATGTCAGTCAGAAAAGGATCACCCTCAACAGGCGTGTCAGTCTGACAGCCTGGGAACCACGTGAGTTGTTATGTGTGTGCTATTAAGAGCTTGAGCACGTTTCCACTTGGGAAATCCCCTGTACTTTTGAGGCTGAAGGTCCACGTTGTTTATAATAAATGAAAAAGCTACACAAACATTTCTGTGAGTCAAGGGCAAGAGCTGAAATGACAGTCTTGTATTTCCGAGGTAATTTTGTCATGTAATGAGAACAAGGTACTCTTTAATCTTTTAAGAAGGAGAATGTCTGGCAAACTTCCCCAGCTGATCTTCACTTTCCTTTCCTCCCCTCCACCCTGCAGCATACATATGTGACTGGGAAAGTGAGGGACCCAGCAGCTCCTGCAAGGAAAGGGTAATATCCCTACCAGTTATTTTAAAGGCCAGTCCCTGTTATCAGGAGTTTACTCTAGGCAGGTTAAAATACTCTCATTTCACTGAGTGAGAGTAGGCACTGGTGTACAGGCTATCCAGTTCATGGCAGGGCTGTCAGAGCTGGGGTCTAGCACGGGCACAGAGCATCTTGCTGTTTGCCACTGCATTCAGATCCAGCCATCCACTAAAAATACAATTGCCAGAAGAAATGCTGGCATAAGATGCTGCAGAAAGCAACCCCCTTGTTGCTATTTCACCAATTATTATTTCCGAGAGGGGACCGTACGACTCCGGGCCCTCAGGAATAAAAGCTAACAGATGCACGCTGGAGCAGGAGCATTAATGTTTGATTTGCAGCACAGAAGCATTTCCCTCTGCTGCCAGGTGTCTCTAAAGCCCAAGCGCTTCTTGCTTTGTTCCGTGTGTTCCCCTGTAACCACTTTGTTGCCGCTGTTCCGTTTGCCCATGCTGAAAGTCTATCGCGAGGGCTTTTTTTCGGAGGCATCGGCAGATGGCAAATAGCACCCTTCATATTCCTTCCCCATAACTTCAGCAGTTTCTCTTCTTTTTTTTTTT
>VXBX01006863.1:313044-338471 GCA_013400415.1 Scytalopus superciliaris
TTTGCCTGCATCCACTTAGCAGCTCCAGGCATGCCAAATTGCACGCTTTTGGAGGACTTGTTGCTAGTAGCAGATCTTTGATTCTAAATGCCTAAAGTAGCGTCTGAACTATATTTAGAGCAAGTACACGCCTGCCTATTCATGATCTTTTGTGTGTAGCCTGGACAGCTCGGTGCCAGCGTTGCAGCATAATCAGCTTCTCCTTTAGTGCTGAAATTCCACAGCTCTGCAGAGGGGAAGGGAGGGGGGGGAAAGAGTGGTGGGCAAGGAAACAAGGATAGTAATTAAATATGACTTAGGAAAAAGAAAAAAAAAAATCTCTGAATAGCAAATTAGCCTTGCTGTTTTACTAATGTTATTGCTCTCTTCATAAAGTCCCAGCCGTGTAATTACTGCACACTCCTAACTCCTATAGACTTTCTAGAGAGTTGTACTGTACTGGGTGAGGCTGTGAACATCAAGAAGTTGTCCTCCTTTTTCTGGACTGCTCAGAAAAGAAAGAACTGGCTACAGGTAGTTATTCTCTGCTTAACAGGATTTCCCTTAACTTACAAGGCACCTCTTAAAAAATTCTGTGTAGTTGTCCTACAGCCTTGTAGTGTAAAGAATGTGGAGTAGCAAGGCAAAGCCTACAGCAGATGGAAGATGATATTAAGGTTCTTGGAGTTAAGTTTAACCACAGAAAGTCTGATCATTACACTTATTTTTATCTGAACCCATTGGTGGATCAAAATATATGTAGATAAAACATAAAGAGCTGGGACTTGAGTGATCACCTGGGGACAAAAATTTTCCAGCTTAGTAATTTGGCTTTGGCATTTACTGACTTGTATAAATGCTCAGAATTTATGTATTCCAAGTATCTGATTTTTCCAAGTCATGTTTGTGAGTATTTAGTTCTGCAACATTACAGCAAGGTGTCTCTCCTGTGAGACACAGACAAATTCAACCAATTTGATTGTACAGTGGTAAATAAAAAGATGATCAAACCTATCTGCTCATTCACTTAGAGGAAAATAGGTAAATTTGGGTTTATGGTTGACTATTGCACTAACTTTTGTCTTGCTTGCGAGAATGTCTCCATTGAATTTCTAATTTGGCACATCTTCACAGGGAGACAAACCATAAGTATTTTTCTCATAAGACTCTTAATAACTGCATCTTCCCTTTGAACTTAAGTAAAAGCAACAAAATAAGAAGGTAGGCCTTTTAAGAAAATGCCATTTGCTACTGAGAGAAAAATAATGAATAAAACCAAAAAGGGTCCCTGCTCTGGTTAGTCATTGTTAAATTTTTCAGCTATCCTCATTTAACCGGTTAAAGTGAAAAACTGAACCTGCTCAGCTGTTTGAAGTGGGTGGATAGAAAAATGGGTGAAGAGCTTTTTCAGCCAGTGATATCCAGCTGCCCATCTCATGAAAACACACAAGTGCAAACCAACTGAAATGTGTATACCATTGCCTGTAAATTGCACTACTGCAGGAGAGAACATAATATGTTTAGTTGAGTTTACTTTTTCTAAACGCATTTGCTGTTGATTTGCCATGAGAAGCAGCGTGGACATTCCTTCACCTGTGCACCACCGGGTCCCTTTGAGTGAAGTGTGACACTTTCGCATGTTACTGGTTCCTATGTTCCATTAAAACAGCTCTGTATTTCCACTTTTTTTTAGTGGTAGCACTGCTGCTAGAGACGCAAACTGTGCCTGACCTCTTCCAGCCTGATGGATTGGAGGCATCAGCATATGCCAGAAAGGCAAGGTGCTGTGGCTTCAGCTGTAAGAGACAGCTGAAGTTTTTACTTCCCTCTGAACAGATGTGTGGGGTTTTCCAGCAGAAGGCAGGGGGAAACAACTTGAGCTTGCACTTTGTACTGGAGCCATCATACCGTTTATCCAGTAGTTGTCACATTTGCTTCATTGCAAATTGAAGCTCTGGGAATTAAAGGGGGAGGATTTCTGTCTAGACCTCATTGTTGACAGTCTCTGTGGGACACATCCTAGGAAAGGAGGTCACTTTTTTGAGTGCAGATGGACTAAGGCTGTAACATCTCCTGCTGGCCATGTGCCATTTCCCTTCTGTCCTGTATTTTCCCTAGAAATTGTAAGTGATGGAGGCTGGAGTTTTATTGTGTTGGTACTTCAACAAGCTCTAGACATTCAGAAATAGTTTTGTAAATGTACCCAATGCACCACATTATCTTGAGTTTTGCCCTAGCAGCAAGTGTATTAACTTTTTTTCTGTAGCAAACAGTGTTGCATTTGTAGCAAAGCTCAAAGTTAGACTTTGCAGAAGAGGAAGGTGGTTTTAGTATAAAACAAGCAGATTTTACTTGCTCACACTCCCTTACTTGCCTATTCACAAATCTTTTGAACTCTGCAGCAGCTTGCAGTGACTAGGAGCTTTCATCTCTCTATCCTTTCCTACCTCTGTGAATCATTAGGGTTTCCTCATAATTTTTCATCTCCGTGTCTGGGTGCTTAAAGTTCCACCCTTGTTCTTCATCTCCTCCATCACGATCTCTTACCTGCTGTCCCTCTTTCTCGGCAGTCTATTGTTTTCCCCACCTGGCTCTCCTCAGAAGTTGCACAAGGCTGTGCTGTGATTTTGATGACCTGCAGAGCTGGGGGCCATCAAAACCTTCTGGTGCTCCTTCTGGTGCTTTCCCACCTCACCATTGCCACTTCTCCGCAGGCCAATCCTAACACTTCTATTCCAATTCTCTAGGCTTCTGTGCCTGTTTGGAGTTTGCTTTTTTTCTTCTCCAGTTAAAAATGGGCACATAAGTTTCTTTCTTACTGTAACACTTTTATAAAATACTGATTAATTGTTCAACTGTTTCTATATTTCCTTAACACAATGCTAATAACCTGGACCTCCAAATGGACTGTCATAGAAGAGAGTGTCCTGGTTCTGAAAAAAGCAGTCAGAAAGCCCAGAAAGGAACCAGCCTCTTACAGCTTTGATATTCATCCTTCTGTAACCTGGGAATCATTTGAATTATTTGGAGGTCCAGACCTGAGGACCTGTTGTCACTTAGGATAATAGTACTCCTGGGCATCCTTAATAGTTGATCAACAGGCAAGTGATATTTTAGGTAGTGAAGTTGAAGATGCAGAGCTTCAGGAGCACACTCTTTATCCCCTGGTCATCCTCAGGGCTAACACAAATGCAAAACGAACACCCTCAAACAGAGCTGAGCTCAGAAGGGGAAGCCTCGGGTGTTTGAAATCAAATGCAAGTAACAAAATGTTCCCCGAGCCCACTCATCTCAGGTGGCACCAGATACCCATCTGGAAGGAGCTGAGCAAACAAAGGACCAGCTGTGTCATCTGCCAAGTATGGGGTTATATGTAGGGCTTTTTGGAGCAGAGGGAGGGGAAGTTCATCCATTATTAAAACATAGATAATAGAAACTTTATGCCCCACTGGTCTTGCATTAGACAACATGAACTGAGAGATGAGGTCTCTCTGCTAATTCAGTGCCTGGTGCTCCTGAGGCTGGCTCCCATGTGAGGGGGAAGCTGACAGCACTTGTCTGTCTTACTCTGTCTGATCCCAACCCCCTGAGAGTTCCTGCTCCTTCCCTGGCAATGGCCTCCTGTGACAGCTCCACTTCTCTGGAAGAATAAAGCTGTCAGAAAGGAGAAGATCAGCATCCACACGGGCCAGGCCATGGTCACAGGATGCAAAGTCAGGCAGAATGAAATGATCCCTACCCGTGCCACATCAAGGCCTTAATATAAAACCCATCTCCAGCTCTCTCCTTCAGCACTCGCTCTAACAGCAGCACTGTTCTCAAAAGGGAAGTGTCCCACAGATGAGCCTTGTCCTTCCCAGAGAGTTGGAAAAGGACAGATGTGTTTACACTCATTTCTTGAGGAAGGCAGTAGGATGTCATGGGTTACTCTCAGTAAATGAGAGCAAGCTGGAAAAATCCCATAATTAGCCTCTCTTTCTGGTGCCCCCCAGAACTTGATATGATATGGGCCTTTTTTCTATTAGAGCACAGGCTTTGAGAAACTCTACCCTATGTAGTGTTACAAACAAGTAGAGGAAAGAATGCTGAGCCTCCTGTGGCCAGCAATCTGTGTCTGATGCACATACTTGATGTGACAAAGTCTTCTAACACCTCTGTCTCCAAAGAAGAATGTTCTCGTCGCTCTGCAAAAGGTCTCTTTGGGACACTCTATAACTGTGGGGTGTTTGCAACTCAGGTATGTTTTTTTTAACCACTTTGTGCAAGGAGAGCCCAACAGGTTTTCTCCAATCGAACCATTCCATTCTGTCCCATGCAGGGCTAGATTTGTTTTGGTAATCTGTGATTTTGGCTACAGTCCCAAACCACTGGCAATGCAAGTCCTTAGCAGCTGACTCTTTATGGTAGTTTTGGATACCAGAAGCTTAAATAATGAAATCCATATTCTTTTCTTCGTTAGGAAAAATAAAAACCATCTGAGTGGTATTTAAAGTAAAAATGGATTGAGAACTTCATCTACTGCAAAATTTGAAATGTCTTTCACTTAAGTTTGAATATTTTCAGATATGCTGGTTTCAATTATTCAAGAAAATTTGAGCCTGATGTACAGATAGCAATGTTTTTAGTTTCAACATTTTACTTAGGACAGTAGTAAGAGAATTGGAAGAAGGCAACTATTTGGTTTTATTTCGTATTCACAACTCTCTTCTAAATGGCACAACTCAAGCTATTGAGGTGGGATTCACTGAAGTGTCGCAGTAAGAGACGTTAATTATACCCAGTGTATATTCCTTTAGAAACAACTACTATTTGAAGCATTTCAGGATGTAGGAACAGATCTCTCCCTTGTGATTAGACAGAGAAAGCCTCCCTTGTTCTCTCGGAGCGGTGTAAAATGAACTGCCGGTGTTGTGAGAGCATCCCCGAACACACACTTTTCCTTCCCAGGGAAGTGTAATGCCAGAGTGCAGGCACCCAGGGATGTTTCTTTGTTGTCAGGAGAAGCCAAAATAAGCCCTATTGCCCCACTGGGTCTTTCCTCCCCTTGTTCTGTATCTCCCTCGAGTTCTGAAGGACAGAACGTTTTGAATAATTTGCCTAATTTCAAGCTTCCTTTCCCACCACTCCCCCACAGACATGGCTTGTACTTAGCACAGTGATTGTGTGGGTATTGCTCCCTTCCAGAATGCATTTCTAGGTATTTCTCAGAGCTGAGTTCATCTGAACTTCTCCCACTGATGCATTAAATATTGTGGCCACAGCCACGATGCACCCTTCCCTCCATCCTTAACCCAGGGGGGTTGCTGCATGCATGGAGGTGGGTTTTGCTCTTGGGTTTTTAGCTCTGTGGCTTTTGTTTCCTTTTGTTAATAGCAATTTGTAATGAGTCAGTTTTGAGAAGGCAAAGGGATGAGTCTAATGCTAGTCCTCAGTCCCTGCTCAGTTTATTCCCCCAGTGTCAGATGGCCTCTTCTAAAGGTCTGTTGCCTGAACAGTGTGTAGCTTCCTCCAGGAGGAAGGCAGGGCAACACAGAGATGTGCAGTTCTCTTGCATCTGCACCAGGCTTGTTACACTCTCACACCAGGATAGAGCCCTGAAAGGGATGGCAGATTTAAATAGAGATTTTATGGCACATGACTTTACAGAGTAGCTGGAAGGTTTGGTCTCTGCCCTAGTCAGCGCTGGCAAGAAAAGGTGCTATAATGTGGGGCACAAGGTGTGGTTTCTGGTGGGCCAGGGGGTCCATGATCAGCTGCAAGTCATGGCTGTATTTTGTGGGTTAGGTGGCAAAGGTGTGCCATTCTCTCCACTGCCAGAGGCTGCCTGAAGACAGTGGAGTCACCACAGACTCCAAAAAACTCCTGAATTCCCAGCTTGCTCAGCCAGCCATGCATAGATAGTGACAGAGGAACCGGCCCAGCCACCCGCAGCCAGCAGGGTGGGAAGTGGCTGGGGCCTTGCACTGTTGGCAAAAAATGCTCCTCTCTTCCCTGTGCTGTGTAAAGGGTTGTCTGCCCTTCGTGAGCCCTTCCACTGAGCTCAGGGGTGAGCTGCAGGTGGTGACAGTGGGGAGGGGGCTGTACTTCACGTCTCTGGGACATGTTATAATGATAATTTCGGCCTCTGTAGGTTATTTTATGCTCTGTGTGTTATTTGCAGAGGAGAAAAAAAAATGTTGGAAAGCGTTTAAAACAAGATAAAGGTTAGCCTTGAAATGGGGAGAACTCACAAAACAAGGGGAGAAACATCTTGGCAGGCTTGTCAAGGTTGCCTGTGGCTTGGTGCAGAATCAGAGGCACTAGAAATGGTAACAGCCTTCTCATCCTTGCTTCTTATTCCCCTTCCAGTGGAAGAATGACTTGTTTTCTCCCGTTCCATCCTTTGCCACTGCAAGAAGTAAAATCCGCAGCAGAATATTTCCTGGTATTATCTTTGTCCTCTAGAGGAAAGCCCTCGGTGCCTGTGGGGATTCACCTCCAGCCAGTGCCTGCTGCCCACAGCTTCCCTCACCAGCTCTCTGTGCAGACAGTCAGGACGGGGTGACGCTCCTCCCTGCCCTGCCCTGCCAGGGGCCCGTCTGCAGTGGTTCTTCTCAGCAGTTCCTTTCACTCAGCCTGCAGTTCAGCTCAAGCTGTTCTTTCCCAGGGTTTTTTCATTTATGCAGGTAATGGGAAAAAGTAAAATAAATGAAGGTGACTGTTTTTCCCGAGATGGAGGGGTGATTAAGCAACACCAGTAGTTGCCAAGCAGGTGTATACATCAAAGGTGATACTAGTGGAGAGAGAAGCTGCCATTGTTGCTGGCTAGTCCATACTTCTAGTGTTTTTCCTTGTGATTAACTAAGGATAGGGCCTTTTCCAAGTGCATGAAATTTCCTTTCATAAACAGGTGATATTTTTCCACAGACTGAAAGCCAATTCTGATCTCACTTACACCTGTGTAAACCTGGACTAACTCCATTGGAGCCTCTCCATCTAATCTAATCTGCCCATTTTCAAGTGTGCCGGGCATTAGGGTGTCTGAGCACCCGTGCTTATCCCCAGACATAAAGTGATGTCACTGGGTTCAGTCTTACTCACCAAGTCCTGTCTTTCATATATAATTTATCAGCCAGAATGATGTTAGGTGATTTGCACTCTGAAGTAATCATCACTCAGGCAGCAAGATGATGGATAGGTGGAGGGAGAGCAGATGGTATGAAAGATTAATCAAAAAGCGAGAGTCCGTGCCACTGCTGGTCCACAGCTAAAGATCCTCTTGGGTGTGAAAAATGCTACAATAATGGTGAGGTATTTGTCTCCTGAATTTGTGCTATTACTGGGAAATCCTTCCATACTGTACAGGGCTGAAAAGGCCAGCAGCTTTTCTGGGAGCCTGGCAGAGCAGATCTTTCCCCCACAAGCATGGGTGTGTCAGGGCAGCTTGGCCACCCTTCAGCACACGCTGCCTTCTGCCTTTGCCCCCTCTCATGTACCACTTGCAGCAGCAAACACAACCCAGCTGGTTTGCCAGTGCTCCCTGGCCATCATTTCCCATTAGGTAGCACTGCTGCTCTCCATGCACAGCTCCCTGTCCCCCTTGTCATGTCACCCCTCCTGCCTGGCTGCTTCTTCCTTAGCTGGGTATCTCCATGACATCAAACCTCTCACCTCTGGATAAAGAGCAGCCCTCAGTGCCTGCTGTGTCAGCTACTGCTGTGTTCCCTCTAGCAATGACTTTTCCCAAGTCTTTCTGGAAGCCAGATCTCCTTCTGCAAAAGATGCTTCACTTTCCCAGCTGCATTTCTTTTCTCTGGTCGTTGTTTCCTCCTCCAGCCTCTTCCTAATTCAGGTCCTCCTTGAAGATTGCTCATGTACCTTGCAAGAGCAGTTGAGTGGGGGGCGAAGGTGAGTTTGCCTGCCCCAAATCAGGCCAGGCTGCAGCCAAAAGGAAGGATGAGGGTGAGGACAAAGAGTTAGGAAGACAGCCCCACCATCAGCCTCACTGTCCCCACTGCCACCATGAAAGGCAGGGAGGAGCAGAGACTGATGCTGTGAGACTAGACCTGGCCACGAGATTTAGGCAGGACCAGAGGAAAACTACTAAGACTGGTAACAAGAAAAAGCTGAGGGTGATGTGGTACACTAGACCTCAGCCAGTGGGGGCTGAGCATGGAAAAACAGAGGGGAGAGGGAAGTGTAGATCTCATAGCTATGGCCCTGACTGTTAACTCATCACCAAGCACTGCAGCAACTGCTTTTTCTGCAGTTTCTGAACTTCAGTGTCTTTTTAATTGCTCTCATGCAGCCTCAGCACTGTGGCATGCTTGGCTGATGCCTTCAAAGGGTGTCTTCACAGCACGAAGGGCAATAAACTTCAGACCATTACCTGTACTGGGCCACTCATTCCAACTCTGTTGGAGCTCACAGGCCTTAGTCTGAGCCAGAAACGACTATGCCTCAAATTTATTTTAAATTAGAGCTTCTGGTTTTGCAGGAACTTTTTTATTGCCCGAGGCAAGAAGAGGAGTGGAACAGCATTCCACCCTTCCAACATAAACCTGTGCTGGGTAAAGCCCACTGTGTGCTGGCTGTGCAGTCCTCCTGCAGCACTTCCTATTCAGCTATTTAATTTGATTGCCATTGGCCAGCTTTAAAACCTGGGGTTTTAATCTGCTGTAAATTGGTGCAGCTCTACTGAAATGCGGTTTTCAGCCTGTGGTCTGTCAATCCCAAGGTCTCTGTGGGCTGCTTCAAAAAAGTCTACAAAAGGTAACTTAGAAAAGCAAACCCTAATGTCAATAGGCTTTGAATTGCCAATACACGGGGCTTTTTACTCCACTAGGCCATTTTGGGGTGCCAAAAAATGAAAATGACTGCAAGATCATGAAAAGAGTACTGTTTGGCTCTAGCTGAGCATCTGTTTCTGACTGTTCATTGAGTAGAAAATTAGTTTTGAGGAGGTGATCAGGGTAGAGTGGGCAAACAATACAGCTTAGGCTCAAAGTTCCGTGGGGTTTTTTGAAAGCAGAAAAAGTACTGTCACATATCCTATATATCTGTTTGTAAGCTGGCCTGATTGGATAGTAGGAGATAGCAAAATGCAATTGCAATCATTTGAATAAGATATTTGGGAAAACTGGTGCTCCAAATATTGCTTCAGGAGGCCTACAGTCGTGTCTCCTAAATGAAAAAATGAGCATTTGATGTAATGTTTTAATACACTTTTATGTAACATAACCTCAACTGAAAAAAAGGATACGCATTTAGCCTCTTACTGACTTCAAAGAAGTAAAAGATCTTTCATTCATTTCCAGTAGTGTCACATTAATTTATCTTTTCCTGAGTTCCAAGAGTTTTGTATGTTATATAAGCAGGCACTAATATGTTCTTTGCAGTATTTTATTTATTCTTCTCTTAGAAGTGGCTAGAAATGGCATATGCTGTTTCATGAAGAATTTTGAGACTTAGTGTTGTCCTGCAGAGCAAGAAAACCTTCAGAAAACAACTCAGGATTTCTGAGGGCAACAGTTTCCTCCAGGTTGTCTAAGCAGCCTCCTCAGAGACTGCCACAAATCTTCTTGTGTTTCTTGTTAACTGCAATTTCAAAATTTAAAATTTATGACTCCATTCTGTAAAGCATTTTGATTTTACAGATCTGCAAGTTCCAGTGGAATAGGACTCCATGCAAACTTGCTCAAACATCAAAGTGCTCTGACTGTAGCACAGGCTGCTGTGAGAGATTTGGAGCTAGAGCCAGGTACCTAACAGGGGCTGGGGCTGTTTGGATCTGAAATCTAAATTGTGCTTGAGATCAAACTCAGATTATTTTGCTAATACTCTCCAGCATCCAGAGAAGAGAAAAAAATTGCCTTGCAGTAGAAGTCTGTCAGCCAAGCCCTCCTTGCTGGGCTGGAGCAAGATCCAGTGACTGTGCTGAGCCTTTCCCCTCTCTTGAGTACTTGTCACATGCAAATAGCATGTATTTCCTACAGATCTAAGACATGCCATCCTTTTATGTAGATTCCCAGTGTGTAGCCAGTGCAGGCTGTGCTGAAAAGCAGAGGTTCCTGTTAGTTCATATCAACATATGATCTCAGTGGTGTCTCAAACATGTGCTGCTTACCACAGCATTTGCATGTGCATTCATATGTTTTTGTTCCACTTGGGTTATCTTAGAGCCTTAGGGCCTACCCTATTTGCACGTGTTTGACTTAGATGGATGCAAAACCACCATATGAAAACATAATTGTGGAGGAGGGCAAGTGGGACACTTCAAAAATGTGGATTATTTTCCTCTTTTCCTGACAGTTCTGTGTCTGCATCTGCATTTATATGCACGTGTTGCTGTCACAAGTTTATCTGGATTTACTTTAAGGACAAATACTCCCAAAGCTTCATCTTGCAGCACCGTATAAGGCAGTTCAAAATAGGGCATCTAAGACTCTTCTTCTATTTGAAATACAGGTGGGGATTCCTTTTCCCCTCTCCCTTTGCTCCAACTTTCCCCCCTGTCATATATGCACTTAGGAGCTGTTTTCCCCATTACAAACCAAACCATTTGTGTGTACATGAATATCGACTTTGGAGGTTATAGTCAGGCAAACTCATGGTATTTTCTCCTTATGGAGCAGATGCATTGGCAGTTCATAAGTTATTCATGCTCATTGCCCTCAGGGATCCATTTATATAAGCTAGAGAGACATATTGGGTGCCTGACTAGCTCTTATGCCTGCCTATCAGATGGCCCCCATAACCATAATCGTATCCCAATTTATACTGCATCATCATCACAACGTGCTTTTGAGGAAGAGAATTGCAAGTGTTCCCAGTTTTCTCAGGGCTAAAAGAGCCCTGGGGAACTTGAGCTGGTTGCCCCATGTCTCAAGAAGTTCATCCTGGCTCTCTGAAAACCCAAACTAGCTCTGTCATCTGTTGGACCTCTGTTACCCTCTCTGCCAGGGTGTGTAAAATCTCCTGTCAAACACTTAACCAACAGAAATTGGCAGATCCCAGCTTGGCTGCCACAACTCCAGCTTTAAGCATCGATCTTGTCATCAGATGCCAGCTCTTTTCTTGGGGGAAGACACTGTGTTCGGTATGTGCCACCCAGCTTTTGCCTTCCCTTCAGCTGCCACGGAAATGTGTCTGCCAGTCCTGTGCAGGGAAGGGATGGGCCACAGGGTTTAAACATCTCCATCACTGGACAGAGCTATTGATATAAATTCTTTTGGTTCATTTGGCTTGGTTTGCATTTTGTAGCAGATTGAAAGCATTATGCAAAACAAATGCATGCTTGGGTGCCTTCTTAATACATGTTTCAAGTTGCATGCATCGTTCCTTGTGCTTTGTTCACTGTCAGATTTGTCTGCTTTTCTAAATCAGCTGTGGATGTCCAACTTCCAATTTATATAAAGCAATAGATGCACCAGTTATCTCTGAGCCTAATTTGGCTGCTCCTGTGGAAAAACTCCAGGGAAAGCTGTGGATGCACTGTTGAATTAATCAGGAGGAGGAAGTGTTCTTGGAAGAAGCAGCACTTCCTTTCATGCAGGATAAGACATGGCCAGATGCCAAGGGTGGGGAATGGGGGCATGATTAAAGTCTAGATAAAAGAGGAAGTGCTTTTCCCTGTAAAGATGATGCATTTTCCTAAAACTTGATTTCCTACACTGCTTGGAAATCAAGTTGTTCCATCTTTTTTTTTTTTTTTTTTTGCTTTATCTTCTGCTTCAGTGGCAAATTTTCCCTCTTACTCAGCAGTCCAGCCGGTAGAAATGAAATTTCCTTCCTCTTTGAAGCTTGCAGGTGCTAGATTCAGAAAAGGGCAAATGAAGGAAGAGCCCATTTTTGGCTGCAATTTATCCCCACAGGCGTGGGTGACAGAGGAACACCCCGGCCCTTTCCAGCTTTGTTCTCAGTCTGACACCTCTGACATCACCAGAATTCGTTCCTCACTCAAATTTAGCCCCCTCACTGTTATTTGCTGCAGATCTATAATTCGCAGAGGTGTATTTGTGTGTGTGCACACCCACACACAGGGAGTTATGGAGGCAGCAGTGTGTTTCATTGCCCCAGTCACTACCAGGTGTTTGAGTGTAATAGGGTTACAGACAGTTTGATATTTGTACAGCAGCAGGACGAGGGTTCTTGCCCGCTGTGTAAATCCATCCACATGGGAACAGGGCTTCCATAAATCTGTCAGACCGGAGTTCTCTCCCAGAGCCTCATCCGGTCGCTTGCTCCTATTTTCTTTTCCGTGTTTTCAATTTGTGATTGAGTCAAATTCAAACAGGCCACTTATTTGGCGGTGCCCTTAAAATGAAGGGCTGGTTTAGTTGTGCCTTGGGAAGGCTGAGGACATAAGGCTCCCTCATGCATTCAGAAAAAGTGTGTTCTCAGGTACATGTGCCTCTGCTGTCCCACATCCTCTGGCACACTTGGGGTAGAGCTCTCCCACATACCTCTTTTTGGCATGTGGGGGCTGAGTGCTTTTCAAAGCCAGGGATTAGACTCTCTTCTGTTAAGGAGTGGCTATTAGCATTTGATGCCTTCTGTCCTGCCTGCTGCTTTTATGCTCCATTGGCGCCGTTTCAGAAATGACATTATCACGGGATTGAGCAGCTCTGGGGATTGCAAACCAGCGGCAGAGTCTTCCCCCTCCAGGTCAGCAGTTCATCACTGGACCTGGGTTAATACTGGCTGAACATCATTAGCATCTGAAATCAGCTGGGGGTCTCCTTTCCAGTCCCTGCCAAACGCATCTATCGTTGCTTCCTCACACAAAGTTTTGCTTTACTGGACACCCTCTCAGGGTGCTGCAAAGACACCCACAGTAGAAACTGCCCTTTCAGAGATGGCGTCTAGATAGAGTGGCCAGGTGGTGTGAGCACAATATGCACCATATGCAGATGTCTTCTCCCTGATTGCCCCTCTCTGTCTGTCACCAGCACCAAAGTTACCTTGCACAGCTCTGGGCTATGAGGGACACGATAAAGAGCGGGATCCTGAGAGGGTTGTTCATAAGCAGAGGCATTTGCAAGTAAACTAGTAATGTCTGCTCTCAATAAGGGCTTTAGACTTTCACCACCCATTCCTGTGTTTCTGAGGAAGGTTATCGCTGCGAATCAGAGGGAAATTACGCTAATTCGTTGTCACTTTGGGGATCAGAAGATGGTGCGGCAATAAAATCAGTGAGGATTTTTTTTTCTTCAGCTGGAGTAAACCGCATGAAAGAGAATTTGCTTTCCATATGATACAAGATGCTACATAGATACCACATGCCTGACCTGCTCTAAAACCATCTGTCATCAGCTCTAGGCAGCAGCCATTTATCTGGGTGGAAGATCTCCCGTTGGTTTAGTGGTCTGTCTGTTTATACTCATAAGGCTAGCAGTGCTGCAGCTGGCTTAAACAGCTCATTGGCATTGGTTACTGTACTTGGTTGGTGCGTCGGAAACACTGATAAGCAATCTGAAAACTGGTGGCTTTTCGAAGGCTTTCATGTAAGAGTGGCATTGGCATGGAGGTACACAATCAAGTCTTGCAAAGGTGCAGCTGAGGGCTCTGTCCTTCGCTCCTCCCCTTATCTTTGTGTTTTCCCCCTCAGGAATGCAGAGCAGCCTTTGAGGTCTTTGGTTGTGGTGGGTTTGTTATGTGAGCTTTTCTGTATCTAAGGAGGCTTACACATTTAATTTCTGTAAAGCATTTGTGTTTCAGGTTCCCTTCTCTGGCAAGCATCAAGGTGTTTAAACCAGTGCATCCTGCTGGGGCCCATTCCTACAGCTTTTCTTCCCTCCATCCTCTCTCCAGTACTGAGCACTGAATCCAGAACCGAGCTGGCTCTGTGGTCTGTGTCCACGGGGGTTACGTGTCTGTGTGTGGGGACCTACCGAATATAGCCTGTCATGAAACCTCTCTCTTGGTATGGATCAGCTGGTGGGAGGGCTTGAGGAGCTGCTAGACAGCCACATGAGCAAACACTTTATTAATTCGTGGCACTCAGGAAGGAAAGGGGTGGAAGAAGCCCAAAGGCTTTCTTCAGGCTGTGTCACGCAGGGCCGTGCATGGTATCGCTGCCCGGACAACACTACGGCTGTTTGCCTTCCTCTTGCCTTTTTCTGTAGTGCTGTCTCCATGTGCAATATTTGCCTCTCTGCTTTGTTGCCATGTTACTGTTCATTCCCTTTTAATCCTTACTAAAGAGTCAGTTCTCCTGTGATTTCCTCAGGAAATGGAACAAAGTTCTTGAGTCCTCTGCCCACCCCTTCCCCTTCTGTATTCTGCACATCTGTCTATTAGATTATAAGTGACTTGTAGAGAGGCTTAGCTTTAGCTGGAGCCTTGTATGTTGTCAGCTTCATTGTGTTCAGCTTCATCAGTAAATGCACACTTTACCTGGGCTTCATGCTTTCTTCTTTTCCTTTTAAAAATGAAAAATCCCTTGAAGCTCTAAAATAAAACTGCAAATCCACAAAGGTTTAACTGCAGTGCCTTAACCAGGTGTTTTATCCGCTGTTCTGTTTGAAGTGTGGATTCTGGGTTTTTTGACAATCAAACAGCCATGCTCTGCCCACTGGAAAAAGCCTAATTGCTCTCCATGATGGCAAATAAATCCATGGAGATTTTCAGGTTAAAATTTTGGATTTCACACTAGCTAGCTGTGTTGTATGTTGTATGTGCACTATGTCAACATCACAGTTTTAAATGCACAACCAATTTCCTGGACAAAGCAAGGTATTGCTGCTTTTTATTAGCCTTTATTTATTTGTTCTCACTAATTGGAGTACTTGTCAAAAGAACTTTTGTGTGCTCCCAGATGGAGAGCAGATACTCTGCACTGTGAGAAGTTTAGTTGGGACATCACTGTGAGAAGCTGGTGTGATGAGAGAGAAAAGGCCAGTTTATTCATCAGGGCATTAATCTTGATCTTTGAAGATGTGCTGTACTTTGGTTTTCCTGTATGAGTATGTCTTTGGGCACTTCAGCAAGACTTACACTTAATTCCTAAGAAGTCTGGAAATTTGCCTCATCTCTCCTTGCCTAAGTTCCCCATGTGAAAAGCTTGCTTTGTCCAGCACAAAGCAGGTCCTGACTGATTGTCAGGGTTTCACAGAGAAAAACCAGGCTTTGCACTGAAGCGATGCTTTGTTTTAAAGAATCCCCAGATGTTGCTGGCTTAGGGTCATTTTGAAATCCTCTGTGATGGCGGAACAGCTTGTGAGAGCATATTTAGACAGCACAGGTTCATCTTGAAGTTGAAGAGGTATGAGGAAGAATGTAACCATTATGCTGGCTGCACTCAAGGCAGCCAGAGCTAAAGCAGAGACCTGGCAGTCGGGAGAACTGGGCTCTCCTTCACTCTGCAGTGGAACTGAGATGACAGTGGCTTCAAGTTACATCAAGGGAGGGTGGGACTGGGTATTAGGAAATATTTCTTCACTGAAAGGGTTGTCAGTCACTGGAACAGGCTGCCCAGGGCAGCGGTTCAGTCCCCATTCTTGGAGGGATTTAAAAAATATGTGTAAATGTGGCACTTTGGGACATGGTTCTCTCTGTGCATCAGCAACTTTACACCACCTCCAAAGAAGGTGAGAGGGTGATGGTCTCTGTGTGTTTATGGCTGACCCTGAGTCCGTGCAGAGCTCACTCAGGGTTCAGCATGCTGTGAATTTTTGCATGAAGAAACTTGGTTTTATTGTAGAGTTGATGGACATCCCCCACACGTCCTGCCATTGTTTTGGAGTAAAGGCATGGGCTGGCCTGCTGAAGGAATGCTGTACCTCCAGTTTGTTGAGGGGCACGGAGTGTTAGGGGGCTGACACGCAGAGAGCTTGCCCTGCTAATGGATCAGGATTTTTATAGACAGAAGGGATATGCCATTGTCGAGTGGTAAATCTGTAATGACAGACGTTGGTTCTATATTTGTGAATGACCTGATTTGGCATGCATGTGGTTCATTCTCCTGACAATAATGGACACATGGTGTGAGACAGACAGAGAAATAAAGCTGTGGTTAAAGTGAAGCTATACATTTATAAACGTTTTGGTTTAAAGTACTTTCCCTACTTAATTTCTCGCCTTGTTTAAATAATAATAATAATAATAAAAAAGCCTCTGTTTGAGTTGTCTTTGAAAAAGCTTTCAGCTCTCCTCCTCCTTGTTTTTCCTCCTCCCTCACCTCCCTCCTCCTCCTTGTTTTTCCTCCTCCCTCACCTCCCTCCTAAGCTCCAGAGATGAGTGTAAGACATCTGTCAAAGCTGTGGTAATGTATTTCTGCTGATCTGTGAGGACCTTGGGAATCTGTCAGAGCATTCCCCGCTGTCATGGTCCTGTCGCTGTGTGATGGCTGCCCTGGAAGGTGAGAGTCAGGCACAGCCAGGAGACAGACCACTTTGTCCCAAAGTTAATTTGTCCCTGAACTGGAGAGAGGGGAAGGGAAGCTTTACCTGTGAAAAGAGAGTTTTGAGTGGAAGACACCAGAAACTTTAGGAAACATTAGCAGAGGTTGTTGTGCTCTTCTTTCTTTCTGCTTCCAATTTCTTCCTCCCTCCTTCAGGAAAAATTCTTAAACTGCTTTGGCTCAGTACCAGCTATTCCTTTGACCTCCCAGCCAGAAAAGCTCACTGAGGATAGAGAAATTGCCATACACAATGGTTTGGAGAACTAATAACACATGCATGCGGCCCAGCCTTGAATTATATGAAATATGGTGCATAGCTTTCAATCCTGTTTTGTCAGAGGCCTTGACTGCTTAAAAGCCTTCCAGCCCCTCTCCTGCCTCTCTTTCTCCCCCAAAATAAAATAAATCCCACACGTTTTCTCTCAACCTCCAGCATGTGTGACCGTAATCGTGTCTGAGATGCTGGCGGAGCGCCCGATCTGTCAGCCTCACACGGGAATGGGGAAGGATGCCTGCTGGACCAGCTCGGCTGGGAGGGGCTGGGGCGGCCAGGCTGGGGCACTCGCTCCCACCAGCCCTGCACAGGGGCGGGAGGGCATCGTTGTGCCACTCTCCTGGCATGCACACAGCAGGCTGGGATCTGCCTCCGTGGCTGCTTCCTTCGGGAGGAACTGCTGGGGGCCAGTGGGTATGAGAGGCAGCAATTAGTTAAATCGAGGGACCAGCTACAAGTGAGCTAATTACAGCGGTGCTTTGTACTCCAGCAGCTCGTAATTCTACCCCGTGCCACTGCAGATGGGTCATCCCTTCACCCCTGTAAATGAAGATGCTGTGTTAGTTGTGCTGCTGGTTCAAGGAAAGTGTGGAACTGGTTTTGCGAGCGAGCTGGATGAACCTGCTCGGTACCTGCATGGCTATTTGCGTTACTTAAAATATATAAAGGTGTGGATCACACGGCTATCCAGAGAGGATAACTCTTGGAAGTTGTGTGATTCTTGGGGGAGGAGTTATCTGTTCTGATTATAACCCTTAGGAACTGGTGTGATAGAAAAATCAATTTAATACTGGAAGAACTTATCATTAAAAGACAACTCATGGAGCGTAACTGTTTTAAATAACTTGAAGCAAGCACAAACCTGGAAAACCTCTCAGAGATAGCAGGCATGTACCAGTGGGAGTAGCATCTTCCTCTAGTTCTTAAGAAACTCGGTTTCAATGGGTATGGCTTTCAGGAGGCTTATGCTGTGATCAGCAATGAAATAATTAGTTGTTATTATCATTAAGTGTTGGTACCCACACAGCATGAGTCTGTCGAGTGAATGTCACTGAGCTGTTGCTTACAGATGCTTGAGCCAACTCCTTTGTCAGCTGGCATAGCAAATGCATATTTCCCTCCAGATCATCCTCAAAAATCAGGTAGAGGAACAAGGATGCAGTGTGAGGGATACAGATGCAGCCTATGGCTGGGAGGGAGCAAGTGAGCAAGGACCAGGTATGAGCATCGAGTTGGATGCTTGTGCCAAATGAGAAACAGCAGGAGAGGTGCTGGAGCTGTGCTGGGGAGTCCAAGCCCTTGTTCTCGCACTCAAAACCTCCAGATGGACAGGACTCAATCACTTTTTTCTGCTTTTACTAAGAGGATGAGGGCTCAGCTCCACAGTGGAATATCTGCCATTATCACTGCCTTTTGCCTTGGTTTACTATGGATGCAGCAGATCCTGAGTGTACACAAGGACAATGCTACACCAAGCACTTAAAAAACACCAATAACCCATGGAACTTGCATCCTAAGGGAGCATCTTTCCCCCCAAGCACTGCCAAGGAGTGGAAGAGCTCCTCACAGGGGCTGTGCACTCTCCCTCTGCGGAGGTTTCCAAGGCCAGACTGCACAAAGACCAGGGCAAACTGGTCTGATCCCGTGGCTGGCCACGACTGGGCAAGTCGTTAGACCAGGGACTTCCTGGGTTCCATCACCCTGAGCTGTGATTCTCTCATCTTTTTCTGGGGCTGTTTATGTGTTTGTGGAGCACACCAACACTGTGATCTGTCTGTAGGCAGCACCTGCCTACGAACTCACTTGATGACAGTTTTTCCTTTGCAGATCCTTCTGAAGGAAATATTATGCATATGGGTGTAGGCAGCCTTTGTTTCTTCTCACCTGCATCTTAGGGATCAGCGCAGGTCAACGTTAATTGTGACTGTTTCTTAGAAATGTTATTTGTTAGCTGTTTGGCACGTTTTCCTTGTGCTCATTAAGCCCTTACTCACTGCTCTGTCACACCTCTGACAGCGGCCGAAGGCAGCAAAGCATTTCTGTTTTCCTCTGGTGCTGAGTGTATTTGCACAGCTTTTGTTTGTGTTGTTGTTGTTGTTGTTGTTTTATTAGATAACGTTATTTTCTTTCCTCACAGGTGGATTCTTCCTCCACTCTTCACCTCCTTCCTCCTCACCCTCTCTACCCCCACGTGCCTCCAGTGCCAGGTTGAAGCTCGAAGGCTCCCAGCACTGTGTTGGCTGTTGCAAATCAAGGACTTCAATCACAGCGTGATGCCATCATGTGAGCAAGTATGATATTGATGTTGTTTGCTAATTTTTTTTTTTTTAAATGAAAATGTTAAAAATTAATCTTTTAGGGGGATTTTTACATATTAATGTGTGGTAATTTGAATATGTGCTCATACTCTTTGCATTTGGAATGCTTAATTGATAAAGATTATGTGGATAAAGATCTATAATTAACTGATAAACATTAAAACATTAACAGACAAAGATTTATATTGTTCCTGAGGAAAATGATAAGAGGTTTCTCTATGAGCTGCACCCTTTCAAGGAGTGATAAAGGAAGAAAAATAAGAATATTGCATTTAGTGTGGCTTAAATGTAACTTGCTTTATTGTGCTATTGCTGAATTAAGGCAATCAAACTTTGCACAAACTTTTAAAAATTATTTTTGAAAGAGAGATAACTTAATTTCAGCCTAATTGTTATACTTTATTTTTGGGACCCAGAATTGCCATAATCAAGGATCAAAGCGCACAGACAGTTTTCCTTCATCTGGAAATCAGCAGACACCACAGCTTGCATAACAAAAGATCAGAGATTAAAGGCTGTGCAGCCTGTCTTCATGAGACTAAAAATTTGCTCACATATGAGGGACGCCATCAAAGCTTGTCTAAAGGTTGTGTGTGCCAGGAAGTGCCCTAATTTTACAGGCAGAGTGGCTAAACAGATTTTCCTCCCAAATCAAAATTATACAGAAAATTAGATCCAAATCCACCCACCTGTGGGAATTCAGTGGCAACACCTCCCTTGACATCTGGGAATAGCCCATGAAACTTCAGAACCTCACCCTGCTGATCCCACCTTGGGCTCACCAGGCTTTGCTGCAGCTCTGCTAAGGAGATTGCAAAGGGCCAAGGGGGTACACTGGGGGTACACTGGGCCTTCCTTATTATTATGCCAGTGCCAAATCCAGCCTCCGTTTTAAAACACATCCTGTAGGCAACCCTTTCCAACCACTGATGTTTTCCTTTTCTAAGGGTGCTTCTTTAAAAAGCTGTTCAATGCAGACTTGTTGAAATGGTCCCCTTGCAGAACGATGCTAAGACGTAATGATCAGTGCAGTGCTAATGATGTTGCTCCTTTAGCCTCTATGCACTTGGTATTTGCAATGCAGAATGTATTTATGGTCACTTATCCCAGTGAAGGGAGACAGCAATTATTAGTAATATATGGACTGTTTGCCAGGATTTTCTTAACAGCTGTGGTTTTCTCTGATAATCTGAGTCAAGGCTTTTGCATTCATCTAGGTGAGCACGTTATCTTTCACTAGCTCTCTTTCAGCATTAAATTTGTGCCTTCATACCTCTAAAGGCAGGTCTGAGTCTTGAATGAACTACCCTTCTTGTGGAATGTCAGTGTAAGCCCCAGGGCCTCAGGTGTTTTATAAAAGGGAGGACACCTCAGCATCCATGTTTTGAAAGGAAATGGGATGGTCTTGTTAGCAGGGAACCAGTGTGGTTTCAGCATCCCAGGACGTGCTGCTGCCAGTCCTTTATCCTGCCAGAATGGTTGTTGAGCACTGAAATGGGCTGCCCAGGGAGCTGGTGGGGTCACTGTCTCTGGAAGTGTCCAAGAAATGACTGGACATGGCACTTACTGCTATGGTTCAGTTGATGTGGTGTAGAGGGTTGGACTCAATGATCTTGGAGGTCTTCTCCAACCTTTATGATTCTGTGATTGGCCACATCCAGTCTTTCATGTTTCAACAGCATTCATCATCCTCACCAATTCCCTCTCCCATCACAGCCCTGCCTAGGAAGGCCAGCTGTGTTCAGGCAAATGCCACTGGCAGGTCCCAGCTCTTCCTGAAGGCTCTGGTGACTTTACAGTGTGGTGTGATGTGATACGTCTGTGCCACTGGTCTCTCTGCATGCTCACCTGCAAAGAGAAGGGCCCTTCCCATGTGAGCAGAATAAACAGAGATGTGATAATTGAGGGATTATATCTAAATTAGCCAAAAACAGAGTCACAGCATATCTGAACATACAACATGAGCACCTTACTCCAGAGTTTTGGCTCTTTGCTGACAAAGAAGCACAACTCAAACTCCTTTCATTTAATTTCTTAAAGCCAAAGCTCCCCTTGCCTTAAAACCTTATTGTGGCATGACTAATATCACCTGATTTTCCCTAGAAACACTTTTTTTTTTTTAAATTCTTGATAACAGGATGATTAGCTTTATTAAGAAATCAGGTCCAAAGCAGGGAGCTCCGTTACCTTTGACATCCCTACCCGTGCTTCAAAACAACAACCTATTTGGGTGCACTCAAGTTTAGCTTTCCCTGGCGCCACCAGCCAGAGCAACTTTGGTTGGAGAAACAGAGCTTAGGAAATGTTGATTAAAAAAAAAAAAAAACCAAGAAAAAAGATCAGTCATACTGCTCTGCTAATTACATTTGCCATATCAATGGCACAGACTGCTCATTTTCAGGCTCTGCTGGAAAGATTGCCCAGAGAGGTGTTATTCTCTCCGTACAGTGTCAGATGTCACCCTGTGGGATATTAAAGCCAAGTCAAGATTGCGTTGGAAAATATTGTTTTTTCTTCTGTACAGTAACACATACAGCACCAGATTACATTAAAAAGAAACCCCTTTGCAGGAAAAAAATGTTAATGTGGGAGAGGTTTTCCATAGTTCACTGTTAATGCAAGACCTCGGCTCTTGTAGAACATGCTGTCCTCTAATGAACAGCTCCTTAATGAGAGCAGAGAATCAGGGTTTCACAGCTAGATGAACAACAACAAAGTTTGGAAGGTGTTGTTTCTGTTTTTCTTTCTTATTCTTTTTAATCCAGGCACTAATTGGCCTTAAATAAACCTGAGTAGAACACAATAGATTTATGATATTTTTTGTGAAGCAAAAGCAGTTCTCAGGCATTCAGAGAAACAAGCTCTCCTTTTATGAGGTAATTATGATTTAGTGTTTACTGTCTCCCTGTTGAGTCTGTAGGTTGCCTTTAAAATGGGTCTGGGATGAATGTCAGATGGAATTTACCTTTTCAACATGTAAAATGAAGGAGACATTTATTATTTTCCTCAATAATATTTCTTCTCTGCCTCTACACTGTGATTTTTTTTTTCCTGAGAAAGCACCTATAAATTGTCCCCAGTGGACAAGTTGCTGCATCATCAGAAAATGGTTTGGAAGAGCTTGTGAAAGTTTTTAAAAATTCAGGTATCTCTTCTAGTAGCAGCAATAGCCCTTTTCTAAGCTTCACTTCTGTCTTCCCCTTGGAAATGAGGTTTTAGTAAATTAAAAAGGATGCCAATTAAGCATAGAAGGTGACACTGTCACACAGGCTCACCATTAGGTTTGTTTCTTGTTTTTGGGAGAAGACTTTGGGAACAGGCTCCCTTTGGGGTTTAATTTCACAGGGCTGTGACCCAGCTCCAGGACTTCACTGGGAGCTCGTTCTTCCACCCAGCACCGGGTCAGCAATATAATTCTGGAAGCACAATGGGACATCTTGCTACCAGGGTTCAACCTGAGCTTTTCCAGAAGTCCTGGGAAATAAGGCAGTACCTCCCCCTCTGCTCACTGCCCCTTCTGCTCTTTGTTCACTGAATTACCCTGCACGTTCAGCAGCTCACCTTAATGGCACCCCCAGCAACTCACAGCTCTCACAGAAGTCCCTCCCAAAAAATAGTTCTCAGCACTGCTGATTTCACACCTGCACAATTTATTTTTTAAGCCCTTTTCCATACTAAACACGGAAACATTGAGTAGGATTTAGGAATGGTTTAGGGGGGAAAAAAATACCAGTGAAAAAGGTAGACATTGCAAATAATTGCAATAGAATGGCAGCACCCACCAAGTACCTCAGCTGCAGTGCAAGATGGATTGTGGGCTACCTGTGGATTTGGCAGACAGGCAAGAGTTTAAATCATGCATTTGTGCAGTCCAGGAGATTTCTTCTATCATAGAGTCTTCCGCCACACAACTTGGGTTGCATCAAAAGAAGAGTGGCCAACAGGTTAAGGGAGGTGATTCTACCCCTCTGCTGCATCCAGCTCTGGGACCCTCAACACAGGAAGGACATGGACCTGCTGGAGTGAGTGCAGAGCAGGGCCACAGGGATGCTCAGAGGGCTGGAGCAGCTCCTGTGAACAGGCTGAGACAGCTGGGCTTGGTCAGCCTGGAGAAGAAAAGGCTCTGGGGAGACTTTAGAGCACGTTCCAGTACCTGAAGGGGGCCTGCAGGAGAGCTGGAGAGAGACTTTTTACAAGGTTATGTAGTGACAGGACTACTTAAAGACCACGGGTTTACCTTAGATATCAGGAAAAAATTCTTCACTGGGAGAGTGGTGAGACACTGCCCAGAGAAGTTGTGGATTCCCCATCCCTGGAGTGTTCAAGGCCAGGTTGAAGGGGCTATGAGCAATCTGGCTTAATCAAAAGTGTCCCTGCCCATGGCAGGGGGTTGGAACTAGATGGTCTTTAAGGTCCCTTCCAGCACATTCTGTGTTTCTATGATCACCAAAAACACAGTGGTATTAAATAGGTGTGTTTCAACCCTGATGGAAAATACCAATAAAAAGTCCAGAAAAGCTCTTACCCTCAGAGACAAAGGTAGAGATGCAAAGAACACAGACAAATGGTGAATCTGCATCAGCTCTTGGTTGTGCATAGCAGAGGATGAATCTAATATAGATCAATAAGCTGAAACACTGACTCATTAAAAAATGGCATAAAATTCAAGTGGTTTATCCAGGAAGATAACCGATTAAAGACATTGATTAAAAAAATGTGCTCAGTGCAGATGGAGGGGGAATATTGGAGCTTACTCCCCCTTTGCTCTGGTATTATTTGGCAGAAGCAACTTGAAATTTACCCAGCACTGCTACAAACAACAGCAGGTGGTCAATATAGCTGAAGGAGGGCTCTTTGAGAAACCCACACCACCGGGAACCTTCATCCCTTTAAGGGAAAAGCGAGTGCCAGGATTCAAGACTGCAAAACACAGCCCAGCTCATAATACTGTAGGGTGATGCTGCTGGCTCCCAGCCACAAACCCCAAGGGTATTGCAGGCCCTATGTGGGCCACACAATTCAACAGCTTTCAAATGAAAGGGCATGGATGGCTTCCAGTATTTTCAGTCCCACAAGCCCTGTGATCCTGGGGAACACACTTACCCATCTATCCCACCCAGGTGATTTGCATCCACGCACTCCAGCTGTGCTTTTGCCACCATCCAGTTACCCAACCACCAGCCCGAGGAGTCATTACTAACTCTACAATGCTCTGTTTATGACAAACAATGATGCAATTACTTGGAGGCTGATGAACAAGGCAAACAGGACACCTGTTGGGTGAGTTTTGGAAGAGTTTCAACATGTGATGTGTCTTGGAAAGCATTCTTGCTGCGTGGGACTCCGTAACCAGCAATGCAATTAGTGGTGTTTGGAAAGCCACGCAGAAGGAGCACACTCACAGCTCTGGAGTGTCTGAGGGAGAAGATGATGGTGGAGCTCAAAGAGTAAGCCTTGGGTGAAAAGTTGCATTTGCTGAACCCAATGAAGAAGAGCAGCAGAACATAAACTGAAGTTGGAAGATAAAGATTACCAAGGTTATTGTTGTTCATCAAGAAACAGGTTAACCCAAAGAGCAAATAAAGTAATTAATTTCATGGGGGTTTTTTTTAACAACCCACGGACTCCTGGGCTTGTCTTTCCTGTTTCAAGTGGAATTCAACCTGTTGCACCTGAAACTGTTTTGCTTCCTTGTTCCTACACCATCTGTGCCTGATGGTGACCCAAATGAACCTTTATTGCCATCCTACATCAGCACCCAGTGGTTTCAATAGCATCTTTCCCATCTGTCAGCAATATGTGTACACGCTACATTTCCTTCAGGTACATTATTGCTACCCTATATTTATTCTTAGGTCGTTTCAGCGGCTTATAATTAACCACTGTGTTCATAGTATCTTTTATTTCAATACCTTTCTGTGGCGATAAGTGTGTATGGGACGCATTAGGGCGTTTGGTGAAAGGAATTGCAATGTATTTCCCTTACTTTCTCTTGAAAATACAGTTTGCAAATGCTGGCTTTGCTGCTGTGGAGTTCCTTTAGAGGGCAGCTCTGGGGATTGTGGAGGGACAGGCCCAGCACAAGCCACCCTTACCCAGCCCTTTCACTCACCTCTCCCTGGTAAACTGTAATTATTTGGAATTTCTGGACATGTTGACACCGTGGGGAAAAAGATCTCATGTGCTTTTCCCATCTCCTTCCCTATTTGGGTGTGAGGGGAGGAAACCGAAAGCTACAGTAGTTACTTGTTTTCAAAAAAATAACCTTTTATTTATTTCATAAACAATCTGAACTGTATTGTGTAGATTTAGAATGATGTATAAAACAGTGCTAGATATCTGTGCGTAGTACACCAGTTCTTTACTTCTGAATACACCAAAAATGCCTAATCTCAGAGACTGTTCTTTTGTGCTCTAATGTAGTGCAGGGGTATTTTTGGTCACTAAAACAGAAGGGAAAGTAAAATCTTGAAAA
>VXBX01006864.1:9155-95380 GCA_013400415.1 Scytalopus superciliaris
TATAGTTCCCCATTGTTTTCGGGATCCTTTTTCACCACTACACAGAGCTGTACCTGTTTTCATGGGTGTGTGCTATATAGTTTTATTCCAGAACAGCACAAAGTGCAGTTTGCTGGTGAATCTGACAAGCAAGTCTGATTTTATGTTTATATCAACATTAGGAAAAGGTTTTTCATCCAGAGGGTGGTTGGGTGCTGTACAGGGCCAGGAGCTGAACTTCAATCACCCTCATGAGTCCCTTTGACCAATGATTCTGTGATTTATGCTTCAGTGAAGTAAGAGTGCTGAGCAGACACAAGTCAGACTGATGCTCCGCTCAGTTATCCAAAGCTGCCAGCAGCCCAGAAGCAGCTCCCTGCAGCACGAAGTACNATATGCTAATTTGTCATAGATATAATTAAAGCTGCTTTATTCTCATTTTAGTTATGTCACAGGACTGAAATTAGAGCCCAGTCTTGTTGAAATTAATGAAAGTTTCCTATGAATGAAAGCAGAAGCAGATCTCTGAATGAGAATTCTCCTGACATTCAATGCAATGCGTAAGTCAAAAGCCAGATTAGACACCCAGGCTTGGGGTGAATGTACCTGTTTGTTAAATCCCAGCTGAGGAAGCAGCCTTGAATTAGCAAAAAAATGTTTCCTCTGCTGTGCACAGGACAATGAATCCACTCAAGGACATATTTCTTCTGAGGCATCAAGGTTAAACAGTCTTCACTAGGAGGATAGCACTATTAGAGAAAATATATTTTGTAGCAGCATGGTACACATTGAATTAACTAGTAATTGAATCAGCAATTGAATTAGCCATTAATTAGCCATTGAATTAACACACATTTAATTATATGGCCAGCTCCAAACCCAACTGCGAAAGCCAGTTTTAACTCTGACTACAAACCATATTCAAGATTACACACACACACACACTTCTATAGACATACATATATAAATTGTAGAATATATATAAGAGTGTGCAGCTAGGCATTGTTTCTGTTTCAATTTCCAATCTTTGTCACACACAGAGAAACTGTGATCTTGAATACATTTTAATTTATGTTTTCAAATCACTGCTACGTTTCAGTGAGGAGAAATATAAATTCTTCCGTCTTTAATGTTTGAAATATTTTCAGTCGTCCACTTCTCTTGCTTGAGTTGTTGTCCCAGTCTAACAGAGACGTCAAAGCAAAGCCAGAGGTAAGCCACTAGCAATTAAATAGGTTTGCAGGAGGCAGAAAACAATCAGTATCTATTCCTTGTAGGTCTGTCAAAACCTACTGTTAACTGCTACGTAGTTACTGACACAATGTCCTGCCACCTGCAGAAAAAAAAAAAAAAAAGNCACCCTCATGAGTCCCTTTGACCAATGATTCTGTGATTTATGCTTCAGTGAAGTAAGAGTGCTGAGCAGACACAAGTCAGACTGATGCTCCGCTCAGTTATCCAAAGCTGCCAGCAGCCCAGAAGCAGCTCCCTGCAGCACGAAGTACAGCATTAGCTACTTCAAAAGCCTCAGGTCTATTGTGTTTGGTGCTGGATTTACTGGATGCACTTGAGCACAGCAAAATCCAAAAAGTCAGAAGCATCCCACATGCACTGAGCTCAAATCAGGTATGGTACTGTAGTTGAATGCAGTGGCTTTTTGTCCACGAGTTCTAGTTGGTCAACATCCAAAGAGCTGTAGCTATAAATTACAGCTAGACATAAGAATCTTCTCACATAACTAATGGAGGTGTCTGGTCTGATTATGTTCCTTTAAAGAACATGTAAAGGATTGTTTTAGCAGCCCATGAGACAGTTAAAGATACTGCAGGGATGTCCACATTTTACACTGTGAAGAGCATTAATTCATTGTGTCTATTCAGAGTGGGATATCAAAAAGCCGATTCTACACTTATAACAAATTAAGAGCTGGGCCTCAACAAGAGTTATTACCTTGGGCTAAACGTCACATAATAAAGTCAGATAGTTTTTTCTCAGTCTGAAAGTGGACAAAGGCAAGCTTATACTTGCCCAAAGAACATGGTTTAAGCTTATACAGTTTCTCTCAAAAGAGCTTCAGATATGGTCTGGTCTATATGCAGAAGGTTTTGAGGGTATGAGACAAATAAACCTCAAACTTATCAGTCTTAATCCAATATCAGAGTTGAATTTTTGGTCTGTTTATACCTCTTAAGAAGAAGTTTAAGTTAAATCGAACAGCTATGCTTAAAGCAGAGCAAAGCTGTTTATATTGGGGATTATACCAGCATAGCTTCACCTAGACATCATGAAGGATAAAATGTAGACAAAGTCTGCAGATGTACTGTGATAAAAAAGTAATAAGCTATAGGATGGAGAGGAGGAAGGACGAAAATAACAACAATAATTTGTTTGTATTTCACAGGCTTTGAAAAACTTCTAAAAAATTTCTCTTTCCTGTTTCTGTGTGAAAGACTCAAATAGACAATAGGGTAAAATATTTCTGCCAGGACTTAGGAAACTATGCTGCTGACTATAGAGAAAATGCTGCTAAATTCAGGAAGTAAACAGGCTGAAATAAACAGAAAAACAACATTTACTTTTCTCAAATCTCTTTCTTTTAAAGTAAATCTTTTCTCCTAACAACCATATGGAAAAATAGTTCATACACAAACATTACTGGTAACTCCAGGTTGCTTCAGTGAAAATACATTGTGCATGGCCTCTTGCATCCATGGCACACTTCCCTGGAAAGCATTCACCCCTTCACTCACCAGCACAATTAAGCATGCTGCATGTTGTTACACATGCTGTCTTAGCCTGGGCAAGGGCATAGGATTTATGAGTCTCCAGACAGGCGCTTAAAAGTTTGGGACAACAGCATTTTTAGGTTTTGGCAAAGATGGTGCCAGCTGGCTGGCTCTCAGGATTTCCCCTGTCAAGTGATCCATGAAGCAGTGTTGGCATCAGCTGCACAGGAAAACGAGTATACCTGGACCCTCAAAGGGAGGTCAAGTACCTCATTGAGAGCCTCCAGCAGGCATCAAAGAAAGAGTGGGAAGACAAAAAGAATAAACAAGCAATTGAGTTCAGAAAGAAAGATGTGTACGGGTTCAACAAAGCATGGCCATTGCCTTCACACCCATGGGCTGGCCCTGTAGAAATAGAAACAGCACTGCTAGGACTGGAAATCCTCATGTTTCTCTTCAGTCTTTTAGCACAATTAGTATGTCTGAAAAGCACAGTATTAATGTTTATTGTCCATGTTGTACTGTCTACTGCTGAAATGAATTGCTTCCTAAATTTATTCAAATATATTCAAACCAGTTATAATGGAGGGACATGGCTTACAGACTCCTACAACAATGATTTCCCACTGGTGACATTCATGGCAATAACAGAGAGTCAGTCCTTCACAGCTGAGGCCATTTTCAGAACCCTCACGGCTGGAGCAGAGCTCGTTCACGCGTGCAGTCCTGCTGAAAGGAAAAAGACTGCTTTTGGGTGATGTGCAAAATAAAGGCTGCAAATTCCTATGACTTGGTCAGCTGAGATGCTGAACGACCTTGACTCCCATTGAACTCAACAGGACACTTGGCATCCCTTTGGATTTGTTCCCTGCTAATGGGAGCACCTGTTCTTGGCTGTGGCGGTCTCTGCTCCCTTTCTCCATCACAAGGCAGCCCAGCCTCCAGCCACTGAGCATAGCCATGGGTGAGAAGGCTTACAGTGGCTTGAGGTGTAGCTTGGGTTTTGGCATTTTCACAGGCTAAATCAAGAACTCTAAGGTTTGAAAAATAGCCCAGAAGCAGTATTTTTTTCAGTGAGCACTGCTCCTGGCAGTGAGTCTGATGGATATTCTGAAGCAGAATAAGCAGCATTCAGCCTGTCCCCACCATCTGCCCAAGTCCTGTTTTCTTTTCCTCATTACATTCCATTGGAAAATACCAACAGAAATTGGGTTTTTCTTTACCAAGAAAGATCATGTGTTAGTTTGTACTGAAAGTCATGAGTCTTTGTATTCTGGGAGAATACAGCTGAAGCTCAATGCATGGTAACCATTTGAGCTTTCTGAGATTATCTGCTCCAAAACTTGTTAAGGGCTCTTGAACTGTGTTCATGCTACACACAGGTCTAATCTGGCAATTGGATAAATCTCATTTTCTGCCCAATTGAAAAATAAAAGAATCAGAGTAGATGTATTCAAGACATAAACCAGTGGTTTGGGAGCAGATAGAAATCTGAGCAAGTACTGAGTTACAGACTATCTTTTTTTCCCCTGTCCGTGTGTCTTGCATGATCATAGAAAATTCTTCCAATGAAAGATCCAAGTTAATGAGTGACTGCATCATTATCTAGGCAAAACAGAGAGACATGACACTTATTATTATTTATTTGTATCTTTCTCACCTTGAGGAAGAACTGACCACAGAGACACTACTGCGCTGTTCGCTGAACAAATACATAGACAGACTCCATACTGTAAACAACTGATGCTTGAAAGAATGAAGCCCACAAAGTATAGAAGGATATAAATGTATATTTTTAAATGTAGAATGCTGAAGCACAGACAAGATTCAAATCCATTGTTTCTCAATCTTTTATGTAAGTTTATCTTTCATTGCTATGGAGATACAATTGTACAGCTTTTACCTTAATTCAAAGCAAGATATGGGGAAAATCACTCTAGTGTTGAGAGCTTTGCCTTCCTAGATAATCTGTTCTCTTTCAGTTATTCACTTCTGTTCCAGTTATTCACTTCATTTCTGAAACCCTTTTTCACTATTTTTATTTGAAATGTACGCTATATGATTAAAACCTATTTCACATGGAAATTTGGTCTCATGTCTTTTTATGACCATGGGAATTGTCTGTATATCCTCCCTGGAGTAATTCTACATCTCCCAAATGTCTGCTTTGTTTGGAAGGAATCACCCTCTGGAGGAAGTTATCATAGTCCATAAGTAAAACAGAAGGCTGTATTACTAGCTTGTACTTTAGCACTTATTTCTGGACACCTAAAATGAAAGCAAATTAATTTCCATAAAGGTGATACTGGCTTTTGTGGTACACCTTTCAAGTCCTAAATCTCATTAAATAAATGCTTAATTAAACCCATTAAAGGTAAGGCAGTGCCTAATGAAAACATTTTGCCAAACAATTTGATCCTAGAGATCATGAAATCTGGTGGAGATCCTCTAGATTCTACTGAGCTATTAGGAAATATTCTGATTCTGTAGTGACAAGTGACAGGATAAAATGTGGTGACAGCAGGTACAGACAGTCTGTATTACATCTGACCACTTTTAAGTGTCTATGGCATCAACTGAAATATATGAGTAAAACAAATGGTACCACATTTATTGTCTCACAGTGAGGCCAAAGTGGATTATCTTGACTAAATGTCTGACTGCAGTTTCTCTTGCCCTCCTAAACAGAATGGCCATACAGAAAAATTGTGTTTGGAATGGTCCCTCTCACATGCTGACCTCTGAGATGTGCCCATCACTTATTCAGTAAAGTGATAGCTGGTACTGGCCAAGGCTGTGCCACACACTGCTTTAGCAATTTTTTGGTAGGGATGATTGAATTCTAATGCCCAGCACTGTTTCCTGGCCATGTTTAATCTGTTAGTGTAGAGATAGCCTTAAGGTGCAGTTCATCTCCTCCCAATATAGACATCAAATGTAGATGAATATTTCTCAAGCTGTGATCTGTGAACCATTTGGTGATCTGTAAGACATCACAAGGTGTTTTCACAATTGTTTTGAAACAACTTCAAAAGCTTTTAAATATAAATGCACATATATTTTCAGCATGCAAGCAAGAAAACAAAATGGGGAAAAAATAAATGTCATTGTAGATTTTTCCCAGAGTAGCTGCATTTTATTTGGATATGAATGAAAGCCATCATGGCAATGCTGTACTAGATAATCCTTGGCATAATTTCAAAAAGGTTATCTGGAAGTAGAGTTTAAAAGACTTGATGAACAGCAGGCTAAATGACCCCTGGGTGTCCATACAGCCCTGTAACTCTATTCTGTTTTAAAGGATTTGCAGATGCATTGCCTTGGGTGGGAGCTAGTTTCCATAAAATATAGGTGTTTCTTCCCTGTACTTAGGTGTAAAGTGAGGCAGAAGCAGGAGGTAGATGAAAATGAGTACCATTAGGGGGCTGAACTGGCAATGAACAGTGCAATGACACCACGACAGTTCCGCTGTTCTAAGTATATCAACTGCCCATGTTTTATTAGTTACTGCTTCAGTTGTGGTACTCTTGATGCTAGTCATGTTCCTCCTGTGCTACCTGACCACCCTGAGTTTCTGATCCACATCTCTGTCCCCCTCCCACACCAGGGGCTGTTGCCTCTGTGAGGTCTGCTGCCATTGTCCCCTTCCCCAGCAAACTTCTGCTGTGGAACAGTCTGCAGTGGAGATCTTCAGCCCAAAGATAGGAGTGAGAAAGGAAGATAGTTCTCATATTGTAGTACTGTAAGTGAAGAGCAGAAACTACTGCAACAGCAACTGGTGGTCAAAGACATTTTCAGGGGGTGGATGGATCATAGCTGGAAACTCAGAGCCTTTCTGCACTGCTGTTTCCATCACAGACCACTATATACAAGTTCTAGTCTCCAGCAAGATCCATCTGGCAGAGAGACAGGAACTAGTGAGGAGAGATACCCATTGTCCTACAAGATATTATTGCTGTATCCCTGTCTAGTCAAATTTCTTGGTTCAATAGTACCTCAATACTTTTTAAGTTCACTACTGAGAAAGATTTAAATGAGGTCACTTCAGGTTAGATTTGGTTTCAGCAGACATATTTTGCGTGAGACGTCCCTGGTACACCCATGTACCACGTTTCTCCAGACTGCATCTCTCAGTTTGAGAGACACACTTAAACATGTAACTTTATATGATTTCATCCTTTTGTGGTCTTTTCCAATGTCATCTGAAATTTCTATTAACTAATTTGGCCATCAACCAGTTTGTCTATGCTACATAATAGGGTTTTGTACAAAATGGGTTTTTCAATGTGTTAGGAATGTCATGTTTTAATCAATGTCTCTTTGAATGTTAAATCTAATGAAGGCTGTAAGTGAGAGACTATAAATGCACAGAGAGAGTAACCATGGAAACCAGAGCAGTATCTGCTGAGTACCCCACACTGGCAGCACAGTGCAAGGCAGAGCCCCAGTGCAAAGCACTTTCAGCAGTCAGATCAATGCTGGAGCAGAGACCTGGGTGCTGGTTTGGGGGCAGCTTGTAGGCTGGCCAGTATCATGACAGTGGAGTGGCAGCTGGTGGAGTCACCCACTGAGCTGGCACATGCTGTGTGATTTGGTACACTATTTCTCTACAACTAATTTAGCATAACTTGTATATCGTTAGTAGCCAAATTTGCCAGACAAACTTTCACCTAGTCAAGTAAATGAAGGAGCCAGAGCCCATTCAAGCCAGCAGATAAGGAAGCTGCATTCATTAAGAGAAGCAGCACCCTTAGAGATAAGTAAGGAAACCACCACCTAGAGAGAGAGTGAAGGGACTGTGGGGGATGGGAAGACCCCAAACCCAAATACTACCACTGGTCCCAACTGTTGCATGAAAGGTGGGGAATTTAGACTGAAAGGGAATAATTGCCTAGGAATTTTTCTGTTTGAGGTCCCCCTTCAGGGGCACCCAGCTGTAGCCCTCTTAATATAACAGCATCTATCTTTCAGTTTCTCAATTCAATGGACACCTAGAGTCGAAGCCCGCCATGGTGGCCAGCATGCATAATTCCCATAACACACAAGAGAGCCCTCACTGTTCCGAAAGAGTTGCAACAGTCCTTTTGACCACAGGCTGGACAGTTCTGACTACAGTTGGAAAACATAAGGCTTCAGAAAAAAAAATTCAGAGGCCCTACACAGATCTGGATTTGCAATCCTCTGAAGCTGCAGCTTCTGAGCTTTCTGGCTTGACGCTCCTCTGAGACAAAGGATTTAGGACCTGCAGGATACAGAAGAGAAGCCTTGTCCTCCAAAGGATCCTTGTGATGTGAGAAAAGCACTTCTGGGACCTGGAGGGTACTCCTGGCCACTGCAATGAGTACTGCTGAGGACCCAAGTGCTCCCTGCCATCACTGTGCATTCAGTACTCATTCAGTTATAGGTACTGCAGAGTATTAGCTCCTCAGGACCCTGCCTCATCCTGGTCCCAGCCATCCATGGAATGTCCACAGAAAGCAGGTGCAATGATTCAGAGGAACTGTGGAGCAAAGCCAAATTGCTACAAAGAAAACATAGTATTTCATTTTTTTTTCCTTATTCTGAGTGACAAAGTGCTAGGATACTTTTCTAGGTTATTAAAACCAAAGAGGTTTTCAAAGTGCCATTTATTTATTATCCTTTCTGTTTCATTTCCTTATTGCAGCTTCTCATGGCTCAGAAAATAAAACTACACTGAAAGCTCTTTGGGGCAGGGATCATTATTATAGTTATTTTCAGTGCTGCATGATCTCAGTTCCTGCATAAATCTTGTAGTCACTGTTGTGCTATACATGCAGCAATAATAGCCAGGACTGTCTACTAAGTGTTGCTTATTACATGTGTTCATTGCCCCCTTGATGTTCCTGGGCTTGCACTAAGGTCTTTTATTCAGTCTTTGGTAGTAAATCCAATCCCAATTANATATAGATATATGTTTATATTGTAACTTCCACAAATACTGGACACGTTACTTTATTTAAGACGTGTAGTATTTGATACATTTCAGCTCACAGAGAAATAAGTCTTCCACTTCCAAGCATGTAAAGCAGCAGAGTGAAAGTGGGCATATTTCAAATAGACATGAATGCTCTCTCAAACCCACTCTCCCTTGGCTTTCAGCCACAATTTTAGAGCAATTTGCCCTAATCTGCCATATGGTTTTCTTTCTTTGCATTTTATAAAACTGTAGGGCTAAGTGAATGTGCCTCTTCGAAAGTCCTTACACAAGCCTGATTTAATTTAGACTTCCGTATTAACATACCAACTAAATCAGTGCTGCAGCCTGTGAGGGAAATTTCAGTGCACAACCAGAGCTGTCATTAGTTTCCAAGTGGTATGAGCCTGCAGCCCTTGAACTGGTTCTGCCATATGATTATTATTTCTAGAGGTCAGCCCAAAAGAACATCAAGCCTACTCCAGCAGCATGTGACCCCCATTCCCTTCCCCAGATCAAACCAGGCCTCCAGTAAGACATTCTTCAAGCCTGAAATCACTTCCAAACAGCAGACGTTCTTAGTAAATCTGATTCATCATGTGGAAGATCTATATGCCTGCTGTATGAAAAGCATCTCTGACTGAGATTTCCAGCAATCCCTGCCAGTGAATCCTTTTATTCAAGGAGTCCATGCAGTATACTTTTATATCACAGATGGCTCCAGGACTCAGAGACAATTTCCTTAAATAGGCTCTCACACCAGGCTTGTCTACACATTTTACTTTGGAATTTTTAGCCTGTAACAAGAATGTGACATGGTTCACTAAACATACGCTCCATGTGCGTTTTAAGCACACAAGTTTCCCCTTAAGCTGCAGTGGATCTGCTGCCCTGCCTGGTGCCCACGTACACTCATCTGCATGCCTATTTATTCTCTTTGCTAGATTAATTGGGATGTGGATTGCAGGGTACCAAGATAGCGTGGGCTTCTGGCTTCACATCAGCATGTTTGGCTTTTGTCATGGACACAAATCAGCTCAACCACTCCAGTGGAGTTGAATACAAACCAAAACCCCAAAGGGAGACATTATAGAAAGAATAATACCATTTTTCAAGAAAAGTATTATAATTCTGTAGTTAACTGTAGTTGAAGCTTAGATATATAAAGAAACGGTCACAGAACTAGGGAGCAGAAGATGCAATATGTTAACTGTGAACAAGAACCAACTTAACCAGTATGCTAATTAGTAAAACATAGACCCTTATGAAGATACTTGTTTCCTATAACAGTTTATATCTTACTTAATAATAATATTGATACTCTTTCTGGGTATGAACAGGTAAAGAGAAAGAAAATTCTGCCCTGTCTGATGGTGATGCTGGACTATTTCTGATTGAACAGAATTTTTTTTTTTTAATCTAATTGAGGATATCAAAAATCCCAAGAAAATACAAAGTAAGGCACCAAAGCAGTCCAAACAGTTTATAACTTGTCAGTCAGGGACCAAATTAGTTCATGTTAAGTCACTATAGTTTATGAATTTCAGGTCCAAGACTATATAGATAATTTTCAGTCTAATCCTTTGGTAGATACGACTGCCTAATTGGTAAAATCACTTATCATATAGGGGGTAAGTCATAAATATTCCTATATGCTGCAGAAAATGTGCTCAAATTAGGCCCATAAACAACAACCTCAGAATAATCTGACATCCAGCAGATTCATTGAACTTGGTTTTATTGATTAATTAATCTAAAATAGCAAGGAAATGCCAAAGATTAAAGTCTCAGAAGTGTCATGGAGGGTGTTTTTACAGAATGGTTCTAGGACAGCTAGACAGGATGCAATCCCTTCCTGACTGAGAAATCTTGACCTCACATTTCCCTCTCCAATATGGAGCTCTCTGCCACCTGGTTATACTTAATTTTGGTCTGGGTTTTCCTTAGTCCCACCTTTTGGAGCAGATTCATTTTCCATTAAGTATTTAAATATGTTTGGAGTCAATACAGATACATTGTGTACATGAGTGGGTCTGGGGAGTTGCCTGAGACACTGCCCTGGAGTGCAAGATGATAGTTTCTAAAGCCTTCTGCTGAGATCTACATCCAGCATCCCTCAAAAAGAGGACATTCAGAGAAGTAAGACTGAGAGAGCTTCAAATCAACAGATGAAAAGGAGCTGATTCCTTATCCAGCAGTTTTGCCAATGTAACATATCAAAGTTGTTGTTTTTCCAGCCAAAACTATTTCATGAATTTGACCTAAATTTTTTAATAGTTTTGGGACAACCAGAATTGCATTTTTCCTCAAATAAACTATTCATCTGAAAGAAAATTACTGCTCTTGTCACAGAACACCAGCTGCTTACCCATTCAAATAATAATAAAAAAAAGCTTTAAAATCAAAAGAAGCAAAATTAAAAGTCTTAGAATATCTCTTAACAGTCACAGAATGCATGTAAAAAGAATAAAGTGAAAAAAAGAAAATAAAGAGGAAGGCAAAAGAAACATAGAACAGTATGGGATAATTGTAAAACTCAAGAGGTTATTCAACTGAACAGATATCTTTCAGAAAATGGAAATCCAGCCCAAATGAAGCCCCCAAAAAAGGGTAAAAAAAGCCTGTAAAATGGTTGTTGGGATTGTGAAATATATGAACTTCTGTTGGTCCTATATCTCGAACATATCTTGAACACAGTAGAGTTGTAAAGGGCAAGAAGGGAATGTGAACAGCAAGCAGAAAACTTAAGAACAAAAGATGAATTATGCAAATGCATCAGATTTGGGAAGCTGAATTTGTTGCCTCCCCAACAACTTGAATAACAGTGTTTAAATACAACTTTCTTTTTGTAGAAAGCACCACTTTCTAAGCAGTCTTTCCAAATGCTTTCCCATCTGTTTCAACAAATGTGATAATGAGGAGGTTATGCTGCAAGCTCTAAAAAAAAAAATTCAACTTATTTGTCCATACTAGGAAACACAAGACAGGTAAAAGGTTGTGCCAGTCACTGTGTTCCAAGTGATCATAACCCTAAATACCCTTTATTTTCTTAACTCTGCTTGGCATTCTAAGATATAAGCATTATCAATTTAGGTTTGACCAATTTAGGTTTGAAGGACAAACAGAGCAAAACTTAACAACTCTGCCCTGTGTGGATGTCTTACACAGCTATAAAAATGAAGTATGCCTGGAAAAGGATCCAGCAACTGGAAGGTTGAATTTCCCTGAATACAAGATGTGTCTAAAAACCCTGGTGCTTTATTTAGCCATGCATTCAAAATTGAGGGAGGCTTTTTACTCTGCAAGAGCAAGGGACTCTTTCTGTGTAAGGGTGTTCCTCCAGAGCACTGTAGGAGCATGCAAGTTGTGCTGTAGAAGCCTGACAAAAGCAAACCCCTGCAGTGATCCTGTCACCTTCCATATCCTCTTACTACAAAGCGGACATTGGCTTAGCTGCTGGACAGGGAGCTGAACTCTAAACCTCTAGTCATCGTATCTTGACTCTGTTTCAGTATAATTTTGAAGTAATTCCACTAGAGGTGATTAGATTTACTGTTGTATGAATCTGGGATGTGTAGTCAGAATCTCTCCAGGACTGATTCTATACTTCTGCTCCTATTATTCTCAATGTAGCTGAGGTGAAAAAAAGGTCAGGAGAACGATCAGAACAGAAGCTGAGAGGATTTCCAAAGTAGGGTAAGGAACCCTTACAAGCAATATCTAAATAATAAGGTGTGTGAAAGCATTCACATAAATACAGTGCCATGGCTTTAGGGCTAAGCTGTGTCATTACAGACCTTTGAAACAACATCCAACACTGGAGGCACAATGTGGTCTTTTTGAAGCTGGGTGGGGTAGGAAGTCCTAGCTATCCAAATTTTCTTCAGTCTTTTTATCATCCCTGTCATTTTCACAGGTAGAAGAGGGTGGGAATTATGAATCACTGATGTCTATTTCCTATATAAACCATAAGAAGTCAAGAGGAAAGAAATGCTTTTACAGATAAAGTAGATCTGAATATTGAATATATTCTTTCTGGAAGTTTTATTTTGATGGTTTTTAACTTTGCCCATCCATCCCAAATTTCCAGCAGATCTACCCAGGTTTCTGTCAGAGCAGCTTCCAAATTCCAGATAAACTGTGGCTTTGGGCTGATCAACTATATGTGTGTGTCTGGAACACAATGCTGTTCACCAAGCAGGTAGCCTTCACCTCATGGTTAAATCTGAAGTCCTCCTGATGCATCAGATTTACTACCCATACACAGAGCAGCTGTTCAGAGCACAGCTGATGGGGCCAGTGTTTCCTGGGATGATCAGTGCTTTTGAGAGCTACAGCACTTGCCAAAAATCCAGTAGACTCCCTTCTCCTTTCATTCAGGCAATGGAGGGTAGACAGCAGTTTGTTAGATATTTTTCCTGTGGAGGCAAACAAGAGCAGTTGAAACGGCAGTGGAGGTGATAATACTGTTTGCATTGCTCCAGGCTGCACCTCAGTCCTGCAGATTGGAGCAGGCTGGGCACCCATCCAGTTGCCCTGCCCTCCCACACACCTGTTCCCTGAACCCTCCCTGTCCTCTGTCACTGCCTGTGGGAGGGGCTGTGCCAGGGAGTCCTTGCAGGCACATGGCTTCAGCTCTGCTGCACAGTTTCCTCTTGACATCCTCTGCCCCACCATGTGCCTGAGGAGCACGTTGCCATTGCCCGTATTCAGTGCCCAACTCCTTCTTACAGTAAGGATCAGAGAGAGATGCAGTAAAATCACAGAATCATAGGGTGGTTTGGGTTGGAAGGGACCTTGAAGATCACCTACTTCCAACCCCTGCTTCGATGGGAATGTGCTTTTTAAAGACTTTGGGGGACTTTCTCTCTTTCCTAATCTGGAATAATCCATCTAGCTAAAAATGCCGTTGGAGATGTCTTTGTGACTCATTTCTGGTGAAGGAAAAATGTGTACTTCTCAGGAAAGGGGACACTTAGATACAACAGGTGACCCAGTAGTCCAGTTCCTGTTTGGAGGAATATTAATTGCATTTCTTGCTGGGTTATTATTGTTATATTAATTGAGAATTACAATATTGTTTTGGCTGGAGGAGACCTCTGTTTAAATACAACTCTGCAGAATATAGACTAAATTCACTCTTTGATAATTCTTTCCTGCCACAGTGGCAAAAGAACTTCTGGGACAGCTTGTTTACTGTTTTGTTTTAGTGTATTGCTGAATTTTATGAGTCAATACATTTCATTTCCAGATATGTGCCCTCCACTTTAGAGCTGAAAGGCATGCATCATGTCAATAAAAACAATATTATCACAGTAGATTCTGTGATGAAATGTATACATTCTTAATGATTTCTTGTCAGCTTCTGGACTGAATTCCTATCAGTCATTCATGTCTCTCCTCATGCTCACTGTCTCTTCCATTCTGCTGCTATCAGGCAACACCATGCTTAATAGCAATCTTCTGCCTCTGTTAGCAAGTACTGACTCTGTGCAATCTGGCTTCTGTTGGGTGTAAGACAAGCTGGGAGATTGCTTTTTCATTGTTTAGGTAAATGTTTCCTCCTTGAAGCAACATCTACCCTTTCTGCTGCTCACACTGTAAATTGATGCAGATCTAGCAGCAGGATGGGAGACATTTATAGGGCTTCCTGATATGGAGTGATTTGGGGAATATAATTTTCCCCTGCTCACTTTTTGCCTTCAGCAGTAACAATCCAATTCTTTGTGTTTTCGATGGGATGGTAAGGCAATGCTTTTTCTCGCCCTTTCCTTCTGGTTCTCCCTGAAGGCTATAGAAAGAAAGAACACAAATAACCAAGCAATGAAATCATAAAATAGTCCTGTTTACTGTTATCTTTCCAAGAACAGTGAAGGCATTAAAGTTCTGAAACCTTTTTTCTTGAAGCAAAGATTGCAGCTAGAACAGGAAATGACACAACATAAATTCAATTTGTGACAATTATTATAACATGAAAGGGAAATAGTATAAATCACTGATGTTAAACACTCTGTTCATTGGCCTGATCTGGCCCATTTGAGCTATTTATCTAATTCCTGTGACAGATTCAGATTTTGCAGCACACGTGCTTTCATTTTTTAAATACATGTTTCAAGTTTTTATGCTTCTGAAAAAGAGCTTCTGAATATGCACTGAGTAGAAGCTGGTGAAAGCTCATGCATAGCTGTCTTTTATAAACCACAGAAAACAAATTATGTTATATTTGAAAAGACAAAATCTAGCCCTGTTCATTTTGGTGGGTGTTAATACTTAACAATAATCTTGTGGTTGTCATTGAAATATTTCCCAGAAGTCAATATTAAGGAAAGATAAAAATGCAAATTGGAGGTGTTTGTGTAAAACAAAATAATTAAAAGTATATTGTTTTTGAGGAAAAGGAAACAAGAAATATCATGCATGTCTGTAAAGCATACTACCTAAGCCTGACAAAAAATTGTTTAACTCCTATGCAGTTTTAGCCATCAGTGATGTAGGTGTGAAGCTTAAACAACTGAAGAAAAATAGACCCATCTGGGAAACAGTTAAGAAAAGAGCTGTGTTGAATTCTCCATCCCAGCTGCCTACAAGCCTGACCCAGAGTCTCCTGGGGGTCTTCCAGTTTTAGCCACTTCAAAGGCATAGTGTAGTATTTTAGAATAAATAAGAATTTCATCAAATTATTTTTTTTGTTTTAATATTCATGGAAACATTGATCTGTATTGTTATAAATACAAATAGGACTAGTTATATATTTTTCATATATGAGATTTATTTCACAGCAATAACCATTTGGTCAGATATTTTATTGGCTTCCCACTTAAACTGCAGTGCTGCCTAAGGCAGTTGCTGTTGGAAACAGAATACTGCCCTGACAGACTTTTGAATCTAAAACTGGGGCCATGCTTATTTTATACTCCAATGCATTAAAATTTACTGCTTGCTTTCCATGCTTTGAGTAAAGTTACTTCATTAGGAAGGGGAGATATATTTTTATGATGTACTGAGAAATGCAGTATTTTGAAACAAATCATTCTTTCAACAAAGTAATTCAAGAAGTGTGAAGCTTTAAAATATAAGGAAAAGATGGATTTTAAGAAAAATATGTATTCTGGAGAATAGGATATTCTATTATAGAAAAAAAAATTAAAGAATATAAGAGTCATGTCTTCACATACTATTCCTAAATTAGCTTTGAAGTACTTTGCTTTAATTCTTACTCCTGTCTTAAAAAAGCCAATGAGAGATTGTGAATATTGCTATTTTTACACTGTAACTTACTGCATATTGTATGTAATATGGGCACCACAGAAAATATTCAAGATCTTAGAAGTTTTGTATATATCTGTAATTCAGTATTACACAGGCAGAGACCTTTAGCAGAACTGAAACTTTCAATGTAAAAGAAATTCTCATCAGAATTTTCTTATCATTATAATTAGATTTTTTCTGGTTTTCTTTATGAATATTAAATTACATTAAAATTGTTATATTGATTTATTGCTCTCTAGATAGTGTCCCTTATAATAAAATTTTCACATAGAAATTTAACTTCTATTGAAAACTAAGAGTCTGCATTTTATTTATTGTTCAGTAGATATGTATGTGATGGTTTACAGGTTAGTTACAAATCAGTAATTCTTAATTGCATGTGTATGTTCATATATGTAATCCTATTCTCTGGTAGTTAACAGCAACTAAAGGGGAAGTATTTAATGTACACCCTGTCCCTCTTGAGGAATAACCTGTATTTGTCTCAGGCACCAGCCTGAGCAAAAATATGGGGAAAAATAAAACAGAAAGTTACTAGGTTCCCTTAAAAACTGAATTTCCTCCAGTCACCAGCAACATGAGGCAGCACTTGTACACCGAAATCTTTCTTCAGAAGGAGGAGCAGTGTCAACCTGGGAAAGCAGACCAGCAACAACATATATGAAGTAAGGAATCAAATAGGGCCCCTTGTTCAGTGACATAGTAATAGTATATTTAATGCTGTCCTCTTTACTGTAAGCTGTACTGTTCCATCCCTGCTGCTCCAGAGTTCTGCCTTCAGTCCCCATGGGCACTTCGCTGCACAGAGGCTTAACAGTTCCCAGCTCTGGTCCTGCCCTTGCAGCCCTGTAAACCCCACTGGTGTCTTTGGCCACAGACAGCACAGTGGGTCATTGCCATGGGAGCAAACCAGGACCAGGGGGTCCCTCCAGTAGGGCTGGAAGCCAGTCCTCACCACAGACAGATCCGTGCCTTCTCTGAATCTTTTGTAGGACCAGATGGTCCCAAAGTCCAAAACCGCCCCCCAAACAGTTGTCCCAAATTACACATGGAGCTTCTGGTGTGAACAGTGTGCACAAATGAAATTCACTATAGAAGTATTAAGGTGTTTTTCTTTTTTTCAGTAATAGCAAACTTTCTACTTCTCTAGAACTTCAGGGCATGACTTTAATTTATATTGCAATAATTTCAAGAAAGACTATCGTAAGTATATTACAGGCATTAGTAATCATGCATTATGCCTTCTACAAGTTTATTATACTGATATTTTCTCACATTCAACTCCCACCATTATGGCAGTGGGACAGTCAAAGCATCTCATTATAGATCCAGAAAACTCCCAGATAGATTAGTTTAGCAGAAACTAGGTCTTTTGCTAGGGAATTGAAAGGCAGATGTGTATGAGATTAATGAGCACTTTCTATTTACTGGTCTTGGTTAAGGAATTATGTTTTCTTCAAGCATCATAATTTTGATGGATCATTTTTCCTCTAGATTTGTGCAAGAAGATGGTCAGGACAAGCCCCAAATCACTCATTTACAATGAGGGAAGGGCTTCAAGACCCCTGTCCAACTGCATTCAAAACTACAATGAAGATTCCCTCCTTTCTATGTTCACTGTGTATTTAACCTGGAAACTCTCATGGTGGAATTTTATCATCACAAAAGAAGTTGTTTATCCTTGGAAATTTTGTTTTCAGCCCCTTGAAACTTGTTGAAATATGCTACTGCAATTTAAAGCCACAGAGTGGCCCTGAAGTGACACGTTCTAGTGACAAACTGGGGCATTGAATCAATGGGTGTACTCCATTGTGTAAATGTTCACTGTCCTGACTATTGGGGATGTTTTCTCAGAATAGCACGCAGTTACTGGGTAGAAAGTCTACACTGAAATAAATCCTGTTAGGGTAAAATTCAGGCCTGGCTGATGTCAAGAAGTCTAGCATTGCCTGTAAAAGGCCGGGATTTCACCTTTCATCACACCACCCCCTCCCTGAGGAGAAGGTATCATTATTTATTTATGTGGTGCCATTAGTGTGCTAGGCACATTGGATGTGCTCCTTGGTTGGTGCAAAGCTGCACTGCTCCATTAATTCCTGTCCTGCTCCCATTCTCCAGGGTGCAGTTCTCGCTGCCTGGAACAGCTGGTCTGGCCATGGGAATGACAGCAGAATTAAGACCTCAGTGCTAAATTTTCACACCTCCTTATGATCCCCCCCTTCTGAGCCAGAGCTTTTAAGGAACGCAAAGCAGCTCTCAAGAGACACCTTATTTATTTATTTGCATTTTTATGAAACAAAATGTGTGTTGGGCTACTGCGCCAGCATTTAAAACTATCCACTGAATAGAGTTTACAGTAAAGCACTCTGGTCATTAGCAAACCCTGATAAAATTCCTGTTATAAGCATGCAGTTAAAAAGCAGATCAATATGCTAGTCTGTCTCAGACCTAATTGCATTACTTCCATTCTTCTCTCCCTTTTTATTAGTAGAAATTGTGCCCATTCAGGAGCAGAGGACTGAATTTCAGGGGCGATGTCCATGTGACTCCACTGAGAGTCCTTCATGGACACTGGGTTTAGCTAGAACAAGACGGTGAGTTGCATCTGTCTCAGTCTAACAACAACCTATTATGAACAAATTACATTATTTCTTGTATCTCCACTTGCTCAGACTTTAGTTTGGCTATTTGGATGAAAGGTAGTATCACGATAGAATTTCTTGCTGGGTTTTTGTACTATAATTTGCACTGCTGAACTGTTATCAGAGGCTCTTTATTATTCATATAAAACAAACAAAAAAAATGCCTGTGGCATTTGCAGAAGAAGCTGATTTTTCAGGGCAAAAGCAAATCCCCGGTAATAAAAAGTCTATCTTATAGAATCAATACGTAAGCTTTTAGCTAAAAATACAGCAAGTGTTGCAGACACTTTTGTCATCACTTTGGCACCAAGTGGCCCAAAGCTAATTTTTTCTGGTCTTTAAAACATGAAGTGTGGTTTCAAGATCAAATTCCTTTTATTTTGGTGCTATGGAACATCATCTATCTCCATCTTGATACAAGGGAGTTTTTTGTGCGTTGTTTTGGGCTTTTCTTTCTTTCCTTTTTTTTTTTTTTTTCCTTGAGAGTAGTTAAACACTGGAATGGGTTGACCAGAGAAAATATGGAAACTTCATCCTTGGAGATACTTGAAAGTTGACTGAGTAAGATCCTAAACAACCTGCTCTAGTTGATCTTGCTTTGATTGGGGCACTGGACTTGATAACCTCCAGAAGACCCTTCTAGCAAATTATGCTGTAATTCTATGAGTTTAAGAGTAAATCACAAAATCGGATGTGCAATCACAGCTTTCTTATCCAAGGAAGGCCAGACCAACTTCCTTGTTGAGATATATTTTACTCAGTTGTCTCAGGACAAAATTGAGCCTTTTTGGTTCACAAATATAGAGGGCTGAAATCCCAATGTATTGAAATTCAGTTATACCTCAGTATAGGGTAGACTATTAAGTAATATGTAATAATAGTTACACACTAGGTCAAGTAAGCAGTGACTAAAAATGAAAAGCCCCAATCTGAGATATAGAGAAGAGAATCATTTTCTGCCAAAGCAGGACACATCCAACAGTTTAATAGAATTGTAGAATGGGTTGGGTTTTGTAATGATTTAGGAATGGTATTCTCCAATTTACTGTTTCCACTGAAAAGCATGCTGCCACTTTCTCTCCCCCTCCAACTGGAGGCACAAAAGGCAAAGATCATGGGTTGAGGTAGGAACAATTTATTGAAAACAGCAATAGGATAAGAAAATGAACAGTAACAGAAACAATAGTGATAACAATAAGTGTAAGAAAAAGAAACAATTTACATGGAAAGAAAGCCGCCAACAATAAACACCAGACCATTCCATAGTACCTGCCAGGTTTACTTGACTGACATGAGATGGTATGGAAAAACCACCAGGTCCTGACCATGTCCCCTGCCATCTACTGCAAAAATTCACCCTGTCATGGCCAGAACCAGGAGTGGTTGAGTTGAAGGGACCTAGTTCCTACCTCCATGCTGTGAGCAGAGATGCCACCCACTAAACCGGGTTGCTCAAAACCCCATCCACCTGGCCTTGGTGCCACATGTGGGACATCCACAGCTTCTCTGTACAACCTGTTCCAGTGCCTCATAACTCTCACAGTAAAGAATGTCTTCCTAATAGCTAATCTAAACCTGTCCTCTTTCAGTTTCTGCACACTTGTTTTCTGATCCCATGGGACCATGTCAATGTGCTACAATGCTCAGTGGCCCAGTTGAAAGGAGAATTCTGACTTTGAGTCTAGTAACTTCTGTGTCTCACTGGGGAGATTTTCATCGATAACTTCTCACATTCCATAAGGAACTAGATCAAATTGAGTAAGGTCATTTTTCATGGCCTCTGAGCCTCCACAAGATCTACTGTAAATCTTAATTGTTACTTCACAAGCTGGAGTTCAGATAACCCAGAACAATGTTTTGATTATTCTCTCTACTAGTTCTGATTTAGTTTAACTAATAATTATTTCCTACTTCTTGAGTCAAACTATTACTTGTTGTAACTCTGTCAGATTAAATGGTGCTACAAGGGGTACCACTTCACACAGCATTCAAAAGAGGCCATACACACCCCTGGTCTGACCCCCTGCATAATGGAAGCCATAGAACCCCTTAACTAATTTCTGGTTCAAACCAAATAAGGCATTGTTTTTGGTATAATCCCCATGTAAAAATTTCTAATGGTTTAGAATCCATTATTTCTTTTCAATTCTTTTTCTGTGCCCTCAAAGTCACAAGTGGACATTTAATTTTCGTTATTTTTTTTCAAGCTTCAGCTTTCAGCCCTTAGATCTGCTAGACTAGAGAACTCTATGAACAAATTTTTATCCTTGAAGCAGGTACTTCAAGTTCCCTCCATCTTCTACCAAATATCAAAGCAGGTTAAGCTCCTTACTAAGTGCCATTTTTTCTAATCCTTTCATTATTCTTCAAATACTTCCTTAAGCTATTCAACAGGGAAAATCCTGAATCTCTGTATTATTCATGAAGTAGAACTGAACACAGTATTTCAGCAGCCATCATATCAGTGCCAAATACAAAATATTACCTACATACTCTATGTACCACTTTTTAAAGATCAAAGCAATCACATTTCCTTAATGAAAGAATGAAAAAATTATTCTTAACATATTCAGTTGAGATAAGTCAATGTATTACATTCTGTTCTAAATGGATGCTTAAATACTTTATATAAAATAGGGGGGAGGAATCAGCCAAAGTGCTGATCTTTATCTCAGAATACCCTGAAGCCCAGGATAAAGGTATCTCTACATAGACACCGTAGTGGGTTTAAATGCCTGCTCCATAGATTTACCAGAAGTTCCCTCACAGATGAACTTACATTCAGAAGGTAACGGATGTCTGGACTTCTCATGTAGACTGAGCTGTCTTCCCGCACTGAAAGAAGTGCTGAATTCCCTTGTGCTGAGACTCAAAGTCTCTTTTTGGTGTTTATGGTGTTTCCCCCACTCAGCATGCTGTCTTCTGAGGAGCGAATACAAATTGTAACTCAAGTGTCCCCCTAGGTGCCCATATTTATTTCACTTCAAGCTGTATCTACTAGGTTCCATCACAGAGTCCTGATTTCATGTGCAGCAAGTCACTGCAGGCTGTGTAGGCAGATGAGTTAAAGGCATCCTCTTGCCAAACTCATGTCATATTGGAAAAGTGAAACAGTTGCTTTAATGCAGTCTTTGACCTTCTATCCTTTAAAGTGCAGAGCCTATGAGCTCCACTCTTCACACCTCTGCATCACATCACCCAGTAGGTTTGGTAATCCCACTAATTCCAAGGTATAAATTCCAGCAGAGAGCAGGCATTGCAAACTGGAACCCTGCAGATCTGAGGTCTATTCATGAATCTAACCATAAACCATGGTCGCCAGTGCTCAGCCACCCTAAACAGTGCTTTTGAGGAACACCCACTAACTATGCCTCACAGAGGACAGTGAAGGCAAGAATGCAATTGTGGCTCCCAGACACTCTTGACCCAGTTGCAAATTACATGTGGGTAATAAGAACTACAGCTTACATGAAAGTGACTTCCTCTGTCTGACTTTAATTGTTTTATGGAGACAGACTGCCTAGGAACCTTGCTGTTTCTTCAGTAATAGCTATTGGATTTATGATAGATTCCAAGATTTCCTACTTTAAAGAAAGTTCATGGTGTCTGAGCAGATCTTGGGTCCTCTGACAGGAGAGTCATGCAGACATGTTCAGTGTATTTTAAGCCACCTAGCTCATCGCCACTGAGCAGCTACAGAAACTCAGGATGTTGTCTGGTCATATGGCACTAACATTGACACAATTACTTTTGCAGCCCCTCTAAACTGTGAGCACATGCCCAGCCTGCTGCAACCACAGCAGGGTAGTGCATTCATGTATTACTCCCTGTGCCACAAGCACAGTGATGTCTTCAGTATAGACATCCTCTCAGGAGTGTTTTTTGGGGGATTTTATGTGAAGCTGAGGAAAAGGTTGATGGTTTGTTGTTATCGTTTGCAACAGATCATCAACTGAGGCAAATAAATATTGGTCTATTAAATTCAAGGGAACAAATCTTAAGCAGGAGAGTTTGAAAGATGTGATAGTATTCCTTTTGAAGTTAGTGATATGAGCCAAGGAGGAAGAACATGAAAGATCCTTCAGTAAAACTGCTACCCTCTCCTCTGCCACTGAAGCATTGCTCTACTATAAGCTCATGACTGTGCCCACCTCCCTTTAGTTAAAAGAAATTAATAGGTTTGATTGAATAAAAAATAAAGATGTCCTCACATCGCTTAAATGTAGAATTTATGACCCTCCTTTAATTTATTTGAATTTTATCCAGAGTATGAGTTTTTAAAGGCTCAATTTTAATTCATTTTCTGTCTGGTGAGAAGCAGTAGAAAGGGAGACTTCTCATCTTTGCTGGTAGGAGAGAAAAATCTGTAAAATTGTGGAAGTGTTAACATTGGAAAGATGGTCAGGAGCAGGACAAGAAGTATGAAATTCCTACAAATAACATGAGTCACTTACTTTAAGTGCAGTTCTTACGATGGCTGTGCTGCATCCACTAAGTGTCATTATAGGTCGTTTTAGCTGTGAAATGAATCAGAGGTGTTTCATAACCGCACAGTTGGTTTCCTCTCCGCTGGTGAGTGTGACCTCTCCTCCATGGCAGATGCAATCCACTGCAAAACACAAGGTGAAAACTCCTACTTTAAAACAATAAAAAAAAGTTTAGTCTGTCTTCCTGGGAGGTGACAAAGTAGTCTTGTATCATGTTTTGTAAAAACATTCTTTCTGTGGTGGAATGGGACTGATAAGATTGATGCATGTTGTCTGCTCTGGCATCAGCTATTTTTCTGGCTTTGGGTAAGCAGTTTCAGACACACTTACACCAGCTGTCAAATGAAAATTGGAGCTGTGAACTTTATCCTGTTTCCTATGAAAATTATTAAAACCCTTACACTCCAACTTGAGCAATGTGTAAACTGAGCTATGAAATCTTCTAATATGACTTGGGACAGCCCAGCTAAGAGTTGTACCTGAAATCTACAGGCACTCAATCTGTCGTAGGTTATAATACTGCACCACAAGTGTGCATGCCCAGTCTGTACACTGTTATATATTTCAACATCAGTTAGTACAATTAGCTGAAAATCCAACTTGAAGCCTTGGGAATATTTTGGCACTAACATTGAGTCTTAGTTCTAATTTTCATTAGCAAAATGAGTTAGCTGATTGCCAATGGAAGATTTAAAGCGCATCTTTTATAACAAGGGGAGAACTGCTTCAGCATGTTATTTTATTTATTGCTGCATTTTTAGGGATTTTTCTTTCTTTGGCATTGCCTTTTTTTTTTCCACTTTTTTTTCCCTTTTGTTTTCCCTGTATTTAATTTCTGACATAATTGAATATTGTATTGTCGAAGGATCAATGCTGTATACTTCAGGCTATATGAAGATACTGTCTAGAGATACCAATTACATACACTTACCTAAAAAGCTGAGCTCAGTTTTCTGAGAACTCTAAAAAGGAAGAAAGATGCTTTGAGCCTTTCCTCTACTTGCTAAACAATTAACTTCTCCACATTCAAGGAATGCACTGTTCCCTTGCTCTCCATAGGAAGGGAGTGACTGTGCTGGAGCATGAAAGTCTAAGAGAGATTTCAGTACATGAGAATGAGCTATGAAATTGCCTCATATTTAACTTAATATGTCTTCATCTTCCCATAACATATTTATAGACTTCACTAAGATCCCTCTCTAGCATTATTTTGATAGGGTTTTTACTTCTGTGAAGTAAATAAGAGTTATAGAGAAAGATACTGGCTGGGTTCGGGCAGTAATCCAAAAGAAAGAAAGTAAAAAAAAAGTCACAAGAAACAATAGATGAAATTAAGAACTTTACAGATAACTTTCCTCAATTTTGGTGGGGCTAGGGTTTCACTCTATCAGCACTAAGCTTTTCACTGCAACTGGAAAGGTCTGAATCAGGCTGCAGAATGAGGACACTTGTGGCATCTGGAGATATTAAAGGATGTTCTTAAGCACATACTTATGGTGGGATAGAGAAAGCTACCAGCTCTAAAGAGCACTAAAATCATAATGAAATTTTCTAAAGGAGAGAAAAGATCAGCAAATCTCAAAGGCCTAATTTCTGTAAGGCTGAATGCACTCTATACTCCTACTGAACTAAAAAGAAGCTCAAATTAGAGAGAGCTTGGGGTTTACTTGGAGCAGGGTGGGTGGTGGGGTGTAGGTAACAGTGAAAATAGTTAAACCATTGGAGGCCTAAGATTGTGTCAAATTCTCAGTCTTGCAGTACTTCAGGCAATCAAAAAAGATAGTGTGAATCAGGCTAAAATTGTGGTGCTAACAGAGGTGTCATTGGTTGAGGATTCATGCAAAGAGTCATGCAGAAGGCCAGAGCAGGTCGTTTAAATCCTCCTTTGAAATCATGTGCTCAACATCTTACAGGGAAGGAACAAAATGTGCAACTGATCTCATCCAAATTTAGCTGCATGCAATTTGATTATCTAGATTCAATTAGTCATCCTCATTCCTAAGGAGTCAATAGAGGGAGGCAGTACAATGAGGTGCCTTCAGGAGGTGTCTGTTTCTCTGCACTCTACAGGAAGATCAGGATGGCTGAATTACACAATTAATTCAATCATCTCTGCTTATGTCAAAGTAATCCTTTGGTCGTTTTCAGTTACTGAATGATGATTTATCTTCTCCGTTCCTCTTTCATGAGTCTGTTGGGACTTTCTGTGCTTACTCTTTTTTTTATATTGCATTAGGAAAAACAGAACCTCTCCTGCATTCACTGAAAGGTGTGTTGGTTTTAGTCCACGTGTACAGCACACGGTGAGTTTGTACAACCTGGAGAGTAGAAAAACTACTGAGATATTTGGTTTATTTGCATAGAATTCAGCACCTACTTTTTATTGTTTACAATTTTATATTATTTGTAACGTAAAATAGGAAGGTTGGACATCAGAAGTATACACTGACTTCAATAGAGGATCTGGTTTCTGTTTATTTGGTACTTGCCAGAAAAAGGAACATAGCTATTTTTGTTAGGATGGACACATCCTTTAAGAAAGGCCTATTTTTTTCTTATACCAACATCTAACTGTAGGCCTAATCTACATCACTTTCGTGAAAGGATTATTGATTTGCAACACCTGTCCTGCATTAGCAAATAGCCATCTCTTGCAGCTAATTTTAACAAATTCAGAAGTACATGAGGAAATGTAAAACACGTATTACACGATCTGTTACAGGTCACAGATTATCTGTTGGCTTTTGTCCTTAGATGTTTCATTTGTAAAAGAACATACAATGCTGTTAAGCAGCTCCAGATCTTAAAATTCCTTCATTTTAGTGATCTTATTTTGTACTTAATGGGAGTAGTCTGATAAACAAAGTTACTCACATGAGCAACTTTTCACATGAGCAACTTTTCACACTAGCATTTTTCTTTCAACAGTGAAGAGCTCAACCCCATGGTAGCCAGTGCCAGTTGTCCATACATAACTCACCAGAATAAGTAATACCTAGTCCTGCTATTGTGCATGCAGAGTGTCCAAAAAGAAAAAAAGCTGAATCTTGAAATAAAGGAAAGCAAATTTTATCTGCTGTGAACCTACAAGACAAATTAAGTTTTGAGAAAACTCCCCTCACAATATGAGTGGTGCATTTCTGCTCTTCACAAGTGTTATTCCTGAAGAAGGAGGATTTCTCTGCTGGTGGATTCACCTTCACATGCATCATTTCTCCATGGGGAATAGCCAGAAGCACCGAAATCAGTAATGCAGCTAAAAAAACACCCAAGGTGCTGATCTGATTTAGCTGGGGGTTGTTCTCAATTAAGAACAGGTGGGGTTTTGTTGCTTTATTTTGCCTATCATCTAAACATCTTCCTCTTCTCTCCTAAGGATACTTTCATTTATTTTAGACTATTTAAATGAAAGACGAGAATTGCTCCCTTGGTTGCAGCAATTTTACACCCGGGAGAAAGCTGATTCTACAAGGAAAATGACGTTCAAATACTGTTTTCTATTGATTGAGCAAAATAAATAAGGAAAGTGATAAGAAAAGGTCCATCCAATATAAGGATACATGAGGTGGATCTTCTCTACATAGTTTCTCTAGTTCTGTGCTTATGGCTGGAATAAAAAAAATACCCAATTGCCAGTGGATACAGGGGGAAAGCCCATTCTATTACTTCTGTGCAAAACTCAGTGTTAATGCTTCCTACCTTCTCAGAATTATTTTATTTTTTTCATTTTGCAAAGCTTTGTCTAGAGAAGGAATATAGTCATAAGATGATGTAGCCCATATCAAGCTCTGGTTTTTTCTGATCATTTCAAAGAAAATTTGCTGTGATGTGAGTGCAGATCAGTTCAATCTATCGTAAATATTTTTGAATATGGAAGCTTGTCCAATCCAGGGATGGACCAATTTAATGAAAGCTATGGCTTGAAAGCTAATTTAGCTGAATGAACTCCTGTTTTCCTCCAAACCAAATGTCTTTGGTTTGGAATAAACTGATTAGAAAAAAGCTTGGAGTTACTGAATTGAGAGCATCCACACAGGATTTTACACTGTTTTAGTCAAACTGATTATATAAATAGGCATTAGTTAATTTTAGTAGAACTGCAGCAATTTGTGAACATTATTTAACATGTCAAAAGCATGCCTGATACCCGTTGACATACTTATCTGGATTCAGTGGCACTGATGGAAAAGAAAAGGCTAAACCAGAGAGTTATGAGAAGCAGAGAGTTTGTTTTATTCTTCCATATTGCATAGAGTTTTTACGAACACCTTGAACAAATAGGAAGTTAAAGAGAGTATACTGTTTCAGTACAGGTTTATGAAATAAAACACAATTATAAGCTGGTAAAATAGGCCAGGTGTCTGACAAGTATGTAGTCAAGCCTAGAGTTTTGCAGCAACAATTAGTATGTTGAAAGATGTATTTTGTATTTACATACTGATTTTCAATTAGCTATTTTTTAAAAAATGAAAGAGGAACTAAAAAAGTTTAAACATTAAATCTTTATTTCAAAGTACTGTTATAAAAATATTTTAAAATTGAAACAAAACAGTTTGGACCAAGCAGAATACTTCAAATTGATTGTAGTAACATTTTTTTCTTTTTGCCACAGGGAAAATAAAGTGTCCTATTTCAGTCTGAACTATCTCTTTCTCTTTATCCCTTCTATTTTTTATTCAGAAAACGAACCAAACTAAGCCTTAATTTGTCCAGCTCTACCTTTATGTCAGAAATTTTTTTCTGACCGCCATGAACCAAGACCTACTTACACTGGCAGCAAAGCCATTAGAAGGGCAAACAGAAGGTGAGTGTTGATTTGGGGGTGTAATAGTACAGTTATGGTACCAAAGACATTTGTAAGAAGTAATGGCATAGATTTGCATCTCCTTTCTTTATTTCTTCTTCTACATTTTTCAAATCCCTTTTAGGAGGGAAGAATTTACTCATCTGCTGCATGAACCTGCTGCCTGACCCCAGTGCCACTTCTTTGCAGGAATAACAGCAAAACTGAACAATGCGTTTCTGAAACAGCACTAAATTCCTGCAACAAAACTACAGAAAAAGTCTCAAATGCTTGCAAAGAAAAATTCTCAGATGCCTATGAAGATCCACTTTCCAGCCTGAGGAAGAGAAGTGTGAGCAGTGTCTGATTGGCTCGTTCACACTTGGAAGCCTCTCCCCTATGTATCAGGGTTTCACAAAGGCCTGTGTTGGCTCAGTTCTGCTTTCACTGGCTGTATCTATAATAGTAAATTAAACAGAACACCATTGGCACGTTATTATCCATGTTGTTAAATAGCTGGCACATTCTCTGAAGCAATTTTGCCTTCATATTTTCCCAGAAATTACCCAGCCATGGCACAGGGACACAGGACATTCACTTCAGGCAGTTTGTGTTCAACCAGCCTCTTTTGGAGGCATTAAGCCATGCAGATGTGCACTGTGTTATATCTATTGTCTCTATCAAAAATTACTCCCCTGGTCCTTTTATTTATGGTGTTGTCCCTGAGACCATTAAGAATGAACTTAGGGGTATTTTTCCAAGTATAAGATTGTTTCAAAATATCTAAACAGCATTAATTGTCAAAAGACTTGTGCTTTTACTAGAAATCCTTTCTAAAAATGCATTCTAAATGCTTATAGATCTCCTAACTCCAAAATGTAATATTAGTGATTGAATTGTCAAAACAAAGTCAGATTTAGGACTTTCCTTTTCTCTACTCCTACCACTGTAAAATGAACAGTGCCATGGACTGCCTGAGCACGTTTCTGGTGCATGGAGAGTGTCTTCACATTCACCATTCGTGTGATGGAGAGAAATACAAGACTGCCGGTGTGAAGCTGTTAAAGAAACCTGCAACAGATTGAGCTTGACAAACTCCTTCCACTGATGAATTACATTTGGCTGAACAACATGGGGGCATGGTTTAAGAGAGAAGGAGACATGGGAAAGAAAGTAACTGCACAAATAGATGTTGAAATGGAAGTTATTGTTTAATATCACTCTATCCAATGTAATAGAATATCCAATATAATACAATATCCAATATAATACAATATCCAGTGTCAGTGCTTCGCTGCTGAAGTGCCCTCTAAACCTGTGTGAAGTGATAATTTGACTGTACTGGGATGAGATATGACCTTTAACACAAAAAAACCCATGAGAATGGAGCAGGGCAAGAACCTGCCAGTGATTACTGGGCTGTGGGCAGGTGATGCAAAGGGTAAACAACACAAAGAGATCCCAAAACCATGGCAAACCAAGCCTGGAGTTTCTGAGGGAAGCTGCAGCAGCAGCAGCCTGGTGTCAGGTGCCTTAGTGCTGCCTGGTGCTGCTGGATGCTCTGAGCCATGTCCAGCAGCAGCAGCCCAGCTGTGCAGCCACACAGCTCCTCGCCTTTGCCAGGCTGCAGCTGCTCTGGTCCTCAGCAAAACACTTCGAAAGGAATGAGGGAGACAAGCAGTGATTTAAGGAAAAATGTAAGAGGAACAGGCATAAGTTGTTTTTTTTGTTTTTGTTGGTGGGTTGTTTTTTTTTTTTAAATACTACGCTTTGATAAAACCTGTATAATAGACTGGTAATAAACAAGAACAGATGCTCTTACAAGTCAAAACAAGACTATCAGACTGTAGGTCTACCAGTAGAAGGACCTGATCCTCTACCCTTGAGGCCAGTTGGCATGGTCTGACCATGTTCATCCTGCTAAACTATCCTAGTCTGCAAAGTAGCCTGGTTTCACCCAGACTGGCTGTTGGGCAGGTTCCCAGTCTCAGCTTTCTCTTAAAGTGCTTGGAGAGAGTGCTGGGCAGCTACTGACAATGCTGAACCAGGGCCCATGATCTGGTCCTATTTAGTTCAGTAGAGTAGATGTAGCTTTAAAGTATACATCAAGTAATCTGCTGCCTTAATTCCAGAGATTTCAAAGGATTTAGGCCAGAAGGAAACTTGCCCTAAGCTGTGCATTCTTGCAGCATGCTCATTATCACATTTGCCTTTGACTTGCACAGCTGTAAATCCATGGAAACCAGAGTAATTCAGGGATGAATCAGGTCCATTATCTCCTTGTGTTTGTACAGCACTTAGCACAATGGTGCCCTGATCCTGATGGGAATTCATGTTATTTTAGGACAATCAAAGCTTTCATTCGTTAAAATAAAGTATATTTTTAGCCAGAGCCAGTTTCAATGGATGGGGGTGGAGTGTGTGAATGAAGGGGAAGGCACAATTGATCCCCCACCACATGACTCTGAGCACACCTATCATATGCCTAAGTGATCTCCCCTTCTGGTCAGGATGGTTGTGAAAATACGACCAGTGGGGACCTCAGAAGCTCAGACAGAAGACAAAGAATGCAGACTGAATATTACTGCTTCTTTTTTAAATAAGTTGCATAATTTTTAGGTTGCTCCGGATGTGAGACCCACTGATCTAGTTTTGGAACATTTGAGGTTAATACTGGTATGTTTAGTGCCTTTGCTGAAAAGTAGTAAACCTGATGCCGTGCCACTTCTTTCCATGGAAAGTTAGATCTCAAAGATGTGATTTGCCCAACACTGTTTTTGCCCTCCCCTCCATACAAATAAAAGGAATCAGGAACACTTGAAAAAGCAAGAACTGTGTTGTACTCCATGTTCAGAGGTGCTTGTTTCAGCTCTTTTATGAAATCTTGTTAAGACCAGTAGGTCTTATAAATTCTAATGAGATGCATATGTGGAACATATAAAAACACATTACATATGTCTTGCAAAATATTTGCTATATAAAGAACCCAACCATGTGAAGTAATTTTTCAAAGCAGAGATAAGTCCTAGAACACAGGAAAAAAACACCAGTTGCAGATCATAGTCCTAGCAGGGCTTTTTGCTAGTTCTGTGACTCAGAAGCTGAAACGCATATTCCACGTTCAAGTAATTTTCACAGACATAAATGGGGAAGATTGGATATCAGCTGTCATTAATCTAGTGTCCTGACATGACAGAATCACCATTACTCCCAGTAAACTTGAGCTGATGCTTACAGCTTAAAAACATTAGAAGCACATATTTTTACAACCAAAAATTACGAGCAATTATTGCTAGAGTTGTAACAAGTTCTAAAAACTGACATGTGAAACTAGGGAGCTGTCTTTCCAGCCCTAACTTACCCACTAGGAAAACAGAAATGCAAAAATTAACCTCTTTCAAAGCCAGTAACTTGTTTTTCTTCAAGCCTCTTTATTATCTCACTGAAACATAATCTTAAAAATCCTTGCAGTGAAAAGCCATGTCCTGAAAACACTATTTATTTTATTTAACATTTGAAGGTCCTATTCTGATACAGTTGTTCTTAATTTCACAGGAAGGCCCACTAATACTGCTTTGCTTACTAATTAAAAGACAGCATTTTATTTTATGTGGGGCATAAATTATTTGGGGTGTCGCTATTCGGGAAAGGTCTGATACTTCCATAGCTCTAAGAAACATTAATTTCCTTCCGGATCTGAGTTGCCTGTGCATGTCCCTTCAGCGTGAACACACACTGAAAAAGGAGCACTGTGACACAGACCTACCTGATGTGTGTGTGCCCTTGCCCTGTTGTCGTGTATTTGTTCCAGTACATCTGGAATGTTGAAGGCTGGCAGCCTGGCTTTGGTGTTCCCGTGGCTGTGTCAGAATCCACAAGTTGTTTAAAGGCCTTTGCGTTTTATGAACGACTATATTTGGAGTTAGTGCATGTACAAAAATGATAGCTCTGCCTTTTCCCAGGAGTGACAGCAGACAGTTCTTCCACTAACAGACCCAGGAGTTAGTTAGTCCCTGTTTTAGCCTTATGAAACCTGTTAGTTCAGACCTTTGACAGCAAACGGGAGAAGATGCAAGTTGTATCAAATTAATAGTCATTGCAGGATCTTGCTAATTCCATCTGGAGACTAGTCCTTTAAATTACAATGGGTAGGTAGTTCACAGTTAAAAAAAAAAAAACCTTTTTTTTTTTTTTTACTTGCAATGTAAGTTGCTGCAAGGCTGCTTCTCAGCCCAGTGAATCAGTCATCTGTGTTCTATTTGCTTTATAAAATTATGAGATTCATTTGTCCTAACTGAAGTAATTAGAAATAGTGTTTTTAGGTTGGGACTGGTCATTCTAGGCTTCTTTTATGATCAATAGAAGGGAGTGAGGTTCATCTGATGGCTTGAAACCTTTTCCTGTGCATTGAGTTAGTCTGTGTAGACTAACTTCAGGCCTTCTTTTGACATGTTTTCAGTGATGAGGGAAAATCACTATTTCTTGAGGTGTTTTAATTTCCATTATTTACTATTGATACTGCAAAAAGTATAATGAATTTGTATGTTATCTAACAGAAAACCTAGAAATCTCACTCAGAAACCTCACATTTGCACAGATGGAAGATACAATTCCTTCCCACCTGTGTTCCCCACCTGTAACTCATCAGTGCTGTGCTTTAAATTGTGCCACTAATTATCTTTTAGGTTTTTTTACTTAATTGAGGGTGAAGGAGGTTTGAGAGAAGGAAGTTGAATGCATGAAAAAGGGGACATACAACAGTCAGCCAGAAACATCATCAAATCAACATTATCTAAAATTTTGGTGTATTCATTAGTCTGGGTCTGTAAATGCATCCCTAAGGTGAGTGCCCTATCAAGTTGAGATTTGGAGAGTGAAACAACTGGTCATTGTGTGCCTCATCTGGGCATTTATATAGTCAAGCTCTGACTTTGTTCCTCACAGAGTATCTCTGATAGTTACAAAAGACTCATAGCTAGCATACTGACCTCAGAATAATAGACCCACATTTTGCTTCTTGCTCAATCTGAATGAATTCAAAATCAGCTTCTTCACTTTATAGAAACATTCTCCAGTTATGAAAGTTACAAGTCAGTCCTGTTGGAACATAATCCTCCCTTTTTTTTACATTAGGCAACTTTTCTGCAAAAATGAACTGGTATAGACAAGAGAACATATTCAGTCTTTGTTGTAGTCTTACTGTCATCCAAGAAGCAAAGTCTAGCACTGGGTACTGTACTGTCTACTTAATATGCATTTTATTTTATATAAAAGTAGAAAAATAAATCTGAAAGTAAAACTCAGCTGGGGAGCTGAGTCCGGTTGTTCTACCTTGTAGGTTAAAATTCACTTTTCAAGTCCATACCATGAAAGTTCAGCTGTGGTGACAGCATCTTCTCTTTCTTTTCAGTCTTCACATGGATCTCTTTATTTCTTGGGTCTGGACTTGACTTTCCCATATCATTTCAGGCCTTTTTTTTTTTGCTGCTTTCTAGTGTTAGCTGTAGCTTTATATGTGAAAGCAGAGCAATTCTGGGCAAATGTTGTGTAAGTTTTCATTTGCTTTATCTGTTGATGTCTTGCAACATGCTGCATTTCATTTTTATTTTTTCCCCCTCTCTATTTAACTACTGTGTGAGAAATATGTCAGGCAGAATTAAACTGACAGCTTTAGTCTGCTTTGGAGAAATCTCCTTTGAGTGACCTGCATGCACCGTTAGGTTTACCAGCTGGTTTCTTCTGTGCTCCACCTCTCTTGTTTCTTTATTGAAAAAATGGACTTCTGTTACTGTACAAACAATCGAGTGTGTTCTGGGTAGGTCTAGACAAACATACAGATGAAGTGAGTGGTAGAAGGGAAATGTAACACTGGCTCGTATAAAAACATATGGAGGCAGGTCACTTAACTGAAGATTTCTTTCTGAATGATTATTCCAAGCAATGGTGTTATGCCAATAAAGCTAAGAACTCATCAAGGAAACATGAGATGTTTGTCCTGAGAACTTAAAAGGTAAAGGAGATCTCTTTTTTAACCTGATAGTGTTCAAAGTCAAAGGAAGAAAAATAAAATAACCCATTACCATTTTGCATTAGGAAACTAATTCTATCCTTGGTTGCACATAGTTCCCATTGACCTCTATGCCATTTCCATTGATCTGCTAAGAAAATGTTGCCCTAACTATATAACTGGTAGGAAAAGAATTCTTAATTTTCCCACATGAGAAAACAGTGCAATTTTATACTGAAGTTAAATCCAAGGTTAATGCCCTTTGTAAAGATTGCTTTTCAAGATGAAAATAAAAACCTGCACAATATTGTTAGAAATAAGCACTAGTGTAAAATCCCCGCTGAATAGAGCAGTGGAGGCACATGCAGAGGCACATGGTTTGTAAGTGAGATCCTGTCACTGGGTGCCATGGCCCCATCTTGGGAACCTGACATTTTTGGACAACAGGGAGCCTGAAAAAGAAGAGAAACTGCAGTGTCATGTAAGATGAGGACCAAGCAGGAAATCTGTTCTTCTGTTAGTTACAGTGTGATTACAATGAGAACTTTTCATTCTGACAGGCCAAAAGCCACTATTATTGACGCTAGAGAGAATGTTTATGGTCATGATGGCAGAATCACAACCTATTTTCTCATCCTTAGGCGCAGAAGATAAAAAAACCTCTGTTATTTTTCTCCCTCAAGTGAGTCCTCTTCACTAAAGATTCCACTGAAATTGCAGAAGCGTTAACATTGTAGTTCATGCTCACTCAAAGTTAGCAAAATGTCATTGACATTCACAGAGATACAGAATTACATTTTTGCATTGGAAGTCCTTTGAGTGGGTTTTCCTATGCATGTGGCCCTGCAGAGGCAGAGAGGTCACAAGCCTTCCTCTTGCCCAGAGCCATTATGTTCTTGCATCCATTCAATAACTCCATTGCTCCCACACTACTGGCAATAGCAACATTCAAATAGCTTTATTTACTTGAATCTTTAATTATTAATGGACTTTAGTCATTCTGAGAAGACCATAGCATTACTCCATGAAATTACCTAATTTCTAAGTTTGGCTTGCATATAATAATTATTTGACATCCCCAGTGGAGGCAGAATAATAATGATGTCATAGTATGGGCATCACCACAACCCCCAGCTGATGCAGAGGTAGTAGATCAAGCACATTTTGGAGGGAGGATGCAGGCCCACAGATGTATTTATGCACCTCACTACCAGAGCATGCAAATGTTTGCACACATCAGAGTTAAGCAGGAATCTTTCCTTTAGAAAGTGTTTCCATCTACAGTGGTGACCTTGACCAAAGGCATGGAACCAGACAAGCATAAGGCTGTTGTTAGGTACTTATCTCATGAGTATGTTTTCACTTCAGTCTGACAAAAATGCTTTCCTTGACTTGGATTTCACAGTTGTGACCTCCAGTTTTTATCTCTTATTTGTTTTAAGGCAGAATTGACTGACTTAAAATTTAGAATTTAGTATCAAAGCAGAAGCTTTCTTTAAATATATTACATTGATTCTGTGATGATTGCTGCTAAAACCAGTTGTAAACCAACACACGCCATTGTTATCATAGTTTTAGGAACTTAAGTAGCCACTGAGTTTTCAGCAGACATCTACCTTTTAGAGACAGATTTGAGGAGATTTTTTTTTTTTAATAGCAAATGTGGTTATTCAAGAATTAGTTTTCACTGACTTAAAAAAGAATCCAAGATTTTACACAAATAAAAACTTTAAAATATTTTTATTTCAGTATTCAGTTTTGATTTTCAGTAATCGAGTGTGGTTTTTATCTTTATGTGCAACGTTTCTGCACTTTCTGTCTAATAAATCCCTCAACAAAACATTGTTCCAAATGAAAATTCAAAATATTAATTTCAGAAAGTGGGAACACAGTAGTTCAATATTAGTACACTTTGTCTGTAGAAGAGGTTTTTTGTAAAAAAAAATAAAAAATCAGCACGTTCCTTCCCTAAGTGGTTTTGTTGGATTTTTTTATTCTCTATGAAAAGACAATTTGGGATGAAATTTTAATTGCCTATCTAATTCTTCATTCAATTTTTTTTTTTGGATGTTCTGTTTCTTACAGGTACTTGAATTCACATGTCTAAAAGAAATGAAAGACCACAGGCAATGTGTTTCTCTTAACTGAATTTTCCTCTAGCTCTTCCACAAGACCTTGCTGGGACATTTGCATGCTGTTGACTTTTCTTTTCTCAAACCAAAGAAAAAACAAAACAAATAAACATAAAAACTTACCCAGAGACCAATAGGTTCACCAAGGCACCTTTTAAAACCACAGTAAATTATAGCCTATATTTCAGGGTCTTAGGTAAACAAAGTTATTAAAATTCTATCTTAATTGCCACTAATTCTATTAAATCAGCTGCATAGCTAGGTTAAAATGGCACACTGTAATTTGTAAACAATACTGAGATAGATTTGTATTTAATTCACACAATTTTAAGAGCAATTTTTATGTATAAATAGACAGTTCTTTCTAATTCTGACTGGGTTTTGTATCAGTTTCCAAGCAACGCAATATGTAAGGTTTGTTTACAGCATGTAAAACCTACAGTTTAAAAAAAAAAAGTCCTAGTCTATGTTAACACGTACCAAACAAAATGGTATCAGTTAAAATAACTGATGATTGGATGGGTTTATCCTGATGAAAATACTCCTAAATACTGTTATCTGAGCTCTGTTCTGTCCATATGTTGATAATTTGATATTTTTGTGGACATGGGTGAAAATCCATGATGTCACTTCAAATTAGAGAAAATGATGCTGGAGTAAGTTTGCAGTACTGGCCCTTTTCAAGGATTCTCACCTGTTTGTAAAAGTCTGACAGAATAGCTGGACTAAAGAAGGTTTTTTCAGACACATTTATACCTTCCCCACTATATTCCCCAATTTCACTCATTGTTATAGAATTTTCAGAAAACATATTGACTTTACAGTGCCATAAATGTAGTTTAACTCCAGAAATATGCAGGAAAATTATTCACCATCTACCAGCAGTTTATCACATACTTCTGAATGAAAAATACATTCAGAAAACCAGTTGATTTGTGGAATAAAAGGGGGTGGGGGAATAAAAAAAATGATTTAAAAAAAAAAATTACTGATGGAGCTCTGCTCATTCCTGGTTGCTCAACTGAGCTGTTTCATCTTTCTTCCAAAGAGACCTTCTTGTATGCTGCTTTCCTGCTGAGGATTTATTTTGCTCCTAAAGCTTTCTTTTTTATTTCCTTCTAAGCCTCCATCATTTTAGCCATTCATGTTTAATCTCTGCTTTGCTGATTCCAGTTTTTTTCTTGAACATTATGCAATAAGGTCTTGATATCGCTTCATAAGTAGTATCATGTTCCAAAGACCCCTCTAGACTTCCATTGCCACCACTGTTCAGTCACAAAATGTTTCCATTTTAAACTCCCTCTTCTCTAACTGCAAGCTGCAAATGAAGCTGAAATAATCTGGAACACAAACACCCTCTGGCACATTCAAACCCCAGTGCATATGTTTAGGGGGTCCTATAGGCAGAATAGTGTGTCATCTTCCTTTCTTTAGTTGCTTACAGACACTGTGCCTGATATGAGCTTGCAGTAGAAAACATCTGAGAAAATGACTCTTTAACTTATTATGTGAGAGGCATGACTTTGGTGATTACATGTCTAATATGGGGGTTATCATTGATGCATAAGTAAAATTGGTGCAGTGAATGACAGAAACAAGCACTTTATTGGGGAATTGTGTGCTCTGCATTAATGGTGCATATAATTTTGAACCAGTCTGGTTCTTTGAACAATTTGTTCCAGCTAAGAACAGATTGAGCTGTTCTTTGAATCATTTTTGAGCAGGCAGTACAGTGTGAGTTTATGATGGTTTTTCTTTGTGCTGTAGCTCAGTTCATTTGAGGTAAATCTTGCTGAAGTGCAGAGGGTTTATAAAGGTGCTGAGCACTGCCTGTGATCCGGTGGTCTTGACATGAAGACAGCTATGTGGACTGTTTGTCTCACATTTAAGCACTGACATGTAGTTTCCTGGCAACTTCATAATTTGTTTAGAGGTGTGTATCCCAGCATGTATGTTTGACATTTAAATGTTAGTCTTGCTTTGAATATGGACTTCTCTGGATGAGTATCACAGTAGAAAGTGTACAAGAAATGGGAGGTGAAGCCACCAGAGGTTTCCCCCTTTCTTGCTTAATGGATGTGAGACTTGGAACTGCCTTTGCCAGCTTTGGTGAAGAGGAAATGGATGTAGCTGTGAAACACAGGACATGGTGGCTTTAGTTACTATTGTTAAGCAGTGTGATCTGGAGATAGAAACTCTCATACCAAGGGATATGCTTGGGTCCAAGGCAATATAGGAAAGGGATATAGATTACACATAGGACTTAGAATTCTTTTGTACACAAAGGCATGGTTACTTCTATAAATTTTCCTGCAGTCTGAGATTCTTGCCATGGATTGATTTATAAAGAAAAATTAAAAATTGCCAGAACTGATGCAACTTCAGGACTTTGTACGTGTGAGATTTTACCTTTTACCAGTTTAAAGTACAAGTCCATTCAAATTTTTTTTTTTTTTTTTTTGAGGTGGGTGGGTTGGAGTGAATGTGGGCACTACAAAGGTCTCCTTGAAGCTACTGAGAACCAAAAGTAGAAGGCATAATTGCAGTTTAATGAAACCAATTTTAAATATTCCTTTCATCTCTGCTGGGATGTTTATTGTTACTGTTCAAGTTCTCTCTTTTAGACAAATTCAAGCCATTTGCTAACCTGTTCATGCTAAATGTCACCCTGTAAAATAAGTAACTTTGACAAATCTACCTCCAGTCTATTACTTCAGCATGTTAAAATTATCACAGTCACATTCCTGCTTTTTGAAATTAAAAAGGTGACTGCCATTTGTCATTTCTGCCAAAAAATACCATTATGTTTCTTGTAGGAACTCTGGAGAAGCTCTGGATTTCAGTTTATACCTTAAACAAAACAAACCCCCATTGTGGAGTAAGTATTCATGGACTTTCTGTGAATTTGGTTCATGTAGCAACCACAGCAGAGTTTCTAAATCTGTTTAAAAGGCTGGTGTGACATCCCAATAGCAATCACTTGTCTACTGTGCAGCTTTTCCAGAAAAAGGCTGAACTTTCAAACAAACCCCACCTAGCTGCTGACAGACCAGGTGATCCATAAGCACTGAGATGTTTACTTGCAAACCTAATTAGATAATTTAAAACTAGTACTACCTTTTATTAAATGCAACAGGGATGCCAGTATTTGCTGAGTATTTAGGTACCTAGTAGTACACTCAAGTCTTTCAGGAATCCAGTCTGGTACACATGCCCTGAGAGCAACTATTAAGTCCCAAAAACTGGGGCTCACCAGAATTCAAAGAAGACAACAATGGCCGCCTCTGTCCAAAACATTACCACGGGAAGAAAAGAACATCCATTTTCTGCTTTTTAGCCTGTTGTTGGATTACTTATCTAGAAACAGAGGTGGAAGCCTCACCTGCCTGTACCTGGGGAGGTTCAACTCTATCTCACAGTCTGCAAGAAGTCAACCTAGGACAGAAGACATAGCATGCATACTCTAGAGGAGTTTACCCCTCTCTAGACTGTTGAAGCATACCAAGGAACCAAGAAGTTGGGGTTCAGAGAGAAAGAGAGCGAGAGCAACTGTTTCACTTTAGAAGGGCTGGAAGATGTTTTTTTTTCTAAACCAGAGTAATAGACCTGTTTAGCTTGCTCTGGCTAATGTCCCTGGAACTGATTTTGTGAGGCACGTGATTAATACTAGATAAAAATACTAATTCTTAAAAAACAAAAACAAAAACCAAAAATCGAAAAACCACCAGAAATAAAGCAAGAGCTGTCCAGAGTGTAGCATTGGTTTATGAGTGAATAATACAGTGATTATTTCTGAACAATATGTAATTATAATGAGGCAATTATGTGGCCTCCAGCACTACAGAATTTAAACATGTCATGATTTTTAATACATTTAGGTTCACAAAATTCCTAGAAAGTAGGAAAACGGAAAATTTCTAATTCCCAGTTGTAAAATATTTACTCAGTCATTATCCAGTTATTATTAAATACCCCAAACAGATATGCATTCACATAGACCATAAAAATATTAGTCACATGTACAAAATTGCAATGACGCTTTAATAGGCCCTTTTTTTGCTTCCTTTTTTTTCAGCTTCTTGAGAAAGCCTGTTCTTCAGTCCTCAACTTATTTTACAGCTCAGCTCTCTGCCCTGAACACTGTATTAGCCATATAATGGATGCTATGATAGCCCAGCTTCATTTCCAGGCTTAGAACTGAGCTGGCAGCCAATCTGGGTGTGCCCCTGTGCCCTTCTTTGAAATGAACTGCAGCCTGTAGCTCCTCCAGGTAAATTCTGTCAATTTAAGCATGAAAAATTGTAAGGGGCAAGCTCTGTCTTTGGAAGTTCTGTTGCAGAAGGCAGCAATATTGCATGACTCTAGAGAGGGTTGGATGGCTACTTTGTACTGTAAAAGGGCTGAAAGAAATAGCTTTGCTTTTGGGAGTTTTATGTCTCTGAGGTAGAATATGAAGTACCTGATGAGGAAGTTATGGTTCAGAGGAAGGTTACAAAAATAACAGCAGCCATCCTAAACTTATCTAGAAGATTTACAAGAAGTCTGCTACAATGTGTGGGTTTTGACCTCCAGGAACACTAAATTTTATTCATCTTGTGCTGGGGAACAAAAGACACTCGGTGCACTAAATCAGCTTCATTTTTTGTGTTTGTGCTTATGGGATTTGGAGCAGAGGTTTAGCTTATAAGGAAATAGTTGTCAAGTGTAAAGTATAATTAAGACAATTTTGGTGCCAGAACCAAGATTTTATTTTTCCTGTGGACCAGGGTTTTTTTCAACTCTTAATATAGAGAGGGTGAGGAAGGTGATGTTTTTTCTCTTTTATCTGAACAGTCAAAAATGCACCAATATGACATTTGTGTTGCACAAAATGGTGGTTTTATGATGTTCACAGTGTACCATAGATTTACCTCCTGCGTTAAGACTTAACGTCATACTTTAAAAATCTTTGATAGATTTGAAAGTATTCCCTAGTACTCCCTGTCAATTTAACTAGTCTTCCTGTGTTACACTTCAGGTGCTGCACAAAGAGCAAAGCCCTCTAATTGTTTAGGTTCCCTTACAAAATTTCTAAACATTGCAGTTTCAGAAGGAGTTTTATAACAGATCTCATCTCCTTCCATCTTGTAGTCTCTATATAAAACCAGCAGATAAAAGTGGATGGGATGGCAGAGACAGTGATGATTAACCTGTGAGTAAGGAGACATGGAATAGTTTTTTGCAGTTCAGTGATCTATACAGACATGCAGTCAAGCAGCAGGCCTTGAATTTAAGAGTCACTGATATAAACAATAGACAACAGCAATTATATTAAATGACTGACCCAAAAAAACCCCCAAGTTTTTGCATCAGGACTGAGCAGTGAAATAACAAAGCAACAACTTCAGATCTCCCATGTTCATCTGTCTCAGATGACTTCTACCTTAGACAGACAGGTCCTCTGAAACTGTGTCAGACTGACAGATGCCTCAGAGTATCCATGTGGTGGCCTTGTAAAGCCCTGGTGGGTGTAGAGGGATGTGATTTTGTTTTTCTTTTTCCTGTCCCTTCTTAGTAATTAACAGACATAATTGCTCAACAGCACTTGCAAACCTCCTGAAGTCCCCAAGAGCTGGATTACTCTCGTCTCACACTCTCAGAGGACCTATTGATTATAAGAAGGACTGTAGATGACAAGCTTAGACTAAACAGGTTTAGGTGGCACGAATCCAGTGCAGGATCTGTTTTCCATATTCTCCAAAATACTGGGTAATCCTTTCAATCAATCTCTGGCCCTAGCTTATCTTTCAAGAGGGTTCCCCTTTCTTTTGCAGTAAGTAGAAAATACCACAGAAAATCTTTAGACTTTCTCTCTACTGCAAAACAAACAGGCTCTTTATTTCAATTCACTTCAATACAGAGAGGTGCAATACAAACACTCAAAATAACAGCAAGATTGTCTGCTGATTTGAAAAATAGCTGGGATTTGGTAGCTCAGCTCCAGCCCTTATTTCATCACAGTCTTCCAGTGACCTTGTCAGCAGATTGCACATGACATATCTCTGCTGAGGAAGAAACCAAAACATTGGGATGATGAAATACTACAAAAATGGATTCTGCTAAAGGAGGTGTCAGAAGTGTGTTCTGAATATGCTGAACTCAAAAGCTTGCAATTGATATTTATTTATATATTTTTCTATTTAATTCATGTAATGATGTAATTGAGCTTGCATTGTTTGGTGGGACAGAAGGAATGTGGGCGACCGTGGGAGGAAATTTATTTCCTGTAGGAACTGCTGTAGGTGAGGAAAAAATGTGTAAGGCAAGGAGGCACGATGTAAAAGAGGAAATTTATGGTAGAATCACATCTCTATTTATATCAATGTATATACAGAGAAATATTAAAAATGTGTCTCTCTTAAACCTAAAGAAAAAACATCAACTTTATCCTATGTCACCAGAAAAAAAAAACCAACATATTGTCTGCTACGTACTATTTGCAAAATGAGGTAGTTACTGTATGAGGACTTGCTCCAGATCTACTAAATCACTAGTTTTGCCATTGTCACTAAAAGAATAGACTTCAAAAGCTTGGAGTTAGAAAAGCAGAAACATTTTGATGTCAAAATATTTTGAAAGGCATTTGAGGGCTTACAAAAAACAACCACATTAAGATTCAGATTTAAGGAATCCTATTTCCTTGATTTAATTAAGAATTTGCAAGTAACCTTTTAACTTTTAGAAATAAATAACCTCAGGTGAAAATCAAGCATATAATCTGCTAAAACATGTTTCAAAGTTTTAGAGGTACTAACTTCTCAGCAGGACTTGAGTGCTGCAGTACCACCTGCACTGGATTTATGCTCAAGAGCATCTTCCCAGTTCCCCGGAAGACAATTAGCAAACTGGTATCTACCCCACAGTGCCCCAAAGCAATATAACTGTGTTATTCTGAGGTCTCACTGAGGTTAACCAGCTTTCTCTTTACAAGAGTTCAAGCTTTAAGAGAGAAGCTGGAGGTAAATCAACTCAACCATCTTTTACAGTTTGCTCTTTTACCATAGATACAATGGCAACATGCACAACCACATGCTTAAAGTTCAGAGATAAGGTACAAATAAAATATCCATGTAGTTACACCTTTATACACTCAAATATACCTGCATTGAAAGCACATATTTACTGGTACACTTTGGCCTGGCACATGAACCTGTGTGAAGGGGTGTAGCCACGTAGCAGGCAGCTCCAGGGACCACATTTGGGTTCAGAGTTGTTTCCAGCTTCTGTCCAAACCAACTAAAAGCTGATGTCTGGTCTAACTGAAAAATTTAGAGCTTCTGAACTAGGTGCACAGGCTACTTATGGAAAGAGAGAAACATCTAAAGAGCAAGAAAATCCCACCACACTGAATCTCAATATTAAAAAGAAAAACAGACAGGAGGAAAGTGATGATTGTGTACCAGTCCTCTGAGTCAACAGTAATGCAATTAATGAGTTGAATTTTAATAAGTTGTCTCTTGTTTAGAGGGGACATAGTATATATATGAGAACCTTGCCCAAAACATTGGTGTTAAAATAGGAAGCTTAGAAATAAAAATTAAAGATCTAAAAATAATTATGTAAGAACACTGAGTTCTTATATTCTAAAGAAAAAAAGACTGAGAGGAATATATCCATATAAGCAAGAACTATCAGCTTATTAGAGACTAAAAAACTGGTAATGGATGGATCCTGTAACAAGGGATCTAAGGAAGGGCACTGGGAAACTGTTTGGCAATAGGCAGAACATTGAAGGAAGAGCCTGCCTTTGGACTCCACACAGTTTTCCCCAGGGAAGCAACAGAGGTCTTTGCACTCAGGAGTGTTTGTCAGGATTATCAAAGTTTTAACTGTCACTGTCCTGAGGTCTCTGCCATCCCTATGCTGTATAATTTTTTTTTTTCTTGCAATTTCAGATGGGTAACACTTCCTTAACTTCTTTCCTCTTTCCATTTTCTTTTAATTTTCTTTCTAATATTTTTGTAAAATTATTGTATTGCTGGGATAATTCAGGCCAATAAATTAAGGATTGGATTAAGAGTGCCTCTTTTTTTGGTTATATATTGGTTTACAAAACCTTTTTTTTTTTTTTTTTAAGGTGGGTGTAGTTGTTTTGAAGGCCAGAAAAATTACCATGAGAGATTTTTTGAGATCAGAGCATTTCTGATACAGTGGAGAACTTAAATCACCAACCCATTCAATTATTCTTTTAACTTCTCTAGTGATGGGGCATCTACAACTTCTCTTTACAACTTGTTCCAGTGTCTCACCACCCTCACAGTAAAGAATTTCTTCCTAATGCCTAATCTAAACCTGCCCTCTTTAAGTTTGAAGGCATTTTGCCCTACTCCCATCATTCCATGATCTTGAAAAAGTCTCTCTCCAACTCTCTTGCAGCTCCTTTGGGTACTGGAAGGTGCTGCAAGGTCTTCCCAGAGACCTTCTCTTCTCCAGGCTGAACGACCCCAGCTCTCAGTCTGTCTGCATAGGAGAGGTTCTCTGGGCAACCTGGTCTTGTGGGAGGTGTCCCTGGTCATGGCAGGGAGGTTGGAACTGGGTGATCTTTAAGGTGCTTTCCAACCCAAACCCTACTGCAATTCTGATGATCTAGTATTACAATACATTTTCTTTTCCTTGATTTTATTTGAATCCCAGGATAAACCTCAGGTCACTGTTCCTGCTTCTTTGCACCAGTTGAGGTCTGTGTCCATGGAACAGGAAATATGCTGCTAGAAAAGAATGAATTCTGCTAAGTAACTTCATGCTGTAAAATGATGCAATTCTAGAACATCTAAAAATATGTCAATATTACTTTATCAGTAACATATAATTTTCTTAGAATCTCACAGGAAAATACTAAATCTTCAGTTTATGAGACTAAGAAAGACTGATCTCTTACACAAGTAAGAGTGATTTCATTCTATTTTTTTCCCTGTCTATGTATCTATTTCTTACTCATATCTAAAGCTGATATCCATATGAGACATTATGGAACTATATGAACAAAATGTAGCTACAGAAACCAACAAAGTATGCCTGTGGAGATATCTGAACATCTGAACACTCCTTATTTATCATTGTAGAATTGTCATTGCTCAAATTTGCAAAACTAGGGAAAAATCTGTGGCAAAGGAATTTCTTCTAGAATGCTTCAGTCTAGGCCTAGAAAAACCTACAGTAATGGACTCTCAGAATGTGAGGTGATATTATTATAGAAAACCTACTAATTTTTATTGCTATCTAAATGGTTGATTAAAGTGAATAAAACATCTAAGTGTATGTCTAATTTGAATTAAATGAATAACCAGAATTTATATTTTATGATTGGTGTGTTTCTTTATGTGATGACTTCAGAAATGGTTGATATTTCATTACTACTTCAATACAAAACTTTTTGCAAGCCTCAAATGCAAATGAAGAATAGCTGTTGGCTTCTGCCCTGTTTAGTCTCTCCACAGGAGTGGAAGTATCTTGAAGACAAATGCTCATATTCTGAGACTGCTCTTAAAGCAAAAATTTTGGTTAGTTCCCACATAAAATTCAGCTCATATCAATCCACAGTGCAATGAAGATTGCTTTGGTTACAGATTCATTCTACCTGTAAAATAGCTGTTTCTGAATAGCAATAGAGATCTTTCCTACATATTTTAGAAATATTTCCTTACACTAGTTCACAAAGGTTCTTCAGCCTTGGACATATGAGGATAATTCTGTTTCCTTGACTGCCAGAGCACATTTGAAAAGATCCTGAGCTGAGAGATGAAAACACACTCAAAGTAATAGAACTTAGAGAAGAATCTTACCTAGTGAAATTACTGTCTCAGGGAAGTGTCTTTCACTGGCAAGATAAATATCTTGAAATAAATCAGCACAATAAATTTATGGCTATAAGCAATATCAAACACATTACACCTCCCAATAAGTATCATTCACAGTTTCACTTCAATACTTGGCGCCTTCCTCTTCGACTTATCCCTATTAAAGCAGTAAACTGTTTATACATGTTATTGATATTTTCGTTTGTATCCCCAGGGAAAGGAGTTCAGGGAGAACAGGGTTGCACTAAAGAAAAATGTGTAGAACAAAGCCATGATTTCCTTCAGTCACTGCACATCCACAGGGAAGAGTAATTTGTGGAAACACGGAGATGGAGGAGTAATGGATTCCTCTGTCAAAATGATGAGTGAAAGAAAGAAGTAATTACCATTAATGCACTTCAATTATGGCTCAACGGTTTTTTAGCTGTATGTTCCCATTTAATTTTCATTTAAAACAAAACAGTTGCCACAGACCCAGAGCTAAAAACAGAAATCCCTTTCAGCTACTGGCAAATTAGCAAGTAAGTAATGCTCTTATTATATAAGCAGAGGGAAGATTGGCTTCTTCCAGGCAAACACAGGAAGTGCTTGTTTGTTTCGGGCACTCCTCCTTCATCCCCCAAACTCACAGTTGAACTTTATTTCCAATGTTATAATCAGCTAAGCATGATAATACTTTTTTTCTGGTTCCTATTTAGCTTTCAAAGGCCTCACAGGATTTCTGTCATGGATCAGTGGCACCTTCCAGGAGGGAGTGAGGTCAGTGGACATCCTTGGTATACAGGAAAGCATGTTCTATTAGAAAAGGGAAGTGTTTTCAAATCCCTCAGATCTTAAGCTACTGAAAATAAACTAATGAGCCTTAAATTAACTTTTTTTTTTTTTTCCACAGCTTCTCTAAGCCAAAAGAAAAGTATTTATTATCTGGGAGTGACATGCAGGAAATTAGGCTTATAAATTGTGATTAAATGATTATAGTTTCCAACTTTCCTTAATTCTATTCTTAACATTAATCTATTGTAGAGTGCATGTTTCAACTTCAGTGTTTTGTTTCGGGGGGTTTTTTGGTTTTGGGGTTTTTTTTGTTTGTTTGTTTGTTTTTTTGGGTTTTTTTTAATTGTTTCATATTGGATCATGTGAAATATTTATAGTGGAAGAGTTAAAAAAAAAATACATGATGTAGGAATCACCTTGGTATTGCTATTTGACTGTCTCCCTGGAACAGTTTTGAACTGGTGTCCACATTCACTGCTACCTCTCTGTATCCCTCCAATAGTCAAAGTGAACTTGATAAGTTCCCTGTATATTTTAAATGCTCCAGAGTAAAGTCAGAATTGGGACACCAGCAAAGAAATTTTTATTAAAGTAAGAGTGTGAATGGATATGAATTTGTTTGGTGAAACTCATCCTTACTGGAACTCCACTGAAGCCAATGGAAGTATTTCTATAGGAAAACCAGCCTTGAGAGTGGACTGATTCACACCAGGCCCTGTGACCCCCTGAATTCCATGTTTCAGGATCAAGGGCAGGCTTAGCATAATGCTGGTATGCTCACAAGGGCTGCATTAGCCCTGTCTGCTACCTGTTAGGGCTGAAGGTGGTGTAAGCTTGGCCATGTTTGACCCACACACACCAAACAGAGAACTTCTTGCAGAGTTTGGAGTAAACCAGCAAGGATTCCTCCAGATGGTGCCTTGGTTTGTGGCTTGCCCTTTGGATGTGGGGTCCTTGTTGTGAGGAGAATGATAGAATTTGAGTTATGCCATGTCAACTGGCTACGGAGATGGAGGACCTTGCCCATTTTATTTAGAACTATAAACAGCCTGAGCACAGAAGAGGTTAAAGAACATCAAAGTGTTTTTTCAATGTTCTCCTCTTTGACACAAGTGCCATAAAACCTCTTTGGGACTCCTTTCCTTGCTGAGTTACCTGCAGAGGGAGTGGCACTGCAGCCAGGGCTGCTGCTGTCCCAAGCACTCAGAACCCTGGGTTTACAATGTGGGCTGTTGCCTTCCTTTTGCAGTGATATTTTGGGCTAGCTGTTACCAGGTTGTGCATCACAAACCAGCCTGTCAGATCAAAAGGGAGTCAGAGATGCGAGCACAGGCAGAAAAGAACTTTAGAGCGAGATCATCCAGTCCTAGGGAAAAGTTACAAAGTAAAGCAAGTTACAGACCACCATACCAAAAGATTTACTACTACTAGCTACAGCTACCAGCTACGAAGCTCATTGTATGTTCAGGAAAGCTTAAAATAAATCAGAATTTTTGCACTTGGCATAACTTAGAGTTTCTTACAGATATTTAGATAGGTCAGGGTGAGTATGGCAGCCATAAGATTTCAGCAAGCATTTGGAATACCTGGTAAATCTGGACCAAATCATGGTAAATAACAATAGTTCATGCCTCAGGCTAAGGACCCATACCTCTTGAAAAGTGTTTGCCTTTAAAATGCAGTCACTAATGACTGCGTCCTAGTCTCAACACGGGGACCTTTAAATGAAAGAACTGCAAACCAGTGTTTGCAGAACTGCATGTGCTGTCTAAAATCCTTTGAAACCATTTTAATTGAAAGCACAGAAGAGAGTCTGCAACTCTGAAATGCCAGAACATAGTGCTGAGCCATTTGCAATGACATGAGCTCTTGATAGAGTGTGTTAGACAATCCCATTGTTTCCCTGTGGAGACTTCTCTTTCCTTTCCCCACTTCTCCACAGAAGATCTCCAAGTTTCTTCCCCCACCTGCAGAGTTCCTGGAGGAAACTGTCTATATTTCATAAAAAGTTCAAACATACCATGTTTTCATCCTAAAGTTTATTTACATTTCTTGATTACACTTGTTCTGGCTCATTTCCTTTGTTTCATTCTTGCCAGAAAACCTTGCTAGAGTGCTTGTCATTTATCAATAAATTGCGTCAAACAGTAGCAAGTGTGGTTCAACAATTTGGCAAATATTAATAAATGACCTTTTCATTGTTAGAAGAATTTTTGGAACATTTTCAGATCATACAAATTCCAGCCCTTTAACATCTGTTTTCGCTATATGCAGATTGGCAAGAAAGCAAATAAAAAGGAAATGAGACTTAAAGGAATATTCTCAGCACAAGATGCAGATATTACATCACTGAATGAACTTAAAAAAAAGGAAATGTATAACTGAGTTTTGTTTGACTATCAAATAATTCTTCATAAAGTTATGAATTATGAAATAAAAAACCCCAATACAAGACATTCTTAAATTAGATTCTGTGAGAAACTTCAGAAAAAGCAGATGAAATTCTGGTAGTGGGCACTCACTCCACTGCTGCCATTGGTGAAGTATTCCATCTAGTTAAAGTGTTCTTCTCTATTGTTAAAACTATATATCTTATTTCTATTCAGAATGTACCCTGTGCCAACTTCAAACCTTTATGTTGTCTTTAGACTCTGTTTATAGCTCTTGTTAACAGCTTGGGGCCTACCATGATTTGAAGTGTCCCAGCAAGGCATCACTTCACCTTTGGAATTTATAAAGGTTTTTTACAGTAATACATAGCTTCCAGTCTCGGGTTTCCTTGAGTTTTGCACAATTCATCAACATCCATTTTGAACTGTAAGTTCAAGAGAGCTGTAAGGAGCAGTCAAGCAGCTTTGCACAGGCAGTAGGCAGAGCAGAACCTCTGTTCTTGTGTCTGTATGTCTAGGGTTCCCTTACTTTTTGCTTTCATCTGTCACAGCATGAAATAATTCTTCCTCTTATGAGAATAATATTGTAAATTAAGAAAATCAACCACTTTTCTGAGACTTAAGAGATTTTTTTTTTCTAAAACACTGTGGTACTACTTTATCTTTGCATAGGTAGATTTTTCTAAGTATCCATCTCCCATCTCCAAAGAAAAAAAGGGAAAGAAGTAGAACATGTTTTCATTGGTAACTTAACTCCTTTTAGAAGCTTTTACTGAAATTCTTATATTTATATATTTAGCTGAGTCAAAGACTCCCTTCTATTAAGTCTTCATAGACTTCATTTTCCTTGGAACAAGTTATCCATTACTGATACACTGTGAACATGTTGAGTCTAAATTTATTCATAGTCCGTTTTCTTGTTAAATCCACAGATATTATCCACACTAGTAAGGAAGAATTCAAACCTCTCCTTAAATACAAAACTGTGCAGTTAGGAAACAGGGCCTGGCTGTCCCAGCTCTTCCCGAGAAGGATCTCTGGCTATCTTCAGCAGTAAGTTAAACACAGGTGAGTTTGTGGATACATTTGTGAAATGTGTTATAGCCCATCTAAGAGCAATCCAAGGGTTTTCCTGCACAAACCAGGCATCTCTTGAGAAATTCGGTAGGTATGATAGATTTGACAACAGTATTTAAAAGGGCAAGAGATGTTAATCATATGGACATAGATCATTCTTTGTCATTTGGTCTCAGGACCAGAGAATGGTACCAGGCACTCAATTCTCTTACCTAGATGTACTTTCAGCCCCTTTGAAGGCTGAATTTTTGTATTGTTTCAGCAGATTCTGAAATTCATAGACCTACTCAAGTGAATATTCCTTAGCAATTGCTAAATGTTCTCAGTTGCCAATGTTATGTCAGGAATGCATTTGAACATCTGAGAATGTCTGTGCTTTTAGCCCAGTGACACTGCCTAAGTACACATTTGAGTATCCCTTTAATGAAAAATTCCTCAAATTACATTTTTAACTTTTTCAGTGTCAGCCATGCACTTTGAGAAAATACTGCTTGGTGCCTTTTTGAGTAATCTATTGAACCTTCAAGTGCTCTTAAGTAGCAGTAGCTGACACTTCCAACTGCACTTTCTAGACCTGAACCAGATGACTTATTACAGTAGGATTTAGTTACAAAAATACTTCTCTGTGAATTAGCAAACCATCTAGTTTGTGTATGTGAAGATTCCAAAGCTAACCTCCATAGCTGGTCTTTGACCTGATATGTTCATAAACTAGAACAGCTGCTATGACTGTGGTAGTTTAACACAGGATAATTTTTGGGAGAAAAGTAAAGTCTAGGAAATATATTAAAGGGCAGGTTGTTTCCTCAGATGCTTTTTGCAATACATGGGTTTATCTAATGAATGAGGACCTGTAGCCATAAATCTCCAAATCCTAGGTTTCCCTTTTCACAGGGTCAGGGTGAATGAATTTAAGAAAATGAAATACGTCTTTTCCAAGGTGAGAGATAGCATTTTCTGTTATCAGTAACATGTCTGTGAGGGTCTCCTTGGCATCCTCAGCATTTTGGCTTTGAAAGCTGCTCAGGCAGTGTCTCTGAAAGCTGTGACTAACACAGGATTATCTTTCCTGACTACACATCAAGTGTGATGGAATTCAACGTACCAGCAGAAGACAGCATATTTTTCAGATTGGAGACATCATATTTCCATCAAAATCTTTGTGGAAAGGAGAGAAACAATGACATCCTGCCTAGCCCCACACTAAGAAACTCTAAAGAGTAATTTCTCCTTTTCTACTCATAAATGCCTACATCCACAGAGAATTTCCACAGATGTCAGGGAAAAGAGGGTGAGCTAGCAATGCTGTGAAACAGCTAGTCCTAATTTTCATATTTGTAGGCCAGAGCCCTACACTTACTGTAAATGAGCACCTTGAGATGGTACTTTTTTGGTCAAACACAAAACTGCCTGGTGTAGGACGTCAGCAACTGGGAAAATAATCTGGCCTCCCTTCTTAGCTGTTGGTGAGACACAGACATTAAACGCTACATTTTAACAAAGATCTCTGATTTCTAAATAAGAAACATGAACACACCACATGCTTCTTTCTCTTACTAAGTGTCATGGTGCTGATCTTACATATGTATGGATGTCTGCACAAGAGGTGCCTACAAACAGGTGAGGTGAAATATAATCCCACCATTTCCAAAGAGTTTGTAGAATCATAATCAGGACATTTTTTCCCCCCTCAAAGAACTATTGAAACAGTGGTGGTATGAAGTTTTTACACAACTTGAAATATTGAGAATGCAATTGTTTCATGCAATTTATTTTGACACATAGTTCCAAAACAGAACAGTTTCCTGAATTTTATGTCACATGATGAAATGACTTTGAAAGAACTGCACTAAAGCTTTAGCATGACCTTACCCCGGGGAAGAAATTGAAGAAATGTAATTACCTCAAGGATAGGCAAGAAATGAGGGATGAAAAAGGAGAGGATGTTTTTCCCAACTGCAGGAAAAGCATCACTTGGAGCTCACACCTTGTTATGTGCCTGAGGAAAGAAATCTTGATTCAAGAATGACAATTGTGATGTGTGATAAGTGACAAACTCAAAATGGAACTTTTCTTAGAGTTAAATCTTTCACCAACACACCATCTTCTTTCCCTTGGGGTGGAATTAATAAGATGTCTATCAAGGTACATATTTTCATTATTTTTACAGGAACTTTAGAATTTTTAGATATCTTCTTAGCTGATTGGTTTGGTTCAAATTCACCTTCAAGTCTAAAAGCTAGGGGGAATGATGGGAGATAAAGAGAACAATAGACAAGCAGGCATACTATTTAAGGCTTGTTCCACAGATAAACAAGTTTCAAATTCCTGAACACAAAGGGGAGAAATCTGTAGAATTGATTAACTTCTTCTAAGTAATATAAGAAAAATATCTATTTTACATGTCTCAGAAATCCAAAGCAAAATAGAGTCTATACAAAGGGTGTGGTTTTAAAATTGTAGATTAAAGGTTGCATGAATCCATGGCTTTTCAATAAAAGCATCTCCATGATCTGACCTTTGCCATTGGTTCCCTATGCCAGGGATAACGCAATCCAAAATCCAGGATGCAAATATTCAAGATCTTAGGACAAGTTTCTGTCAGCCACTATTCTCCTATCAAAATTTTACAGCTATGGGACATCTTTCAAGCTTACATTAAAAACACACTGCTTGTTTTGCCCCATACATGGGGAGCACGCACAGAAAGCCTTTGCTGGTCCTTGTGAAAGTCATTGTGAACAAGCTTAAGGCATTGTGGTCAGCTCTAGAACTGGGAGGAACTTTTCCCTTCTTCTTCTGCTTCCCTATGTCCCCCTACAAAAATAAAGAAGGGAAGTCAAGCAAATTCTGACAAGTATAATGAATATTGCTTTCTTCTAGAAACATGGGCCCAGTGAAATCTTGAATCCTTGACTAAATCAAGGAGTTTCCCTTTAGTAATCTTTTATATCACATTCCAGCATCCTGTGTCAGTTTGCTAGACTGTGGCCCTTATTACTGAAAATAAGGTTAAAAAAAATTCTTTCCCTGTTTTCAAAACAATCCATAGGAGGATAAATGCAGAAGGGAGTAGATTCAACATATACATATTCACTAAATGTTGTATTGCACAGTTAGAGTCTAGCATTTTTTTTGTCCACATTTACTTACAGCCATGCAAATATTAGTCAATTAGAGCCATAGAATCTTAAACCCCCAGTTACTATAGTGCAAACATAGGAATGAAACGCTGAACAAGTATTCTTGGAGAGGAAAAAGCATAACAAATATTTGGATAAAAGTTTATGTCCACTGAGGATATAAAAGGAACAGAATAAACTACTTCCCTTTCCTTCCAGCTGGCCAAGAGGATCTTGTCTGTAAATGTGTCATTTCTCCTGTGTGCACCAGTATTCTCTTTGTTTATCTTTTCTCACCTGATCATATCCCAATTAATTTAAATGAAGGGAAATGTTCATACTTCTTTAGGTTTTACAGTCCTGCCTGGATTTATTACAAGTAAGTAAACAAAAGTACTTTGCAATGGGATAGCAATCTTAAATATAAAAAAAAAGAAAAACAAAATCAAATCTGGTGCTTTATTCCGTCAATAATTATCATTGAACTGCTTCAAAAGATAACTCTGAAATCACACTGATTAATGCACTGAGCTCATGCTGCACTTATATGCAGGCTCTTGAGCATAATGCCATGGATTCCATGTTTCATGGAATTGCCAAGTTTCACCTGTTTTTGTTTCCCTGTGTGTATTCTGTCCCTGATGGACAGCTGTCTCAGACAATGCTGTCAACACAGCTACCACTAATACTGCTGGTGAGTCTCCTCAGTCAGTATGAATAATTTTAAAGACGTCAGTTGATGCAATTGCAGGGAATGTATGTTTTGTAAGGTAACACTTTGTTTTGCAAACTTACCCAGATGTTTTCTGTAGATTGCAGTTGGTGAACTTAGAGCTGAATCAACAGGATGTCCAGCTCCCTCACCTTGTTCTCTTGTTCTGTAGGAATAGGTGCTCATTCTGCCCTAGGGAAATACGTATGGACTAAGTTCTATGGGAAAGCAAAAAGAAAAAGAGATACTTCTTCCGGGGGAAAAAAATCCCACAACAAAACCAAAAACCCAACCCAATTCTGTGGCTCTCATACTGTAATAATGAGTATATTTGGACCATGTGGAGCAGCAGAAAAGATTGAAATGAAATTAAGTATTACAACAGTCTCATTTTCTCCAGTTTAAATCTCAGCACTAGTGCTTTATGGTCATTTTTCTCACACCGGTTAAATTAGGCACCTGTAAAGTTTCATTAACAGAAATACTACCTTTAATTTGGCTTGGTAGAAAATGATTTGTTATAATGTGTGAAAAGATAATATTTTATTAATTGCCGACTCAGTGGCAAGCATAAAAGAATGGAACTCCTGAGCTCTAAGTGTGTGTCTAATTCCTTTCCCAGGAGGCATTAACTTATTTTCAGCAATGAACATATTTTAAGTTCTCCCATTTATCTAGTAACTGGACTCAGATGTAGTGGTGGTGTTGCACAAGTCTTCTTCTTGGCTGTGTGAAGACTCAGAGATGTTCTGGGATCTCTTTGGAGGTCATAGCTATATGGCTCTTCCATCCATTAGGAGGAAAGCAAGAATTGTCTTGCAGCAGCTTTTCTCCATGGTAAGTTCTGCAGAGCTTGCTCTTGGAATAATTTTCTGTCATCCTCAGTTCCTCTAGTTCTGTTTTAAAAAAGAGAATAACTCAGCTTTCCCCCCCTGCTTTTGTAGCTTGTATTTCTACAATAAATGTATGCCAGTTTATACCTCCTTGGTTCAGTTTGTAGTTCTCCTTTCTGCAAAGAGGAATTCATCTCTATTGCAACAAAAGGTATTGAAAAAAAAATACTCTCTTCACGTTTCAGTTATTTTTGGTATATGATGAGCTTCCATTTCTAGTTATCCCCAATGTGCCACCTAGGAATAATCTGAGTCAGTGTTACAAGCTTAGAAATAGCAAAACAGGCTTATTTTTAAATACATTATTTCATTAGTGATTTCCAAAGATAAATACTGTCCCACCAGTCTGAAAGGCTTGGCTCAGATGAAGGCAGATGCAGACACTTAAAAGGATGCTTGTGCTGCGCACAGTACCAAGATTTCATTTCTGTTGAGTTTTTCTTCCTCTCTGCTTAAGAAATTTGTGTTATTCTTTGCATGTTTTTCCCAAAAATAAATGATTCAGTGCTTCCTTCTTCTACAAAACAAAAACAGACAGTGTCAACCCACAGCCCAGCATGTGAGCAACCCAAAAATAATAAGGTAAAGTGTACCATGTGATGGAGCAAAACTGCTGATAACAAAAATATTTTCGGTGACTAGTTTGAAATTACCAAGTCAGTCCTCTTTCCATTACAGTCAGTATTGACACACCCATTATTAAAAAGAAGACTAAGTGGTGGTTTGATTACAATGGAAAGCCAAAAAAACTAAGCTTAAAAGGCTCTTTGTCCCTAGGGGAGAAACCACAATGGCCTTTCTGGAAGTTAACAGCTGGAAGTTGAATGTTGTTAAATTTAAATGAAAAGCATTTTCCTAGCAGTGAGGATGCCGGGACAGACTTTCAGGGGAAGAGTTATGTTCTGTAACTTTTGAAGCTCTTAGACTGAGCTTGGATAGTCTTCTTGATGCTGTGGTTTAGACAGCATAGCTAAATTGTTGCCAAATTTGTGGTTTAAGTGGTCTTAAATTTATTACAAGATGCTGAGGTATTTTGTGGTTTAGGGAAAGGATGAAAAAAAAAGGTTATACTCTAGTGGTTCAGACAAGGTTGCTCCTCTGTCTGTGGAAAGAAGGAATGGGTCCATTCCTATCTTCTGTTCCTTCCGTTCTAGTCTCTGTTTTCTGCGGGAGATTAAATCGGGAGAGATAAAGGTTCCTTTTGAGATTCATGCCTACAATTCAGCAAAGTGGAGATAAGGACCATCTGTATTAATGACTACAGTAACGCTTGAATAATGCTCTTTTAACCATAGCAGGCGTTTACCTGTGTGTCACACCATTGAGTGCATGGTAGGCATTGTCTTTGCTGCCAGCCCAGGAGATATGCTGATGTTAAGCCATTAGTGAGTTTCTATGCGCTGGTAAGTGAGGCATCTGGCAAACAGTGAGGCTTGCCCGGAGCGCAGTGTATCCCAAATATCTTACATACCTATCTTAAGGTGGGCAGCACCATTCTCTGATAGCGGCTGTTCTTCACCACTGATTACGGGAGGAGCTTAAACAATCAGCCGTGAATAGCTGCTGAAATTTCAAATTTTGTATTTCTATTGCCAGATGAGAAAAATCTTACGGTGGGAATAATATCTCTGAGTGCACTTATTCTGACAAATGCTGGCAGTGCCTCCAAAGTCAGGATAACAGCAAAGGAAATCCTTAGGAAATAGTTTGGGATCTAAGGCTGTATTTAAACAAATAATATAAATACTCTCACTGAAGTAAGATAACTATATGTGTGAGGAAGGAAGCCACATTTTTTTCCTTAAACTCTACTATCCCACCCCAAAAGTCTCAGGGGAATAAAGGAAATATAATTGGGTAATTATATGATATGTTACCACAAGCAAAATGTTCCTTCTTGAGTCTGTTAACAATAAGTTTAAGCCACAAGCACAGTATTGTTTTATCTTCATAATTATCTTATAGTATATATAAAAATACAAATAATACAATAAATAATTAAATTATCAAGATATTTCTTAAAATCAGCAGTAGTGTTTGCTTCGATGATTCCCTAGGGCAAAAAATATACTACTTGCCTAAATGTTCCACTAAAAAACATAAAAAATTGAAATTGTTTCTATTATTTTTGATGCTGCTTGGTATTTTTTCAAATTTCATTACTCAGGTTATGTTTTCAAGTTTTACACATTAGAAAAATCTGTCTGCTATTCAGAGCTCTTGACATAAAGTAAATCCCTTTTACACAGTCCCAGCAATATAATCCTAGTCATTGTCATCTCTTTATTGAATAGCATCATATTTCCAGCATTTTCTTATTCTTCTATTACCTTTTACAATACATTGTTGCTTTCCTTTCTAACAAGACCTAATTTGAGTTCACAAAAGCATGTGAAACCATTTCAGAAGTTGCTCTCATACTTTCTGTGTATTTCTATATTTTGAAACAGACATTTTTGTGATGAACCTGCATCCTATCTCAAAAGCCATGAGGCTTTTGAATGTTTCACAGAACAGGTGAAATAATGTTATTTTAGTTGTTATAATTACTACAGGCTGCAACAGATAACTCATTAGCAACAGCTTGCTAATTATTTTTTGGTTGTTACATCAGTTAGATTTTTCTGCAAGTTCTGCTGTAAGGTATTTTATTTGTTTAAATATTATATATTGGCAAGTGGCTGAATCTTGGTTTCTTGGACAACACAAATACCTTACATTGGAAAGGCTACTTATGGCAAACTTTAAAGTAATCTGGAATATGAATGTGATGAATCTGGAACCATTTGCAATATGTGTCCAAATTAAACAAATTATTTTTTTGTTCATATTCACCCTCTGAGTATGCAGATAGAGAATGAGCATTTTCCTAGAAAACAGGAGAAGTATATTTATCTGTATCTTTTTAGGAAAGGATTTGACCTATTATCGTCTGTCCTTCTGAAGGCTGGTTCAATTGCATTGGCTGGGAGTTACTCAGGTGAGCTACTTTCATTCCTTCTTGGTTAGAATTCTTGTTCATATAGCTGAAGATTTTTTGGATAAGACAGGCTTTCATTCTTGACAGGAATTTGAACAGGCACCAACCTGTTTTGTAGGAAGCCAGCCAGGCTATGGAGTCATTATTAGCTCTTTGATGCCTGGCACAATAATGTTTTGCTGTTCCATGCAAAAAGTAGCATGTCCAACAAAAGGAATTGAGGCTGTAGTTTGCAGGATGGAAGGATGTCACACACCCCAGTGAATACTCTTAACTGCTCATTCATGAGATAAGAGGGATCAGCAGACTCTTTCAGAAATCCATCCCCTTTTCTTAATTCTTTTTCCCCCCACAAATATTTCACTGCATGTGAATGAAGCATTCTATATGATATGAAAGAATGTCGGTTTAGTGTTTCCTCTTTGTAAAAAGAAACTTTAAAGTCTATTTGTTTTAATCTGAATTGTTTAGGTTTTGTTCAGATTAATTGAAAACATGAAAAAATNGATCATTTAGTTTCCCAACTCCTGTTTCATAGATCTGACATACAAATTAAATAAGAAGCTTACACTCTGAAATGTCGAAAATTTGTTTGTTTGTTTTGCTTCTGAAAACAACAATTGTTTAATTTCTTCAAGCACAATTTTGCTGCAAGTTGTGTATGGGAAATGATCCACTTTGCAGTCATTCATATGTGTACATTTTCTTGGGGATTATTTTCTGGGGAGCAACAAGAAGCCCTTACCCATGCAAGAGAAATATCTCCTTGATTTCCAAAAGACCTTCAGGTAACTGGTGTATTTCATATGATAAAAGACTAATCAGTTGCCAGCATACTGGATCAAGATTATAAAACCAAGAATATGGTCAGGACCCAAAGAGCTGGGCACAACTAAAAGGCTTCCAGCTTCAGCCTAAATCTTCTTACTCAGTTTCCTGAGTGTTCAGTGTGATCAAGGAGAAAACTACTGTTTTTGAAAACCTTCAGACAGCCTGTCCAAGAGTTTAGCACAGCAGTGCAAGCCTTGTATGTCCAACAGGAGGATGATCTGAGGGCAACAACGGTGCTCTGTATTTGATTGCATTAATTCTGTTGCTGCAGAAAACTGAGAAACAGCCTTTAGCTGGTTGAGTAATGCACTGTGTGAGTGGTTTTCTCTCTGTTGTTCTTTGTTGTGAAGGTTCAGAACAGGAATTCTGCTTGGTTAATATACAAAGAGGAAAGAATTATTACTACTTTCGTAGGAGAAAACAATTTTCCAAATGCCCATTAGATCCACTTGTTTTTCTTTGGTGCTTCAGAAAATATTGTTTTTCAAAAACTGTGATGGAAATACATTGTGAGAAGACAACTGTAATCTGAAGGTTCTGTTTCAGATTGCATTTGAACCACCCGGTTTGAGCAGCCTTGCTTTGTTATTAAAAATGCTTTGTTATTAAAAATTGCAGGCTTTGGATAAGACCTCTCAAAAGCCAATATACCCAGGGAAAAAAAAGCATATTAATAACATTTTTCATGAGCAAATTGCATACTGGTTTATAAACGGTTTACAGTTCTTACATTTAGATGATGAATGAACATCAGATTTAGTATTGAAGAAAAAGGAAAATCTGCCTTCAATTTCAATTGGGTCCTCCTCTGTCTAGTGAGTTAGATGTAAAGGAAAAGGAGAGAAAAGGAGACTAGGAGAGGACAGAAATTTGGGGCTAAATATAGTTAACTTAATTTGAAAATGCAAAAGGTCTTTCCCACTCATCTAGTCTGCCATTCTTTTTTAACCCCTGCAGCCATATATACTTATTACACACTTTAGAATCAGCAAATAATGCATGCAGTATGTCAGAAGTCCATAGAAGCCACTGAAAGGAATTACACTGGCCTACAAGAACACTGTGCTAAACCCAGAATCCTTAAGGGAAAGTACTGTTAAAGAAGTAGAATTAGTACATATTTGTTTTTTCTGGTGAAGGAGGGTAAGGAAAGAAGAAAGGAAGTAGGTGATTCTTATACAGATGATGTTGATGCTGTTTTTCTTTTACAAATCGTTCCACACAATGGAAATACTACATGAAGCACTGGGGTACTTCAACATCTGCTGACATTCAAATAGAGTAGAAGAGAAGAAGGCTTCTGCATGCATTATTTCTGCTGACCATTTAAGGCTTCAGACCAGAAGATATAAATATTTCAGTAAATGAGAGGATCAGAGTAAAGAAAATCAGCAGATCAAAGAGACACCATATGGTCAAAGACACTCTTTTGTGTAAAGTTGTGTCATGGAGAGATATTTTAATGTGCAAGGAGGTGTTGAATGCTGTGCTTGAGGCAACAGTGTGGTACAGAAGCTGTTTCTATTTATATGGAACTATTTCAGTGCCTCCAGGACTGGAATAGTCATCCTGGGTTACCAAGGGCTGCTGACCCGGAAATTTATGAAAGACATTTCTGTTTGGAGAGTCCTTTGGAGAGGTTGCTCAAATTAGTTGACATCTTTCTGAAACAAGCAGCAGTTGTATGTTCAAGTTGGGAGAAAATGCCCCGTTTCAATCAATGCTTACTTTCTCATGGGAAGAAAGTGTGTGAACAGCTCAGAAAGGCAGCAGAGCCTTTGCATCTGTGTCAGGGCAAACGAAACCTGGCAGTCAGGTGGCTCCCCTTCTCACAAAAGCAACGACTTGAGTAAGGTAATTACTGTTTAATATTTCCAGCAGGATGTTTGAAGGGAGCGTTTAGTTATCCTGCCAACATCTATTCAAACAAACATGAGGGATTTAGGACTTTTTTTGACGTTGCAGGCTTAAAAGGAATGCCAAACATTCTGGGGCACTAAACCTCTTAGATCTCTGCAATGGTGTAGTAACACGTTTCTATTGACATTTTGCCTTTTACATGAAATGATGCCTACCCTAGAGAACACACCAGTGGTGTACCCTGCCTCCTCTTTCACCTTCCTAAATTTTCTCTTGAAGCTTTACTGAAGAAGCAATATTTTCAGTAGAACCCACTAGTGCATATATTTTGTATTCAGATAATGTTCTTTAAAAGCAAAGCCGTTGTTGAGAAATACTCTGAGCATTCTTCTCATGGTTTAAATCATGCTGCAAAATGCCATACTGTTGAAATTGCCAACTGAAAATGGCCACATGAACACTTATCAGAAAAAGGTTAATTAATACTTGTCTCCTTTGCACATGTAGTCACATACACAAATATACACATGGGTGTAGAGATCGTAACTTTTTCTAGCCAACAAAACTCAAACACAGAGTAAATCTGTTACTGACCTTGCTTTATCTGCCCATGTCTCATATTCCTTGTCTTTTATTTTTCTGAAAGCCTTTTTTCTTTTGCCTTAACTGCCAAATCTTCAGGGTTCAGAAGGTTGCCCAACAAGGAAAGTGTTACACAACCTTCTCAGTTTTTCCCTCTTAAATCAGCTAAAAGATTCTGCATAAGGTCTCTCATGAAACAGTAGCATCTTACCCCCAAAATGCAGACATCAGTCACCATCCAGTGAACACACATTGGGTGAATGAGCTCTGCAAGAAGATATTATTTGGAATAGAGTCGTGAGTCTGACAGGCAAAAGCAAAAGAAGTCAATGCAGAGAAAATCAGAGTGTGTGAGTAGATGATGAGGAAAGTTGGCTGAGAGCCACTTGGAAAAGAGTACTATTTGCAGGGAATGGGGAACAGTGACTGAGGATATGATCTGCTGGGGGCTACTTTCCTTTTTATACTTGGTAAGAAATATTTGACATATAGCTTTAACTTCTTTTCATAATTGGAAAAACTAACAGACTTCTGACTTTTTTCCTAACTGCTCAGAATAAATAAATTAAGAGCATTATCTTTGTCACTGTTGAAAGGATTTAGAAGGAGCAGTAATCTGGGTCGTAACAGTAAAAGTCAATATACCAAAATTCAATGTGATCTTGTCCACCTCTAGTAGTCTAAGCATAAACTCCTCTAAGGCTAGTCTTTTTATTTAGTAATTCATATTTAAATACCAACACTTCAAAATACCTACATTTAAAAAAATAGAAACCAGAAGGATTAATGTGTCATTGATCTTTGACATCACTTGGACCCTGATTTTCCAGACCTTTTTATGGATGAGAAATAACTTTACATATTAGGCACAATTCAAAGGGACCTTGTCTAATAGTTAGTGGAAGATTTCACCTCCTCCAAAAATTAAGTGAATATAAAATTTGAGTGGATAGATAATCTCAGTGGGAGAGGAGGGAAAAGGGGTAAGGAGAGCAGAACAGTGAAGATCAGGAAAAGACTTGAAAATGGGACAATTTTAGTGTCTTCTGCTTTTGTGTTGTCTTCTGAGTATGAAAGGAAATAGAACATGGATCTATATATGGTGGTGCCCAAGTACACCCTTCCTGGTGTCAGATAAACATGAAGGATCTTTTTTTCTAATGATTGAGTAGCCTCAAGGTGCATTGTATTTGTTCATTACAGTCCCATAAACAAATGAAAAAAATGAAAGACAACAAAATTGCATGGCTTAGACATGGCTCAAATCTGGGCACTCATTTAAATGTTCCTGTGAATTTTGTACATTTTAGTGTGGGTCTATGTTTTAAAATGTGATGTTTATGAACTTGATGTATAGTTCTGCAACAAGGAAGGTTATTCCTGCATCATATTGGTGGGTCTTGCATGTCCTCGTAATATAAGATTTACTCAGCTCTCTAAAATTTTAAAATTAGTTTTATGCATATATACTCATCTATTTGCCTATGTAGAATGAATGATACATTATTTTGTTTATTGTAGCAAGTCACTGTAGAATTTATATTAATTTCAAAAGATTACAAGAAAAGAAACTCATTATTAGTGAAGTGGAGTGGAAGTCCTTGAAAGTCAAGAATTAACCTATGCAGTGTCCTTGAAAACTCTCATTTTGTGTGGGTTAATAGGAGCCACAGCCTTGAAATCATATGCATTTTCTCATTTAAAAAAGATATTTGTAACACCTTTTTAACTCTTTTATTACTGAGATAGCATATGTTGAAACTAAGGACACAATCAGTAATTTTTGTTATTGTTTTGTTCTTTATATGTGGCATGTGGTTTGAGTTTTAAAGCTTACTTCCTTTTGGACTAATGAGCCTCTGAAAGTGATTAAATAGACGAAAGACAGGTTAAGCCAATGGCATTTTATCAGAGGAAACACTATCAAATCTAATGCATGAAAAACTTCTGTAGGTTCCCAACATTTCTCACAATAAATACTCTCTTACAACATAAGTAGCAATTAGAAACATTAACAGTTTGTCAGTCAGAGTTAAGACAAAATGCAAGCAATAATCAGAAAAAATATTTGTGTGTGCTTTACTCAGCTATCTTTTGCATGTCTGGCTCTCCATTCTCGCTGTCTGCTCTGTTTTTGTACTGAATTCAATGAATCTTCTTCAAGCATGGGAAAATGCTACTTAAATCAAACCCTCAGCTACCCTTTGAAGAACTTTTTAAAAGAAATGGATTAAGCTTACTCAGGTTACTTTAGCATTAGATTCAGGATTTGATCCACAGATTAAAATGATTTTACAATCAATCCACATTTTATGGAGATGTAAAGACATAATGGGTGGACAGCAACAGTCTGAGTAAAGCACTTTGCCTTTCAGCATGCTGTCTGTGCCACAGACATCTTGGTGGTAAACAGTGTTTGCTGGAGTTGAATGGGAAATTACTAAAATGATGGTTAACAGTACATTTAGCACTGTTTTGTGCAGAGGCCTTGATCCACCACCAGAGACTCACTGTGCAAGGCACTTCACATGGCTCTGTCAGTAGAAGAGGCTGGCTCAGTGGAAGAACTCCAGAGAGGCTGCAGAAGTGAAGGTCAGTGCAGTAGCATTGACCAAAACAACATACAATCCTCTTAGCAAGCATATGCCCCCTGGATATTTTGAACTTACATTTGTCCTAGAGTTATGCCCATTTAGTTATTTTCATTCTTTATGAAGTTTATAGTAAAATCTACAGTGCCCTAACACACAGAGATAAAATAGTGAGAAATTTAGGCAGTAAGTAAACTAGATAAACAAGCAGCTTACATCTGAAACATTCCCCCCAACCCCTCCCCCACATCACCTTTAAAGCAAATGCCTTGGAATAAAGACATGAGCTTCAAAGACCGTGTTCACAGGAGCCTCTTAGGTGTCTCTCAGAGGGCTGTGTAGCTGAGTAACATCTGCCTGAGCTGGAAACTCTGTTCTTCAGAACTCTGCCTGTAGGAAAGGTGGATAGCTGTACTGTCCTTGAGCTTGTGGAGACCACCATGCTCTTATTGGGAGACTGACAATAATGTTCTTCTCATTTATCTTTGCCATCTAATAGGTAGACATTTGGTTTAAGGGGTCATTTGGAAATTTTCAGTGGAGAAAGACAGATACCTCCAGTGGAAGCTTCATCCTGTTCCAGGAGAGCTGTCTGAAAGACAAAGCCTAAACTGCCATTTGGAGGTCGCTTTCTCTCTCTAATGCATTGCAGGCTGCATCTCTATAATCTATACTTTGCTTTGTATACCAAAAATTAAGTCAGGTGAATCCTGTGTTTGCTGACCAACTTCTCTTTATTTTTAATGTTTGAAATAAAAATTAGAATTATCACAGATAAATCTTCACCGTTTCATGTCATGTGTCACTTACACACAGTAATGTAGCTTTTACAATTTTTTTCTCTTAAATTGTCCTTTAATGATAAATATTTTTTGTTATAACTACAAGTTGCATAAAATAAAGCATGACAAGTAAATCACTTAAGTAACAATGAAATAAGAACAGGTCTCACATAATGCCAAGCAGTGTTTGCCAAGGACCTGAATATCAAGGTATTTTACTTTCATGCTATTTTATCCTCACTGTATATATGCTTGGTCACTCATACTAGATCTGCTGTTACATGTTATTATATATGAACACAGAAAAAATATCTGAAACAAAAGAGAAGCAAGCCACTACAGAGGTGAAATGCCCAGCTCCACAGCTACAACTCATATTTTCCTTTTTCTTATCAGAGACATTCATATAAACTCTGAACTTTTATCCTTACTAAAAATAAACTTTAAACTTTTATCTAAAAGTAAATCCCTTAGCACTAAATGTAGTAAAGTAAATCTTCTTTCCTGATTCTTGTTTCTAATTTGTTCGAGGAGGAACCTTTGGGGTATATTGTTGTTTCTTTAATTTAAAATCTTATGAACATGAAAAAATTAATAAATTTGTTGCCCTTTCCTTATGTCAAGCATAAACGAAACTCCATGATTGTAGACAAAAAATATATAGCTGAATTTTCTCTCCTTCACACAAAGATATGTCCCTGTCTAGGTTTTATCTACAACTTTAGTAAGATCTTTTTTTTTATCAACATTCCTCTGTGAACTAAAACGTACATAAACATATTGACAGTAACACGTTAGTAATGAAAACTGTGTGCTGCTGTTAACAAACCTGTCCTAATGCATTAACCTCTGGCTTTATTATCCACACTAATTTTATTTTTTACCCTGTACCATGTTAAGCTTTAATTAGCTAACAATTTAGAAACAATGAAAGGCAATCATTCATTTATGCAATATGTTAGAAGCCTGGGCAGCTTATAAACATAAAATGTATTTGAAATCCAGGTTAAAGAAAGGGTTAAATTATTCAGAAAATTCAATAATAGCTAAGAATTACTAGTGGACCTAGGAACTCTGGCAAGGTTGCAAGATCTGAAGATTATACATGAAACTAAAATACATTTTTTAAGTATTGGAAAGAAGAGGAAAGTTTGTAGGCACATTATTCAATAATTGCTGTTGAAGAAGTTTTTTACCTTCTTCTGAGGCAACTGGTTACACCACTGTCATCTGAAGAATGAATCAGGATAACCAAGATATGCTATTGGTCTAGCAGAAGTGAATGCTTCTCTGGTGACCTTTCTGAGGAGGACAGGAAGGTTTTACCAAAGCTGGCAAAGCTCAAGTACAGTTTCTAGCCTGTTGCTCAAGTTGTGCTTTCATGAATAGGGAACAGCAAACCCTTTGTTGTTTGTCATGACACCCGTGGACTCAGCAACTGAGGACAAAATGTTGGCCCTGATATGCTTGAATCAGTCAGTGAGATAACACTGCCTCTAGTGCAGTTCTGATATCTCATATGGTATTACTGATTGTGTACACCTGCTATCACAGATGCACATGGATATCCAAAACAGTCTTGCACAATTGCTATCTCAACAGTCAAAAAGCTGTAAAATTTCATGGCTGTATTGTTTTCTCTACAGAAATAAAATTCCCTCCAGACAGATCATAGGGTTTGTTCACCCTTTCCTCTCCCTCCTACTTGTAATAGAAGACAAATTGCCCAAATATCTCCTGATCACATTCCACATGCTTCTGTCAGCAGGAAAAGTAGAATTTAACAGAGAGCCCGGATACCCAGGGTGGTCAAACCCGCCACTTCCAGGATTCAGGGATGATGGAAAAGAACCCCCTGCTTGTCCTCTGGGGTGACCTTCCATCTGAGCTGTCGGGTTATCATAGATCCATCAGTAAACAAAGGATAGCAGGTTCCCTGGGCAGTGTCAGGATCACACTCAGTGTGACACTGTGTTTGGATGTTCAAAGAATCCCCCTCTCCTTGCTTTCTTTACCAGGCTTAATAAAGGAACTGCTAAAACCTATGTAGCCTGATAAGATGACAAGACAGTCTTTTAGTGTTATTGATTGTATACAAGAAGTGGAATGATGAATTATTTCCTATAATGTGCCCTGAGTGGTTTTCATCTTTTTGAGAAATGTTCTTGAAATTCCTCATATGAATGCAGTTCTTAAACTTCCTGCTGGAAAGGGCCTTCATTAGGCCAAAGGGCTGGGATAAGACAGATATCATCTACCTGAAAACAGAAGAGGGAGAACTTTCAGAGAGCATGATCTGAGAGGAATAAAGATGTATAGCATATAAAATGAACTGTGGAATGCTATCATGAGAATGGTATAAAAATGAATCAGAGGGACATACTGTGTGCTCCCAAAGGCATTCCACATGTAATAAACTTCAGCCTTTGGCCACCCTCCTTTATATGTGGTGGCACAGCTGATTTGCTGCAGAATTTTTTTTTTCTCACTAAAGTGAAAAACAGTTTTATTGCTCAACAAAACAAGTTCTTCTAGAAGGCCACAAGTATTAGTATCAATCATATGCCATACCCATTCTGTGATTCTGTGTGACTCTGTATGCAGTCATGTGCAACACAGAGGATATTGTGTGTAGCGGCATTTCCTCTACCATGTTCCTATGTTTGTCATATTTAATCTTAGCAAAATGACTTAGAAGTCCAAAATTCCTTATGAAGATAGTATTTTCTATATTTATTAACGTAATTATCAGCTTTTGCAACAAAACAATTGAGAATGGGATCCAAACAGAGTGCCAGTTATATAGTATAATTCTCTGGGACTCAACTGTCACCCAAAGATTGCTGCTAGTTTGGCTGTTGTGAAAAGCATCGGATATCCATGGACATCTTGCAGAGCTCCATGTGATTATACAGTTCCAGCTTAAATAAAGGTGTAAGGCTTAGATCTTGAAACACTGCTGTTTGCACGCTTTGGTATAGGTGATTTTTGGATGGGCATTGCAAAGGGCAAGGATTGTCTGTTTTCTTTTAAGGAAACATGTACTCTTGCCATTACTGTCTCACTCATTCTGGAACCAATTTTGAACTTTCTAGCTTGACTGAAAATCTCTGAGGTACGGAAAGGCCGCAGACAAAGACAATTACATGTTGTCCTGCTGTTGGCTGTTGCTATGGTTTTAGATATGGTAAGTTAGTTTTTATTATTCACTGTTTAAAACAATATTTAAGGAGCTTTTACTAGGTTTGAAAGAGAGCAGCAGGACAGACTGAAGAGCTAGAAGAGCAGCAAGGAACACAGGCAACAGGGAAGGCTGTCTTGAGCTGTCTACTGATCTTAGGCTCACTAGAGAGGTGTCAGAAACATATTTGAGAATGCAACTATAAAACATTTTTCTTTTACCGGAAACAAGCACCAGTATTGCAAAGTCAGTTTTACTAAAGGCTTCTTACTCTCCTTTATCTACAGGCTGGTTTTCCTGGCAAAGCAATGCAAGTAAGTCTTGGTGCAAATGTAGCACATCTTTACAGAAATGGAAAGAGGCTCTCTGTGTGCAAAGCTGTCTTTAGGAAAGCTTTTGATGGGTTGTGCTCACTAATATATTTAGTGTATAATGTTATTCTGTATTTGTAATTAATAGATAATTATTACTTATTCTAATTTCACTGCATGATGAAAGCTTCATTTACATATAGTTCCTGTTGCTCAGATGTCAAGAAGGTTATCTGAGACCTTCGGACACTTGATCAGAGTTAGCTGATGAAAGCCTAACCCCGTTGTCTGTCACCTCTCTGACTTTACCACCATCATTGAAACTGCCAGCAATGGTTTGTCATTAAAGAGAATGCTCGGTGGTTTCTTTGTCAAACTTGTTTTTATTGACCTGCCCAATGCAAGGCACCCTCTCTCACTCACACATCAGCCTGAGGTATTGTATACCAAGGAATACATCATGACAGAGAAAATAAACACTGGGGGAGGAGGAAGTTCTGATAACTTTCACAGCCCAGATGAGAACCCAGACCCTTTGTACTCCCATTAAGCACAGGCAGTGTGAGCAAAGAGGGTGTAAGCACTGAGCTGTGCGGAGAGCTGTGTCCCACCCTTCCAGGAATCCTTTCTCCTATACCACTGTCATGATACAAGTCAGACTAATGTACCCATAGACACAGTTCTGGCTGAAATGGAGCTTGGCACAAATCACTATCAAAACAAATTATGCTTGGTGATTTTTCTACTGGTTTTAGTTCTGTATGTTACTTTAATGTTTTTTATACTTTTGAATTCTGTGTATTCACAATGTTTGTTCCTCACTTAACAAAGCAGAAAACTGCAAGGTTTTTTACCTAACTGATTAAAAGTGTGGGCTGTCCTAGACCCTACAACATTAAAATACAAAAATTAAAACCATAAAAAGCATAAAGTTTTCTAGGTATTGATCCTTGGTTGTATATGATATATATATATATATATATGTCTGGAGCACTGGACTGAAAACACACTGGGCCACTATGAACTTCTTTTAATTGGAAAACTGTATCTCAAATTTCTTGATAATCCTGCAGACATTCTTCACATTTATTTATATCTCCCAGGGGAGGGATCTAGTAATTACAATGACACCAAGCTGAAAGGTGCAGTTGACACAACAATAGGAAGGGATGATATCCAGGGGAACTAAAAAACGTTAGGACATGTTAGGAGGAAATTCTTTACTCAGAGGTGGTGAGGCACTGACACAGGCTGTCCAGAGAAGTTGTGGGTGCCCCATCTCTGGGTGTGTTCAAGGCCAGGTTGGATGCATCCCTGAGCAATGTGATCTACTGGAAGGCATCCCTGCCCACAATGTGAGAGTTGGAACTGGATGATCTTTGAGGTCCCTTCTAGCCCAAGCCTACTGTGATACTATTCTATGATTACTGCAGTACCTATTATATAATATAAATTATAGGGATGATCCAAGGGAACAGTTAAAATCAGTAGAAATTTCAGGAAAATAAGAAAAAATAAATTATATTCTCTCCATCATCTTTCAGCAACTTCCTAGAGATTCACACGACAAAATGAAATAAAAAATTGTCATTACCATTCTTTAAACAAATGTTTTGATTTACTGTCACATCTCCGTGCCAAGTGAAGTAGTCTTAATACCTTGTATAAATATATATATATATATATAACTTTATGAATGGACTTTTCTATCCCTTCCCATTTCTGTGTAGGATGCACACGCCCATTTCTTGTGGTGTGTCTGCATGCTCAATAACTCAGTCACTGGCTACAAAGTAATGAAATACATATTTCAACAAGGAACTTTGACATTAACGTCATAGAATGCATGAGATTCACAGTGAAAATATCCCAAATTTCAAAACTGCTTTAAACCTCAAACTTTTTCTTTTTGCGTTATTATTGAAGATCAATTAGAGCAGATTATACATTTTTCCATTTATATATTTTAAGAACAGGTTATTACTTTGAAGGTAAACTAGCTGAGTTATACTGGAATGAAAGAATGATAACATTTATATCAGCCACAGACGTGTATATCTCTTTTTATCTGTCAAGAAATTCAAAGTATCTTGGTAAACCAGAAAAATTTCTTTCAAGCATTTTTAATCCAGAAATGTGCCAGTTTTTTTCTTGATAAATGTTTCACAACTGAGGTGAACTAGAACAGAAAATCTGAAGTTCACATCACTAATGAAATATTTTATGGGTCAACTAGTGAGGTATAGACAAAACAATTTTTAAGACCATTCGAAAAAAGCAGTCCCCATTCATTTACCTGCCGATACATAGGGTTCACATTAGATAGTTCACTAAGCCCTCAAACACTGTACTGAGGTATACTTTGAATGCAGAGAACTAGTAGCTAAGGTTCCAAGATTAATGCATGTATTTCAAAGGATTTTTTAACCTGCCCTTGTTTTTCACGAGTAAGAAATGAAAATATTATATACTTGTCTGTATGCTCTGAATTGAATTCATAGGCAATTTTTACAAGCATAACATACTTTTTTTTTCCTTTTCAAAAGCTGTTTAACTTAGCTCCAAACAAAATCACATTTCAGTAACTATTGTCAGATCTCCCAGTGGAAATCATATTTGTTAGCCCAAAACTGGAAAACTTTCTTCATTAATGAGAAAACTACTGTTTTATGGGTATATATTAAAACAATACCCGTAATTTTTTTTCTTTTTTTTTTTTGAAGGAAGCACAGTATTTTTAAGAATAGAAAAGTTGAGGAGAGCCATAGTTTTGATAAGATCTGGACTCATGACCTAAACTATCAAAAAGCATGTTTGAAATCAGGGTAGGTGACTCATCTTCGCAGCCTGGAAGTGGAGTTACTGAGTCAGCTGTTGGCTGGGAGCGCTGTTGTTGACCAGAAAAAGCCAGACAGGATTTCTCCCTTTAATGCCAAATCTGAAGCATTTAGACACAGCCTGAGCAACACCCCACAGACAATGGAGGAGCCTCAGGGCCAACTCACATTCCGAGCTGTGCACAGTAAACACAGTTGACCCTGAAAATGGTCAGAGGAAGAAGAGTAGATATGGGAGAGCAAGGAAATGGAAGGAGGTGGATGTTACTGCCCTTGCTCAAAGTGTTGCAGAGGAGTCACAACTCATGTGGAGGAGGAGAAAGCTTGAGCAGCAAGGGCAACATCCTGTGCAGGGATGATACATTTGTGGTTTATGTATAAATAAGTCAGTAGCCATATGGCCCAGAGCCTCAGTTTGGGTACTGATCCCTGTTGTGAGCTGTGCAAACGCATGTCTTTGCCACGGATGGCAAAGGAGAAACAAGAAACTACACCAGCGCATGGAACACACCAAGACATGCTTGGTCCCAGAGAGGCTTCTAAAAACTGTCTATGAGAGAGGAATACTCACACTCACACATAGCTTTCTATCTTTATAGGGCACAGCTGACTTCCTCTGGCTGCATTCCATAATCTTTGAACTTAATGTGCCCCCTGTCATCCATCTCTACCACAAGTTGTTTCTTGTCGTGTTCAATGTTGAGTGCTGAGCTACTAACCAGTGCCTTCCAGTCCCTCAGTGAAGCCCTTAGTAGATGTTACAATACAAACTAACATCAAATGTGTTACTAGCTTCCCATCACATAACATTTCCCTCCTGAAAAGAAATCAATATAAATTGTCTGAATTAAGAAATCTGAAACTTTATGTCATGTTTAATTGATAGTTTTAATCTAAAAATTTTAATTTCAAACCTGTGTTTGCAACTTCAGCTAGAAGCAGAATGATTTCTCTCAGTGAAGAAAAGGAAGAGTTGCAGTATAAATAAAATGAGAAAGTTTCATTCAACTAATCTGTTTTTATGTCCATGGGCACCAACAACCTTTTCTTCTCCCATGTCTTACAGCAGCACTAATACTGAAAGCATTGATGAATCAATATTTGGATGGCATATTTAATAGCTGTTGACAGGTGGTGGGAAATACAACAGACCATAATTCAAGAGGTGCAGAAAACTTATAAGGCTGAAAGAAGAAAAATAATAAGAATCTTAGAATAATTAGGAAAATAGTCCAAGAATCTGTATCTTGCATGCCCTAACTTTTCTTTTCTGTTAGTAATAATCTTTATACACAGAATAAATACCAGAAAATGATTGTCTGATTCATATACCCTCCCCTTTGCACAACTTTATGACATAAGGGCCTTCTTGGAAATGATTATTTCAAGGAAACAACTCAACGTCTCTCACGTTTCTTGTCTTAGTCTGTGGAATAAAAACACACCCAATATCAAAACCACATATGGAAATCTGTATATATCCTCCATCTATTTGTCCAGTTACTCCAAAACAAGTAACAAAAATATCACAAAGATGGAAAAGATAAAATGTATCCACAAAAATTATTGCTTGTGTTAATTATACACAGGTTCTGATATTATCGGGCTGGACCCTCTACTTTCAAAATCTGGTATTCTTGGTCATTCATGTGGAGACCACAACTTTCAGAGATGTGTCAGATAAAGCACAGTTGAAGAATGTGTGAAGAAAATGTAAGAAAAAAAAATTTGGAAAAAATAGATGTCTTTCAGCTTCCCAAAAAAAAGTAGAGACACTGTATGACTTCATGATGAGAAAATGTGTCTATTACCTTTAAATTTGTTTTGACAAGAAAAAAATGTTCACCTCTCTTATGCACAAGAATTTATTTTATATATGGAATTCTTTGAATCAGTACATCAAATACCTGTATTTGTAAATCCTAAGTAAGAAGTATCGATTCCAGGCTAGGTCCAAAACAAAAAAAAACAACTTCAGGAACAATTTGCTTTGGAAACAGTGACCCTGAGTTGCCTGAACATTTTTACATTTCTTTCCTGGAGATCAAACAAGTGAATGACCCAACAAGTTAGAACATAGGCATGGCTACATACTAAGGGCTAGAATAGCCTTGAGAGAAAATAGCATTTTCTACAGTAACAAGAGAATAGAATAACTGTGTTCCATTGAATATTGATGTCAATATGTTCTTAGATGTCACTCAGATGCTTTGAAAATTGTTTCTTAAGATCAAGTCAGTCATCATGATCCTGTTGTACTTCAGTAGAAATGAAAAGCTTCCCTTCACTAAGGGCTGCCATGAGTCCAGTTTTTAACATAATATTTCTTCTTGCTCATTCTTCAAGCTTGCACTGACTTTTAGCAGCCTGTTGTTATTTTTCTTGGTGCCCTTGAGCTATACCATTGGTGACATACCAATCCATTGAAGCATTCCCATATTTGGTTTCACCATCTGTAAAATGAGGGAAATAATACTTATTTTTCTATGTAATAAATTTAATCTCTAGTATGGGGGATGAAGAAACAGCTATTTCATAGTAGCTGATTACTGTTTGTTTAAATTAATGAAATCACAAAGTATCTAGGCACTGAAGGATATTTTTCCTTAAACGTTAACTCTGCATACAACTTTCTGTAGCAGCTCAAGCAGCATGCAGCTGTTTCTCAGGCTCAAGGCTGTCTCACAGGCTTTCTTAATCCTTATTACTAGTATAGAACCCCTGATCAAATTAAAAAAGATATAAATCAGGTCAAGAATTCTCCCATTTTTCCGTGCTGTTTATTCTGAGCTCTCCCCAGTATCATCCTGTAAACAATCAGCAAAAATGGGATTCACCTGAAAGGATGCCAAGATATAATGCAGATGTGGCAAAAATAGGCCTTTCTTGGATGAATTTACCCCTATAAAACATTAATTCTGATGTACAGTTTTTCCAAGCCCCAGTTTCTGGAGTATTTATTGACAACCTGCCCAGTTTCTGGACCAATAGGATTTTTATTTCAAATTTATGACTGTGACAAATTTCTAATGTACATAATAATAATGGCTCATCTCTTTTCCTCTCTCCTGCAAAATTTTTGGAGTGGGAATACCCTGATTTGCTTCTGCTGATTTATGTGCTACTTTGTTCTTTATCTGCTTGCACCTCACCAGTAGAATAACATCATGCTATCATTTCTAGGGTTCACAGGACCCTGTCAGCACTTAGCAGTCAAAGGTCAACCAACTTCACAACACAGGGTTAAATAGGTTGAAAAATCTCACCTAGTATTAACCCCCTGTACATCAAATGAAGAAAAATGGTACTGGCATCACCAATAAAGCATCTTTACCAAACAGCAGGCAATTTCTGCTGTTGTGCACTGGCAATACTGTTGAGACATCTGTCCTTCTGATGCCCAGTTCTAGGAGCAGACAGTAAAATCTGTGTTCCTGATTGCCACTGATTTATGTTTTGCTTTGTTCTTTATCTGTTTAGAAGTATCCAGGAGAGCCATCCACATGTTGCTATCTTTCTTTCATCTTTAGAGCTGTCTGTAACCTGTGCATCTTTCCCTGACACTCTCTCTCTGCCTTGGAAGCCCTTCAGTATGTGTTTCCTACACTGATTTGCAAGTTTGCAGAGCCCTGGCAATACTTAACACCCAAGCAACAACAAAGTTGCCTGAAAATAGTAAAAACAAATCCACCTGATTTCCCCTAGTGAATATTCTTATTTTTGTATAAGCTACACAGAGATGGTGAATACTTGGCTGCATTAAAGATAATAACATTGGGAGTGTAATTTTAAGGCATTTGTACCATTTATTGGCTGAAGTTTCATGAGTCCTCTGAATAAAAAAAAATATTTCATATGTAAAATAATTTATGTGGAAGTGTAAATACTGCATTATACAGAACCTTTTGCCCTTTCATTTTAATCACTGAAGGAATTTTGAAGTTTTTAATATAAGAAGTAAACAGAGTTTTTAGTTTTTACTTCTGTCTTTCATGTTATGTGTCTTTTAAACTGGAAAAACTTGGAAAGGGAGGGAATAAAGGAAAAGAGTGAGAAATAATGAAAAAAAAATATTGTGCACATTTGTTTAAATAATGAAATGTTTTCAAATTCTCATTTGGTTCATTAAACTCAGGCATTTTCAATGAAAAGTGCATTTTGATACAAACGTTTAAAACAATCCGGATCAAAATACCTGCCCAGAGAAACAGCTTTAATAACCACGATTGACAAGGATCTTCTCTCCCACGTGTAGGCACTTTTAACCAGAAGCCTAGATAGCTGCTCTGGGGCTGCTGCTGAATAACACGGGAAGGGAAAGGCTGTGTGGGCTGAACAGAGGCCAACCTGCTGACAGCTGACTGGCAGCTTTGAGCTGTTCTCTGAAATCAATAACCTTTGCTAACTGACAGTATATGAACTTGGTGTTAGCTCTGTTTGGCTGCAGTGCTGCTGGAAGCTGAAGGCTCTCCATGTAGGCATCCCATGGTGATATTCCAGAGGACAGCTCAGTAGGCCATGACAATCCACCATGAACAGGGAATAGCATTTTTCACAAAGGAAAGATAAATATTTGAAGAAGAATTTTCCAACACTGAAATTACTTGACACTTCGAGATTAAATGTGGCCAAGCAAGTGACTTTAGGTGCTCTTTTTGACACCACTTAAAAATCACAGGATGAAAATCCCACTCAAGTAACTCACAACTATCAAATTATACTTGATCCTTTAAAATGTTTTCATTTCCAGAATGGGACACTTGGTGTGAATGACATCTTTATTCTGTGCTTGTAACACACTGGACTACAATGACCTGTCTTGTAATTTCTGTTTTGATTGTGCTGCCAGTCCTTCCCCACACTCTCCCATTTGTATTCTCACCAACCTGTGACCAGCAATACTTGAATTCTAAGGCTTTGGAATATTAAGGCTATGCAAAAATGTAGTGGATCTGTCTCTGGATTTGCATGCATGGGTTGAGAAGAAGGCCAATAAGCCAATAAGTCATTCTTTAAAACACCCACAGTGTGGGAAATTCATTGGTGACAAACATCAGCATGATATTTGAGACACACTCAGACTCTGTTATGAAACTCCCGTTCCTCTAAGGACTGTTTGAGACTTCTTAGCATTGCTAATGTTCTATAGCCTTCATTATCTTCCCAGTCATTCCCTCTATGAAAATCTGTTGCTGCTGTCTTTTCTTACATAAAATTAAATACAATTACTACAAAATAAAGCATTGCCAGTCAGCCTGGAACAGCACAGTTTATCTGTAAGAGACAGCAGCAGGTATTATAATAATTTAGTCTGTGATGCCCTTCACCTTGCATTTGTATGCTCATATTTGTGTGACGTTTTCCGTGAATCAACTGGGTTGTTTTTCCAGTGGGACAAGGGGATAGCTACATACACAGAAGAAATTCTGGACACCTACTTCAGCACTGTGAATTCCTAAATGGAGTAAATAATTTGGGTTGAGACTGATATAAATGCTCTTGATTTCAACAGCAAGTGTTAAGCAGCTGCTCGAGCAGTGTCATTAGTATTTTGTGTAGCTACAGACACTATTTGAATTATCTGTGCTCACTCCTCCTTCTCACCTGAGCAATCTAGGCTTAAATTTTAACATCTAGTAGCTGTCCTAGAGCTATAAATCTTTTCTTTATTGAAACTTATGCTTATTTCCTTTGTACAACAGGTCAAGATTTCAACTGGGGAATTTTGCACTGGTGCAACTATAAATCTGGTCATAACTTGTTGCAGCTAATAGGAATGAATATACAATGTGGATGAGACCCAAACAATGACAAGACCAAAAGCAGGCATGAAGTTTATTACATTGGAAATTCTGAGAGCAGGTAAAATCTGTCCAGTGAGACAGGTTAATACTACACTGATGACAAACATATGGAATCCTCATTAAATAAAAAGAAAATATCATTAGTATCCTATAAAACTGCTTTTCAATTACATTTAAAATACAATCTTAAAGTAGGAAGTCTATGTTTAATATTAATATTATTCATCAATATTAATGAATATTTAGAGCTTGTTGCAGTGATTTGTTTATATAATAAACTTTGCTTGGCAGTGAAATCATAAAAAGTCATTTGATATTCTAGTTAAACCACTTTCTACAGCCTAAATCTACTAACCAAGGAACAAAGCAATGCTATGTGCTTTATATAGCTGGCCATGTAGGATGAAGATTCTGTACTCACACTGATATCTTGCAAACAATGTGTATAGCAGATTTGTTTGCATAACAGAATCATTAAACAATTCTCAACTTTGAGTGAATTTACATGAATCAGTCTGTTCATAAACAAGATTGTAGCCTTTAGATAATTTTTTTGTTCTCAGACTGGCCTCCTCCCTCTGCACTGTTTATGCAGCTATGCCATTATGCAACTATGTCATTAATTGGTGGCCAAGCGCACATATGGTGTGCCTAGTTATGCGCTTCATTTTCTGAAAAACTGAGGTAATTTTTTGCTTGAATACTGTCAAAAATAATAATTAAAAAAATTGTATGAAAATTTTTCAAAAAGTGGGAGGCAAAATCATTAAACCGGACATTCTGTATCAAGACAGGCCACTAATGTTCAGTACAAAGGCCCCTCAGTTGCTTTTTGAACTGCAATCCTTAACCTCTGAGAGGCTCAAAATTGGAGAATGACCCAAGATATGAAATTGTATTTGATTCAGGGTCCCAAGCAATGCAGCTTATGTTAAATATTTATGTTAAAAAGCAGAGAGCAATCATTCCTGAAACAAGTCTGTCCATTTCTGGATGTTTTATCTGTATTGCTTGCAACAAAACCAAAGAGAAGTTCCTACTTATTGTCAATACTTAGAGAGAAATACCTCTGTGACCTTTTGGCTCATTCTAGTTTTATGATTTTTGGCATCCTAAGGCTAGTGATGGTCACACACTTCTTTTCTTACTGTTCTACAATGTTAAGCTGGAGATTAGTTTTGGCCAAGTGCACGGGGAGGTCTAGATCCCCAAACCCAGAAGAAGACATTAAACAAACCTGAGTTTTGCCGGGATTGTGTATGACAGTTAATACTTTTTAAAAATGACTAATGACTTCCTAAGACTTCAGAAAAGAGGAAGGTCTTGACACAAATGTATACATCACTTTGATTTGCAGAACTTGCATTGTGGAATTATTCCTGTTGCTAAATGAGAACAGACAAATGTCCTATGGGGAGGTTGGTTGCAACATTATTTAGGTAGTTTCCTCATTGGCAACATATATTTCTGATAGTCCAAGATTACTTAAAAAGAGTTATAACATGGTCCATTATACAAGAAGAAAACAGTCATGACTAAGTAATTTATGAAGATGATGTCTGAGTAAATTTGTGTGAAATGGTATGTAACTGCACTAGATGAAACAGTAAAATCAACAATGATTGCTGGGTCCCATGATATGGAAACTATGGTGTGCAGCCTCATGAAGAGCCTACTGTTAGACTGGAACATCAAAATTTGATGATTAACAAGGATTACAGGCAAAACTCTGATGGAATCATGAGTAAGCTGGACCTTAAGTCAGGTACAAGAAGAGTAACTGTGAGATGCTCTTTCAAGCATACTTAGAATTTGACCTTCTATAATACTGTTATTCCATAATAACTTAATTGATAAACGTTACAAATTTATTCAAAGATTTTTTTAAACGTCTTAGGACTCAGTTTTTAGGCAGAATCATGTACTCTCCATTACTAAGAAAACCCTTTAAACTTTTGCTACCTGAAGCACTACAGATGATAAAATGGCCTTTCCTTAAACAAATGCAGTCTGACTGGTGGCCTAGCAGGAGAACAGAAATATTCTGCTGCTTTCATGGATGAAAGGTTGGCCAGATATTGCAAAAATCACAATTCATAGTTCACTAAGGAAAGAAAATGAAAATTAAATAATTCACTTCTATTTATTCAATAATGGAAAGCTAAGAAACTCTTGGTGAATAAATTTACCGGAGAAGTATAATATCAAGTTGTATCAGAATGTCTCAATTTCCAAGAAAAAGCCCACCCAGAACAAGCACACCAGATATGCAGCATATTCAACACTGGCATTTTAAACATCTACTTATTTTAAAACCGAAAGAATTGATTTTAAGTGCCCAGCTCCAAATTTTGATGTGAATAAAAAAGGTACCAAATTATTCACATTGTGAAAACTTCTGTTGCAATTCAAAGCAGCAATGCTACATGTGGTTTGGTGCACAGTACCCATTTCAGCCCCCGAACTGCGGAATACACAGCTTCATCTGTTACAAACACGTTGTCAGCTCCTTGACGTCAGATCAGGACTATTGTGGTTCATTTTGCCAAAAGAAATGTCAGCTGTTTGCTGAAGCAAGGAAGTTGATAAAATTTATTTTGGTGGCATTAACAGTGAGGCTGTAAGTGAGCATTGCTTCAGCGTCGTGCGTTTTTGCAAAACATGGCTTTGATCCACAATAGGACAATCAAGACTGAACTGGAGTATGATTTGACATGTACACAAGGACAAAACAGATGCCTAACAGCTTACATATGGTGTAAAACTCTTTCAAGAAAATCAGAGTGTGGATGTTGTTTGCAACTTTTCAGATTTAGAAAGTGAGTGTTTTAAATCAATTAGGGGAAAAAATAACACTTTCAGAATATTTTGTGACTGAGATTTAATTTTCCACTTCAAAAAGTAGGCAAATGAAATAGGCATTTGTTCATTTGATAATTTCACCACTCATGCTTTGGAAGCAGGGAACTAAAACCATGATAGATTCTATAGTTTATTCTTACATTTTCTCCTCTGTAATAATAGTACTTATAAGATCTTATAGCTGCCACATCTGAAAATGAAACATTTCAGTAATAAATTTATTTTTAGACAATCTGATGGCATTTAATGCCATGGTTTAATCTCTATTTGATAACTGGACAACTCTGGCACAATGTAAGTTTAAGAGCTTACTTTCAGCCATCTAATGCTGCCACAAATGGAGCAGGAACTGAACATAAATTCCCTTTGTCCCAGTTCTGTTCACACCACAAGACCAAAGCCTCTCCAGTCCTTAGCCTCCGTACTCTTTATTCTTCAGCAGTTTACTGACATGCAAAGTTGTTTGCTGAGCTCCACTGTGTAATTTTACATAGTCAGTAGAAAGTTTATGTGTTGATCCCAGATGTATTGCATCTGTCACTCCTCCCTCTGGGGTAAATATTGTGGTGCCCCAGCAACAGAACCCATTCCCACACCTTACAGCCCATCCTACATGCATGTTTTTGCTTGATCCAAAAGTAATTTTTTTCAATTCCAGCCTTGATCACAGACACTGGTTGAGTCGCATACAGTATCAATCTTCCTACAGTAAAAGATGCTTAATTTTGCAATTGTCTTTTTTTGGGAGATACTAATTCCAAGCCTGTGTCACAAACTGATGGTAGTTAGGTGGTTGGCCATGTTGTCTTCTGAAAACCACAGTGAAAACACCATCTGATAGAAGAGAACCCATGTGAAGTTAAACTAAACTTGAAATAAAGGGACACATTGGGATTGAATGCTTGAGAAGAACTAATCAGAAATTATAACAGTAGATGAATAATGACTTTACTAACACAAAACATACTTGCTAGGTCTGATTTCACTCTGGCATTACTGAGCCACCATTATTAGTAATAATCCCTTTTCCTAAACAATCTTTACACTACACCAACTAACAAATCACTTACTTGTCAATATTGAAAGAGCTGTTTCCTTAGAAGTAATGTGATTTGCATACATAAATCTCACATACATTTTTGTTTGTTTAGCTAAATCTCTGTGGCCTGAGGATTCCCAGCATGTGATTTACCTCTACACTGATCATTGGTTTATTACAATGAAGAGTTGTCTGAAGTGCAATTAATGCAGACCAGTCCTGGTAAACCTCCTTCTGGACACATCAGCGTAGGCAAAATTATGTCTACTATTAAAGCCATGTGAGTGGCCTTTCCCAAGTCACACATCACACTGACTTACCTCCCAGCAAACTGCAGTGAGAAGTTAATTTATGACATATTAAAAAATCACTGCAGTTCTTGTACATCAGAATATATTTACTGGCTTACATATGGGATTTGTGGGGTTTTTTTTATAAGAAGTTAGGGTTATCATAAACTCAGTATGCTACACTATAGTTCCCTGAATATGTGAAACTATGAATGAGATGGAAAGAGGAACTGGATAGGCAATACCTTTAGGTTAGATGCATATTCCATTTAAAATCAGTGAATAATTTTTTAAGTAACAGCTATTGATATTGTGCATTATTTATTACTGAACCCTTTGAAACCATCTCTCCAGAGCTTTATGCCATGTTAAATTATCTCCCTTTTCCAGAATCATCTAATAATACATTAAAGATACTTGGCTGGAAGCAAGAGCATGGGGAAAAAAAAAAAAAGGGGGACATATTTTATATCTGTTTTATGCAAAGAGCAAGGCTCATTCTCTTTTCAGTGCTTATCAGAATCACAAAGCACATCTAGTTTCCCTGATTTTGGTAACAATTTAGCCCTTATAGACTATTTGTCTTATAAATTCATGTTTCTACAAATGCTTGTGGGAAAAGTCCTTACTCTTCCTTTCTTCAGGCAAACTTTCTACCATTTACATTAAGTTATTCCCCCCAGGAAATTCTCATTTTCTACTACATGATCCATGGGAATGAAGGCAAGCCAGTGCAAAATAAGGGAACACAGCAGTAACATCACCTTTTCTCTCAATAGAGAAGCAAAACTCTCAGATCCTTTTCTATAGTTTACTGATGTATTTACTGGTTGTCTCTAGTTCATTTTTACTGATGTTTGCTCAGCTATCAGGCTGCACCCCTTCCTCTGCTCACTTGCATTTAATTTTTAAGAAATGTTCTTTATTTTCCTAAATGATTTATTTTGAAGTCTGGTGTTTAGACTTTAAGATCAGCAGTCACTGGAACCTTTAACTAATAGGATGTTCTAGTCTAGTGAGAAATTTAACACATTTCTCAGTAAATATCTTAATCCTTAATTATCCTTATGTTTTAAAAGGCTTGTTGCTTGTTTCTGGTTTGAAGCTGTTTTTTCTTGCTTTTATCTGGACCTCATGAGTTCTTATCAGATTTTCCTAGTTCTGTACAGTGTTCTTGTCACCACTGCCTCTAGCTGCCATTTCCCTCCCTTTCAGTCTTATGACAGGTAACTATTGAATTAATCTGATAGCCATAAGCAGTGTATGTCTCAGGGTGAGACCTACTAACTGGATTTCTACACATATGCACAAATTCGTGCACCCAAATCCATATATGCATGAAGGGAAAACTGCACACATATATTCCAAGTGCCACTGAAAGGAAGAGACCAATCTTATGTCAATTCCAACAGATCCAGGAGTTAGAGAGAAAAGACCAAAGCGTGTTGCCCCCAGGATTAAAAATGTACTAGGTGGGGATATTATTAAAACATGCACCTCAATGATTGCTAATTGTGTGACTACATGAATGTCACATTTTTTCATCATATAGATACGGAATACGGTATATTCCCAGCAATCTCTTGGGTTTTTTTGATGCTGACACTTATCTATATGCAATTGTTTTCACACTGTTGAAGCTCTAGTCATTATTTTGTTGTTCTGGAGAGGCCATGAAGAAAGCTCAATAATGTAGAAAAGTAGAACATATTGTCCTAAAATCTCCCTCATTATTAAAACTACAGGGAGAAATATAGGAAATCAGAGGCTCAAAACACAGCTGAAAGAACTGAGGGTTGAATTCAACCACCAGTGAATTGCACTCCCACACACGTACAGACCCAGACAATAGGCTGATTCAAGACAATGAATGCACAAGAAAAAAGTCACTATTCTCCCTTTTCTCTTTGCAATGCTAATTCTTTTCCTCAAATTGAATGCCTGAGAAACAGATCCAGTATTGAAATCCTTTCTTTCATAGTTGATAACATGAAATGTGCTATGATATCACTTTGATTCCATCTTGACTCTGAACACAAATTTTTTCCTCAGAAACATGTACATTATCAAAATTCATCTACTGAGTGAACTGGTGTCCTGAACCACATCACCATATTGCTTATATCACCATATCAATACAAAAACTGCTGAGAGATGAGAAATACAAGTTCCTGATGATACCACTATCTTATATTAACCAATATATGATAGAACCGTTATAAAGGGGTGAGTCAGACACATTTTTCATAAAAGGTTCCTAAAGCTTTTTTGTACACAAGATAAAGGAATCAGCTATTAGTCTATTATTTTTTAAATGTAGGTACATAACACTTGAGGACAGGTAATGCTACACTGTCAGTACAACCAGCATCCAGCTTTGCCGTGCATTCTGATCTTTACCCCCCATCCATCAGTGTGGTGTGTTATGTAATAGACAGTTTAAACCATATGTATTTTCTCAGTATACCTGCCAGACTGATGCCTCTAGGTTTTGTCCTTGTTTTGACTGGCTGGGATTAAATTTTTCTTCCTTCAACCACCTGAGAGTGTGGCCCATGCAACCACTGAGATTCCTTCTTGAGGCAACAAGGAGAGATGAGCACCTGCGGATGATCTCAGATCACCACACTACCTGTGTAAAATATATAGAACAGTTTGCCTTTGGAGATGCTTATCTCTTCCCACTGGCTAGAAAAGGAGCTTTACTTTAACAAAGCAGCTCTTTTATGTGACAGAAATTTAATGAAAGGAAACCCAGGTATAGGGACCTAATTAGTCTCTCTGTGCATTATAAAGGGTCACATTGACCAAGTTTCTCTTGCTGGTTCCTCCTGTGAAGCTCACCACAAACACAGAGGTCCTGTCCTGTGGAGATCCATCATGTATGTGCTGTCCTGATACACAGAAAGTGATGTAAGCTTAGCTAGGCAGTATTCCTAGTTGTCCCTTTGAGAAGCTTAATTTATTATTGTTTTTCTTGGCTTCCTGACGTAAAAGGGGATTCAGGAAAGACAGCAACATTTCTCAAGTAATTAAGCAAGTATTGCCTCCAGTCTGATGAAGTGACAGCCTATTCTTCCTTCAGTTTCTCAGTTTAGGCATAAAACGCACATACAATACAGCAGGGAAGCAAACAGCTGTAAATTAGAGAAGTGAAGGATAAAAAAGTAAAAATTTATGTATCTGACACACACTTAGATGCATGTTTACTTACTGTTATTATTTTTGAGACTACTAATAGGAACAAATTCAATAATTGCTCAAATTAATAATGCAAGAATATCATTTTAGTCCAGAAAGTGAAGAATGCTACAACTTTAGTGGAAAGCGAGCATTGGGTGAAAATAATAAAAGCAAATGAAAATCAGCTATAAATTGATACATTGTTATGTTCCTCCCTCCCCCAACTTCAAGAGCAAATTCACCATATGGTCTTTTTATAAATATTTCGGAAGTAAAGTGACTTCTGGAAAGGATTGGAGTTTGAGATATGCACAGTTATCATCATTTTAGAAGATCCAATTTGAAACATCTGCTAACTCTTGAAAGAGTTATGTTGAAACAAAAACCAGTTCTTATTTAGGAGGGTTGTATGCTCCGAGTTTTATGTTCTCCCCTCTTTTTTGCAAGGGTAGTGGGAAGAGAAGAGAGCTGCACCAGCATTTTGCTTCCACCTTTTCCAGGTCCAAGATTTAAAGCTTTATGGTGAGGAAAATCAAGATGACAGATGCAAAGACACAGTAAATTACTGACACACTCTTCTTCAGTCATGCTTTGAAGTGCTAAAGAATTCAGACCGAATCTCAACCATGAAAGCTTTGAGAGAGGCAAGCTGCAATTTACTAGGCCAATGGAATGTAACAGATATATTTTAAAAGAATGTATTTTTTCAAATCCTAGGATTTGGGACAAGACAAAAAATTTTGAAAACACTAAATGTTTTTAACCTCAGAAATGTTTGTGGTTTTGGTTATACTGTTGTTATCATTCTGCAGTTGCAATCCCTACAACTTGCACTTCTTCTAACCTTCCAGACAGACTATAAATATTTAACAGTTCTTGCAAGTTGATTTACAAAGTACTTACTGGGTAAATAATACCTCACTTCTGAAAAATGTATGCACATATATAGTGCAATATAAATAATTAATCAAATATAATAACAACAAAGTAAAAATGAGAGAAAATACCAGTTTCAGAAGGCATATAGTCATCTATAGGTAGATTTTTTTAAAACACTTGTCTTTTCCTTTCTATCATGATTTCTTTCTCTCTTCCTTCCTGTATCCTTCCTCTAATGAGTTTATTATTATTATTATACCATCAATTTCAATCAGAATTATTTCTTTCTGAAATGTTTTGTACACTGTAGGTAGAAAGCAAAGTTATTCAGCATATTTGATGATGTTTCATGTGTCAAGCTGAGTGACTAATTCTAATATGAACTCAGATTTTGCAATAGGATCACAGATGGAAGCAACGTTTTTCCTTTTTGGAGTGGCACTGAAGTCACCATAGATGTTTGCCATTTCCTGGATCTGTACAATTGGATCCAGGTTGTGAAGCCACCAGCAAATTCTCCAGCCAAGTCATTTAGCTCTGAATCAAGCACAGGAAATGCAAAATTAGTTATTTACTTTGCTGCACAATATTAACATTTACACAGGTCTTGGAAATGCCTGGATCACTCCATTTCCCAAGAGCTGTTATATCCCTCTGTCTCCCACTGTAAATAACATCATAGGAAAGAACACAGGAGCTCTCAAGGCAGTAAAAATGAAGCTTGGAAATATCTTCAGCCATGCTGCTGGGTAAGAAAGGACACATTTTAGAGAAGTTATACAGCTGCTTTGGACAAAGAAGACACAGAAGTCTAAGCCAACTTAAATATGAATTCAGAGGAGAACTTTCACATGGGTCAGCCAGTGAGTGTAACTGTCTCTATATTTCAGCTTACAGTTTAGTTTCTATGCTTGTCAGTTTTTTTCAGTTAGCTAATTCTTTTCTTTTGCTCTTAGAAACTCACTTAGTCTCTTTCCTATGAAACTTCCTGACAACACAGACAAAGAAAAATATTTTAAAAATAGGACACTAGCCTACACATCTTGATAGAAGCTACTAAAGAGCTGATAATAAGTTTTCCAAAAGAAATTTCCAAGACTGTGTAAAATTCAAGGATAGATTCCTCATTTGTCTGGTTCACATCAGAGAATTTACCCTCATCTAGGTCAAGTTTCACAGACTCCTCTTTAGGAGGTGCATCAAATCCTGTGCCATTCTTGAGCAGATCATAGGATAGAACTATAGAATATCCTGATTTGGAAGGGACCCATAAGGATCATTGAAGTTCTTCTGCCACTTTGCTTTTTAATTCTTTCTTGAAAAAACAACCGAAATCCCCTCTTATGTTTTCTATTTTTTTCTTCTTTTTATTATTTGTTTTGGGTTTTTTTCCTTCTGATGCAAAAAAAAAAAAAAAAAAGGAAAAAAACAAAAAATTTTTTTTGTTAC